>CM029023.1:132525228-133125228 GCA_016801055.1 Panax notoginseng
AAAGCCGTCTTTGGAATATCCTCAGTTCTAACCTTCAGCTGATGATATCCAGATCGAAGATCGATCTTTGAAAAAATTGTGCTCCTTGCAACTGGTCAAACAGGTCATCAATACGTGGCAATGGGTACCTATTTTTGATGGTGACATGATTCAACTCCCGATAATCAATACAAAGTCGCATACTCCCATCTTTCTTCTTCACGAACAGAACAGGAGCACCCCAAGGAGAAGTACTAGGACGAATAAAACTAATGTCTAACAATTCCTGCAGTTGGGTCTTTAAACTCCTGAAGTTCAATAGGAGCCATTTCGATATGGGGCTTTGGAAATGGGTTTTGTATCCGGGTTCAAGGTCGATACAAAATTCAATTTCACGCTCTGGGGGTAGGCCAGGAAGTTCTTCGGGAAATACGTCAGGAAATTTATTAACAACAGAAATATCATTCAAAGCTGACGTATTTTGTTTAGATCTGTAACATGAGCTAAGAAAGCTTGACATCCGTTTTTCAATAAACGAATAGCTTTATGGCTTGAGAGATAACAGCGATTGATTTTAATGGTTTGGTTGCTTGAATTCACATAATAGGTCAATTAGGAATATGAAAGCTAACAACCTTATGAAAATAATCAATTTTTCATGATGAGTAGTTAACCAATCAATCCCTAGAGTCACGTCAAATACAAGTATTTTTAATGAAATAAGATCGACAGGTAATGTGTGGGTACCAACTTGAACCAAACAAGACTTATAAACCGTGGATGTAATGAAGGTTTTCTCCCAATGGAGTTTCAACTGCTAAGTCAAAGTCTAATTTCTCCGGAATCAAATTTAATCGATGAGGCAAGTAGGAGAAATAAAAGAATGGGTAGAACCGGTATCAAATAAAGTATAGACTTCGTTAGACTTTATGATAAGCTTACCCGTGATGACCTCATTCGGGTTCCTTGCTTTCTGGGAGTTCACAACAAAACGCTCTCCCTTGCACAACCGGTTTTTGACTTTTCTGGGACGGCCTTTGGTGCCTCTATCCTAGCTGAATTTGTCTTCGTTAAACGATAAAATTGGGCTAAATGACCTTCTCTTTCACAATTATAACATGCTTTGGACGGCAATCGCGCAGTTTGGACTGATGTGCCCCTCCCCTCCGCATTTGAAACATATGATAGGTGATCGTTCTCCTTCCTTAACGACAGGTGCTGGTGCTGACGTCTTTCCATCATTGTTGAATCTCCTCTTCTTGAAATCCCATTTTTATTGTTTTGGCCCTGATTACCACCGAAGTGGTTACCATTTCTGGCCTGTTGATATCCCTCCACGCTTGTTGTCACCGCTTCGATGACTGCTCTCACTGGTATTATCATTTTGGCCGGCCGCTCTCTTTTGGTTGCGTTGTCTCGTTATCGCGCTCCACCAACTGAGCCCTATTTACAACATCTGAATACAAACACAGTTTATGAGAAACAAAATGTTGACGTATCTCCATCTCCGGCTTCAAACCTCTTAAAAACATCCGCGTCATTCTTTCTTCATTATCCACCAGGTGGGACGCAAACCCGGGATAACTCCGCAAATTTTACCTCGTACTGCGACACGGTCATATTATTCTGCTCCAATTTGATGAACTCCAACCTCCTTCATGTGACGAATACTCTCGGGAAAGTATTTGTCGTTAAACAGCTCTTGAAACTTCTCCCAGGTCATCTTTAGTGCGGCAGGTTGAGTACGCTTTATCGATTCCCACCAGTAATCTGCCCCTCCCGCAACATAAAGGCGGCAAAAGGAACCTTTTGCTCCTCGGAGCAACCCAAGACATCAAATATCTTGGTGATATGCTTTATCCATGTTTCAGCTACAAGTGTTTGTTTGGTTTCTCCCTTAAACTCCGGTGGTCCCAGCTCCTTAAACTGTTTAGCGTGACCGCCAGAGAGTTTCCAGTATTTCCACCTACGTTGTGGACAGGAGCCGCTTTCACCTGTTTGTTGCATGAATTGCATAAAACCTCTGAACATTCCATCATTCATCATCTGGTTAGTGTTGTTGTTTTGCATGAGGATTGTCACCTTCCTGATGAACATTATCCTGATTATTGATATGTGGTGAAATCAATAATCGTCTGTGCTCCATTGATATTCTCAACATTCTCAGATGCCATTTTTCAGATACTGCCACAAAATAAAAGTTAATTGATATGTCATATATTATCCTTATATTATGACTGACCAATTAAATACCATGCAAATAAACTTAGGTAGGGTCATACTAGCGAAAGAAATTCCCGTCTCTCCCTCCTAGTTCTATTCTCACATCTTAGTCAGGGATCATATCCCTAAGCTCTGATACCAACTGTGACGCCCCCAAAATTAGGTATACATCACCCTTCTTGGGTCGTCAGATACATAGTACAAAATATAAATACAACTTACTAATACAACTGTCGTGTACAATACGACAAAATATAAACTGTGAGTTTGAATACAAATATTATCTTCTAGAGAGTATTATACTCAAAAGGAGTCCTCGTTACATTTATTAACACACCATTACATAGAATAGTGAGGACTACTAACTAATACTATCATTCGGACCATCACTCCGTTCCCCGACTTACCCAGCTACGTTCTCATTTCCTGAAGAGAACAGTGAAAGAAAGGGTGAGCTCAACTAGCCCAGTAAGAAATATTATGACTAAGATAATGCAGAATAAATTATCATAGCCTTCAACAATGTTAAACTGATAAAATATATATAATAATAAGACAATTTAAACTAGAATCAAGTTTAACTGCAGCGGAACAAGCAATCCATTAAAAGAGTCAAGTAGAAAATAAACTCTACTATCTTTTATGATTTAAAAGATTTTCCAACACTGTGATCGCTGAGACTCAGCTTAATAAAATAATTCACATCATCGAATCACCCCTGCACTACGGCCAAGGATATTCGTATATTCATTAATGGTCATGATCATGCCAACAACTGTCCATCAATGCACTACGGGCCAATGAGGACTTTTACCACATTATTTGTAACATTACGGTCATGATTACACCGAATAATCCCTGGTCATAATCATACAAGTCCATCTATGCACTACAGGCCACAGATGACTTTCAACAGAATATAAACATGAGGATGATGACAATGATATAAGAATTCAAAAAAACAAGTTCAAGAATTAATTTATCCAAGAATTAACAACGTCCAAATTGTCAACATGATACTACTTTGTGGAGTAAAATTCAAGAATACTTAGAAGAATATTTTCATGAAAAGATACTGGATGAAACGCAATATCAAGGATATTCCACAAATTTCATGGAGTATAGAAGTCAAAACTTAACCAATGAGTACAATAAAGAATGGAATAACAAAAGAAATCACCATGCATGCGATAGACCGCACAAACAGTTATTCCAACAGAATAATAAATAATGGAACCAGGTCCGGCGTAAACGCACAGACAGGATATTCCGACAGAATAATAAATAATGGAACCAGGTCCGGTGTAAAACACACAGACAGGATATTCCGACAGAATAATAAATAATGGAACCAGGTCCGGTGTAAAACACACAGACAGATGTTCCAACAGAATAATAATAAAAACGGAACCAGGTCCGGTGTAAAACACACAGACAGGATGTTCCAACAGAATAATAATAAAAACGGAACCAGGTCCGGTGTAAACACACAGACAGGATGTTCCAACAGAATAATAGAAGAATGTCACCAAGTATAGGGTAGATCCGCGTATACAGGTTATTCCAACAGAATAATAAGAAATGGATAACAACAGTTCTCTTCATGAATAAGAAAGAATAACACCCCTTACCGTTTTAAAGAAGAGCTGAAGTAAGGAAGTAGTTAAGTAGCAGAATACTCTTCTTCTCTCTCTCTATAGTTTTCTCTCTATAGTTTTTCTCTCTAGAGTTCAGTGAATTCGTAAGAAATAATGAAGGAATGAGCTGCTATTTATAGAAAAATAGAATGCATAGTAACTAATCCATGAACGGTCCAGATTGATTACTTTAATCTGACGGTCCATATTTAAAGAAAAATCTTTTAAATAAAATATAATATATTCTATTTATAGAATAACTTTAATAAAGTATTCTGTTTTATATAAAAAGATGTTTCTGTTTTATTACGTTAATAATACGAATAAAACAAAACGTCATTATCGCTAAATAATTCATATTATTAACTGACAATAATTGAATCAAACTGAGTGACTTCTCACATAAGCATTAATAATCAATACTGTGTGCTACTATGCAACCACACGTATTACTGTACTTTTACTACCGAGTAGTTCAACAGTAACAATGGTAAATTTTTTCCGCCGTTATTTTTAATAAAATATTTTTGTCGTTTTCTCAATCCGACAATAATTCTGTTGTGGGGTCCACCAATGATTGTGTCGTTGTACGAATATTCCCTGTTAAAACGAATATTCCCCGACCAATTGAATATTATATAACAACTTGCGTACTTTGCAAAATTTATAAATATTACCCACAACTATAACATTATATCAAATTAACTACATAATATTCAAAAATGATATTTATAGAAAATTCATCTTTATTTATAAAAGTTGGGTTCTTACAACCTCCCCTTCTTATAAAATTTCGCCCTCGAAATTAGGGTACGTACCTGGTATGTCGAAGAGGTAAGGATACCTTGATTTCATTTCAGATTCTAACTCCTAAGTCATTTCCTCAACATCGTGGTTTCTCCACAAAACTTTGACTTGAGGTATAACCTTGGAGCGTAGAATATGTTCCTTCTTATCCAAGATTTGAACAGGAACTTCTTCATACGTCAAATCTTCCGCTATTTCGTCCGGTTCTAACTCAATAATGTGGTTCGGGTCTTCCACATATTTGCGTAACATGGATATGTAAAAAACGTTATGAACACGAGACATACTTGGCGGTAAAACGAGTCTATAAGCCACAGTTCCTACTCGATCGAGGATTAAAAATGGACCGATGAATCGAGGATTGAGCTTTCCTCTCTTTCCAAATCTCGTAACTCCTTTCCATGGAACAACACGTAAGAACACATGATCTCCTACATCAAATTCCACGTCCTTTCGATGAAGATCAGCATAACTCTTTTGTCGATCTTGTGAGGTTTTTATACGTTGTCGGATCGTTTGAATCTTTTCTGTAGTCATACGTACCAACTCCGGTCCCAACAACGTTGCTTCACCCACCTCATCCCAGCATACTGGAGAACGACATTTTCTTCCATACAATGCTTCGAATGGAGCCATGCCAATACTTGCTTGATAACTGTTGTTGTAGGAAAACTCCACCAATGGCAAGAACTTGTCCCAACTTCCCTTGAAGTCAAAGACACAGAGTCTTAATAAATCTTCTAGAGTTTGAATAGTCCTCTCTGATTGTCCGTCCGTCTGAGGATGATATGCCGAACTAAATCGTAAATCTGTGCCCATAGCTTTTTGTAAACTAACCCAAAATCGTGAAGTGAATCTTGGGTCTCGGTCAGAAATTATGGATACTGGCATACCATGCAGTCTTACAATCTCGTTTATGTACATACGAGCAAGACGTTCAAGTGTATAAGTTTCTCGTATCGGTAAGAAATGAGCAGACTTGGTCAATCTATCAACAATGACCCAAATCGCATCTATACCTTGAGAAACCTTAGGAAGACCGGTAACGAAATCCATGGTAATGTGCTCCCACTTCCATTCTGGAATTTCAAGTGGTTGCAATGGACCTTTTGGTACTTGATGCTCCGCTTTGACTCGTTGACAAGTTAGACACCTTGAGATAAACAACGCTATCTCTCTCTTCATATTGTTCCACCAAAATGTATGACGAAGATCATGATACATTTTGGTACTTCCAGGATGGATTGCAAACGGTGTGTTGTGCGCCTCCATCATGATTTCATACTTTAAATCAGGGTTGTTAGGAACACAAAGTCTGGAGTTGACTCGAAGTATTCCTTCTTCATCGATTCTTGCTTCCGTCATAGTACCTTCTTGCACTTTCTTCCTTATACGCATCAGCTCCAGGTCTGTAGCTTGAGCAGCTTTAACTTTATCGATTAAAGTCGGTTCTACTCGTATATTCGCCATCATCACATGGGTCCCTGGAGTCTTTAACTCTATCTCCATCCTTTGCAAATCACACAAAATGGGCCTTTGTATTGACAATATCGCACTTGTACCCGCATATGATCTTCTACTCAATGCGTCAGCTACCACGCTCGCTTTTCCAGGATGGTATTGAATGGTATGATCATAATCTTTCAACAGTTCAAGCCAACGTCGTTGTCGCATGTTGAGTTCCTTTTGAGTGAAGAAATATTTGAGGCTTTTATGATCCGTAAAGATCTCCACCTTCTCCCCATACAAGTAATGCCTCCAAATTTTAAGTGCAAAGACAACAGCTGCCAACTCTAGATCATGAGTAGGATAATTCCTCTCATATTCCTTGAGTTGTCTTGATGCATAGGCTATGACTTTTCTATGTTGCATGAGAACGCATCCCAACCCTTTGCTCGAAGCATCACTGTAGATGACAAATCCCTCCGAGCCAGATGGTATTGTTAGAACAGGTGCTGAAATGAGTCTCCTCTTGAGTTCTTGAAAACTCTGCTCACATTCTTCGCTCCAACCGAACTTTGTATCTTTCCGAGTCAGCTGAGTTAATGGAGTAGCGATTCGAGAAAATCCTTCCACGAATCTCCGATAATAACCAGCTAGACCGAGAAGGCTACGTACTTCGGTTACTGATTTAGGTTGCTCCCAGCTTTGAATAGCTTCAATCTTTGCCGGTCAACAGATATTCCACGACTTGATATTACGTGCCCAAGGAATGCTACCTGTAAGACCCCAACTTATTAATGAATAAAATCAAATTTTCTCTAAATATTATTGTGAATAATAAGGGTTAATTTGATACAAATACTTTGGTTATGGGTGAAATGTGCAAATTTTACAAAATAAGCAAGTGGTTATAAAATATTCATTTTGTCGGGGAATATTCATTTGGTCGTGGAATATTCTTGCTGTCGGGGAATATTCGTACGACGGCGCAGCCTTGTGTGGGCCCCATAACGGAAAGCGATTGGATGAAGAAAATGACAAGTATAAGTTATTTATAAATAACGGCGTAGTTGTTACCGTTAATACTGTTGGAATACCCGGTGATTAAATACAGTAGCACACGGTATTGCACCAATTATTAATTCTTACGTAAGAAGGCACTACTCAATAAGTGTTACAGTAGTTATTGTTCAATATTTTATTTTATTGATTCAATAATTGTTGCATTGATATTTTATATTATTGTTGTTTCAATAATTGTTGCTGCACAGTATTTTCCATTATCAGATCAATAATTCATATTATTTGAATAATATTATTATATAACATTATTGGCAATGTCTAGAAAGTTCTGTCTAAGGAGAGGTTTGGTCATCTAATTGCGCGCCAGTAAGGAGAAATCCTTATTGGAAAGCCCCCTCTTTCCTGGGAACGGCCTGGTTGTCATAAATGTGATTCTGTAATATTATTTGTGAATAATTAATTATTGATTCATATGATAAGGAAATATTTATTTTATGTGGATATAAATGAGGGATATATTTTTGTGGTTAAAAATGAAGGAGTTAATGTTGAGGTGTTTTATCAGTATTTTTATCGGAATGGAGGTATTAAAAATCAAATCAGGGTTTTTGAGAAATATTGCGGGTGTTATAATTTTTAATCCGACCGTTGGATCGGGGTAATTTTTGGATATGTTATACATATATAAGTTGAGTATATGTCCACAAATTTTGAACCGTTAAAAATGAACGTATGATTTATTATGAATTTTACGAGATGACTGGTTCAGAAATTGTTGAATTTTCGGAGTTTATCATTTTGATGAAAAATTCTAGAATTGGTGGGCCCCACTTGTGGTTGGTGAAGAAATGTGCTGAATTATATTTCAAATGTGGTGGGTGGGAATAGTAGCAGGTAAAGCCATCAGGTTGCAGGTCAAACCTACTAAAATTTTCCTATAAATAGAGGGCTAAGTTAGAATTGAAAATCACACCAGAAACAAGTTTTTTCTCTTTCTCTCTCTAGATTATTGAGTGTATTTTGTGAGTATTTAGATACTTTGAGAGTTTCTATTCATCAGAGCAAGTTTCTTTCAGCCTTAAACCGGTATTCCGACCAGAAGTACTGATATCTTGAGGTAAGGGATATTATTTTCTTCTTAAATGATATTATTTTCTTCAATATCATTATGCTGAAATATTGATATGAGTTTTTATCAAATTTGAAACTTTTTGTGTCGGGGTTACTATTCATGTATACGGCACTATTCACGTATACTCACGAATACGGCACTATTCACCGAAAAATAAAATTTTTCCTTTTTGTCCAAGATGTCTATTATGGTTACTATCTTTGATTGTATCCATGTTTTGATCTTTATTTTTGAATTCTGCTTCACAATTGATTATTATGAAGTATTATTGATCTTGGATAAACTGTTATACGAATTCCTACTATTTGTCCTTCTGTCTCATTGGATTCGTTCTCTTTAAGATATTTTTCATCATCCTCAGTCCTAAATGATGATATTAATGAATATCTTTGGCCTGTAGTGCAAAGATGTATGATTACTTGATGAATATCTTTGGCCTGTAGTGCAAAGATGAACAGGTGTTGAGATGAACATGACTGACAGGTGATACAAATGAATATCTTTGGCCTGTAGTGCAAAGATGAATATTTGGATAAAGATGATTATTAATTGATGTTACAGGGATAAAATATTGATGATGGACTTTTAAATCTTAGAAGATAGTAGAATTCTTTCTCTACTTGACTCTTCTAATGGTTTGCTGTTTCCGCTGCAGTTGTTGATCTAAAACTTGTTGTCGATTATATTCTATCAGATTTTTCCCTGTTGAAGACTAACGATAATTTGTTTGTATATTATCTTAGTCATAATATTCTTTACTGGGCTAGTTGAGCTCACCCTTTTCCTTTTTGTTCCATTTTTCTTCTCAGGAGGTGAGAACATAGCAGGATCTAGTCGGGGTATGGAGTGATGGTTCTAGAAAGATGTTTTAGCAGTCCTCACTATTTCTGTAAAATAGTGTTTGAATAATTGTAATGAGGATTTATTTGAGTGTGGATATTGTCTAGAAGACAATATTTGTATTTAAACTCACAGTATGTGTTGTCGTATTTTGCACGACATTTGTATTATTGAAGTTGTAGTTTGCTTTCTGTACCATGTATTTGGCGACTCAGAATGGGTGTTGTATACCTATTTTGGGGGCGTCACAGTTGGTATCAGAGCTTAGGGATATGATCCCTGGCTGAGATGTGAGACAAGAACTAGGAGGGGAGAGACGGGGAATTCCTTCACTAGTATGACTTGACTAAGTTTATTTGGTGTTTATTTGGTCGGTCAGAGTATAGGGATAATATATGACATGACTATTAACCCTTGTTTTATGGCAGTATTTAAGAATGGCAGCTGAGAACGTTAATAATGGAGTAAATCAGACCGTGGAAACACCTTTGATCACCACCCAGGGGAACGTGCAACAGGAAGGCAATATTCCTCCTGTAAACAACGTTACCGAGCAAACGATGAATGATGGAATGTTTAGGAGCTTTTTGCAGTTCATGCAAAATCAGACGAGGGAGACTCGTGTGCAGAATACGGGTGGAAATGATAACGCGCGGTTTGTCACAGCTAAGCAATTCAAAGAATTGGGACCACCAGAATTTAAGGGAAAGCCGGATCCGATCATGGCGGAAACGTGGGTCAAGCAAATTACCAAAATATTCGATGTCTTGGGATGCACGGAGGAACAGAAGGTTCCATTCGCCACCTTTATGTTCCGCGGTGAGGCAGACTACTGGTGGGAGTCTGTGAAACGTACCCAGCCTGACGCACTCAACATGTCCTGGGAAACATTTCAAAAACTGTTCAATGACAAGTACTTTCCTGAAAGTATTCGTCATATGAAGGAGGTAGAGTTTATCAGACTGGAACAAAATAACATGACGGTGTCCCAGTACGAGGCGAAGTTTACAGAGTTATCCAGGTTTGCACCTCATTTGGTCGAAAATGA
Source organism: Panax notoginseng (assembly GCA_016801055.1). NCBI lineage: Eukaryota > Viridiplantae > Streptophyta > Magnoliopsida > Apiales > Araliaceae > Panax > Panax notoginseng. Next base: position 132,535,361 of record CM029023.1, read on the forward strand.
GGAACGAATGACAAGGATGTTTCTGAGAGGTCTAAAACCCGAGATTCGACAATATCTTATCTCTCATAAATTTTCTTTATATTCAGATGTTGTAAATAGGGCTCAATTATTAGAGCGAGATAATGAGTATGTGCAACCGAGGGACCACAACCAGGGTCATACCGGTGGCGGCAGTCATCGAAGCAATGAAAACCAGCAGGGAGGAAAATATTCGGACAAAAGCGGTAACCACTCTGGTGGTAATCGTGGTCGTGATAATAGAAGGAGCGAGTCGGGAGGAGATTTCAAGAAGAGAAGGTACAACAATGATAATGTGAAGACGTCAGCACAAACATCAACTGTTTCTAGGGGAGGAGAACGACCACCGGTCGTATGTTACAAATGTGGGAAAGAGGGACATATCAGCCCAAACTGCCCACAACAATCCAAGGTATGTTATAACTGTGGAAAGGAGGGTCATATAGCTCGAGAGTGTTCTGTAGCAAAACCAAGTTCAGCGGGGATGGTGACTCCAAAAGCTGTCCCAGATAAGTCGAAATCAGCGGTTCCTGGAAGGGCGTTTGTCGTTACTGGCCAAAACGCGAGAAACCCGAACGAGGTGATCACGGGTAAGCTAATCTTGAATTCTTGCGAAGTTTATACTTTACTAGATACCGGTTCTACCCATTCTTTTATCTCTCCTGCTTGTGCTCAACGTTTAAACTTGACTCCGGAGAAATTGGACTTTAACTTATCTGTTGAAACTCCGTTGGGTGAAACCTTCGTTACATCTATAGTTTATAAATCTTGCATGATCCAAGTTGGTACTATCACATTACCTGTTGATCTTATCTCTTTAAAGATACTTGCTTTTGATGTGATTTTAGGAATTGATTGGTTAACCACTCATCATGCTAAAATTGATTGTTTTCGTAAGGTTGTTAGTTTTCATATTCCTAACCAACCTGTCATACGAATTCAAACTACTAAACCACTAAAATCAGTCACTGTCATATCAAGCCGTAAAGTCATTCGTTTATTGAAAAAACGGATGTCAAGCTTTCTTAGCTATGTCATGGACTTGAACAAAAATACGTCAGATTTGAGTGATATTTCTGTTGTTTGTTTCCTGACGTATTTCCTGAAAAATTTCTTGGCTTACTTCCAAAGTGTGATATTGAATTTTGTATCGACTTTGAACCCAGTACAAAACTCATTTCTAAAATCTCATATTGAATAGCTCCTATTGAACTTCAGGAGTTAAAAACCCAACTATAGAAGTTGGTACCTGAGCCTATATCTGGTGACTTCCTTTGCGGAATGCACTGAAGCCAAACTCTCCGTAGGGGACGCCATATTCGTACGATAGTAAACTGATAGGTGTCATTGTGACGTGCTATCCAAGGTTGGGATATGAGTCACAGTTGAGAGCAATCGAAGTCGGTAACCGAAGTACGTAGCTTTCTAGGCTTAGCTGGTTATTATCGGAGATTTGTGGAAGGATTTTCTCGAATCGCTACTCCGTTAACTCAGCTGACTCGGAAAGATACAAAATTTGTATGGAGTGAGGAATGCGAGAAGAGTTTCCAAGAACTCAAGAGGAGACTCATTTCGGCACCTGTTCTGACAATACCATCTGGTTCGGATGGATTTGTTATCTACAGCGATGCTTCAGGCAAAGGGTTAGGATGTGTTCTCATGCAACATGGGAAAGTCATAGCCTATGCCTCACGACAACTCAAAGAATATGAGAGGAATTATCCTACTCATGATTTGGAGTTGGCAGCAGTCATTTTTGCGTTGAAGATCTGGAGACACTACCTGTATGGGGAGAAAGTGGAGATCTATACAGATCATAAAAGCCTCAAATATTTCTTCACCCAAAAGGAACTCAACATGCGGCAGCGACGTTGGCTCGAGCTGTTGAAAGATTACGATCATATCATCCAATATCATCCTGGAAAAGCAAACGTAGTAGCTGACGCATTGAGTAGAAGATCATATGCGGGTACGAGTGCAATATTGTTAACACAAAGGCCCATTTTGTATGACTTACAAAGGATAGAGATAGAGATGAAGGCTCCAAGTACCCACATGATGATATCAAATATACGAGTAGAACCGACTTTAATCGATAAAGTTAAAGCTGCTCAAGCTACGGACATGGAGCTGATGCGTATGAAGAAGAAAGTGCAAGAAGGTGCTATTCCAGAAGCAAGAATCGATGAAGAAGGAATACTTCGAGTCAACTCCAGACTTTGTGTTCCTAACGATTTTGACTTGAAGCATAGAATAATGATGGAGGCACACAACACACCGTTTGCAATCCATCCTGGGAGTACCAAAATGTATCACGATCTTCGACATACATTTTGGTGGAGCAATATGAAAAGAGAGATCGCGGAGTTTATATCGAGATGTTTAACTTGTCAACGTGTAAAAGTGGAGCATCAAGTACCAAAGGGTCCATTGCAACCACTTGAGATTCCGAAATGGAAGTGGGAACACATTACTATGGATTTTGTTACGGGTCTTCCCAAGGTTTCTCAAGGTATAGATGCGATTTGGGTTATTGTTGATAGATTAACCAAGTCCGCTCATTTCTTACCGATACGTGAGACTTATTCCCTTGAACGTCTTGCTAGTATGTACGTGAACGAGATTATGAGATTGCATGGCATGCCAATATCCATAGTTTCGGATCGTGACCCAAGATTCACTTCACGATTTTGGGTTAGCTTGCAGAAAGCTATAGGCACGGATTTACAATTCAGTTCGGCATACCATCCTCAAACGGACGGACAATCAGAAAGGACTATTCAAACTCTTGAAGATCTATTAAGACTTTGTGTCCTAGATCTCAAAGGGAGTTGGGATAAGTACCTACCATTGGTGGAATTCTCCTACAACAACAGTTATCAGGCGAGCATAGGTGTGGCTCCATTCGAGGCGTTGTATGGAAGAAAATGTCGTTCTCCAGTATGCTGGGACGAGGTGGGTGAAGCAACATTGTTGGGACCAGAGTTGGTACGCATTACTACAGAGAAGATCCAAACGATTCGACAACGTATACAAACGGCACAGGATCGACAAAAGAGTTATGCGGATCTTCATCGGAAGGACGTGGAATTTAATATTGGGGATCATGTATTATTACGTGTTGCACCATAGAAGGGAGTTACAAGATTTGGGAAGAGAGGAAAGCTCAATCCAAGATTTGTTGGTCCATTTGAGATTCTTGAGCGAATAGGAAATGTGGCATATAGACTCGCATTACCTCCAAGCATGTCTCGTGTTCATAATGTTTTTCACATATCTATGCTTCGTAAATATGTTAAAGACCCGAACCACATTATTGAGTTAGAACCAGACGAGATAGCTGAAGATTTAACGTACGAGGAGGTACCTGTTAAGATCTTGGATAGGAAAGAGCATGTCCTACGCACGAAGGTTATACCACAAGTTAAGGTTTTGTGGAGAAACCATGCTATTGAAGAAATGACCTGGGAGTTGGAATCAGAAATGAAAGTGAGGTATCCTCACCTTTTCGAAATATCAGGTACGTACGTCAATTTCGAGGACGAAATTTCATAAGGAGGGGAGGTTGTAAGACCCCAACTTATTAATGAATAAAATCAAATTTTCTCTAAATATTATTGTGAATAATAAGGGGTTAATTTGATACAAATACTTTGGTTATGGGTTAAATGTGTAAATTTTGCAAAATAAGCAAGTGGTTATAAAATATTCATTTTGTCGGGAATATTCGAATATTCGTGTCGGGGACGTACGACGGCGCAGCCTTGTGTGGGCCCCATAACGGAAAGCGATTGGATGAAGAAAATGACAAGTATAAGTTATTTATAAATAACGGCGTAGTTGTTACCGTTAATACTGTTGGAATACCCGGTGATTAAAATACAGTAGCACACGGTATTGCACCAATTATTAATTCTTACGTAAGAAGGCACTACTCAATAAGTGTTACAGTAGTTATTGTTCAATATTTTATTTTATTGATTCAATAATTGTTGCATTGATATTTTATATTATTGTTGTTTCAATAATTGTTGCTGCGCAGTATTTTCCATTATCAGATCAATAATTCATATTATTTGAATAATATTATTATATAACATTATTGGCAATGTCTAGAAAGTTCTGTCTAAGGAGAGGTTTGGTCATCTAATTGCGCGCCAGTAAGGAGAAATCCTTATTGGAAATCCCCTCTTTCCTGGGAACGGCCTGGTTGTCATAAATGTGATTCTGTAATATTATTTGTGAATAATTAATTATTGATTCATATGATAAGGAAATATTTATTTTATGTGGATATAAATGAGGGATATATTTTTGTGGTTAAAAATGAAGGAGTTAATGTTGAGGTGTTTTATCAGTATTTTTATCGGAATGGAGGTATTAAAAATCAAATCAGGGTTTTTGAGAAATATTGCGGGTGTTATAATTTTTAATCCGACCGTTGGATCGGGGTAATTTTTGGATATGTTATACATATATAAGTTGAGTATATGTCCACAAATTTTGAACCGTTAAAAATGAACGTATGATTTATTATGAATTTTACGAGATGACTGGTTCAGAAATTGTTGAATTTTCGGAGTTTATCATTTTGATGAAAAATTCTAGAATTGGTGGGCCCCACTTGTGGTTGGTGAAGAAATGTGCTGAATTATATTTCAAATGTGGTGGGTGGGAATAGTAGCAGGTAAAGCCATCAGGTTGCAGGTCAAACCTACTAAAATTTTCCTATAAATAGAGGGCTAAGTTAGAATTGAAAATCACACCAGAAACAAGTTTTCTCTCTTTCTCTCTCTAAATTATTGAGTGTATTTTGTGAGTATTTAGATACTTTGAGAGTTTCTATTCATCAGAGCAAGTTTCTTTCAGCCTTATACCGGTATTCCGACCAGAAGTACTGATATCTTGAGGTAAGGGATATTATTTTCTTCTTAAATGATATTATTTTCTTCAATATCATTATGCTGAAATATTGATATGAGTTTTTATCAAATTTGGAACTTTTTGTGTCGGGGTTACTATTCATGTATACGGCACTATTCACGTATACGGCACTATTCACGAATACGGCACTATTCACCGAAAAATAAAATTTTTCCTTTTTGTCCAAGATGTCTATTATGGTTACTATCTTTGATTGTATCCATGTTTTGATCTTTATTTTTGAATTCTGCTTCACAATTGATTATTATGAAGTATTATTGATCTTGGATAAACTGTTATACGAATCCCTACTATTTGTCCTTCTGTCTCATTGGATTCGTTCTCTTTAAGATATTTTTCATCATCCTCAGTCCTAAATGATGATATTAATGAATATCTTTGGCCTGTAGTGCAAAGATGTATGATTACTTGATGAATATCTTTGGCCTGTAGTGCAAAGATGAACAGGTGTTGAGATGAACATGACTGACAGGTGATACAAATGAATATCTTTGGCCTGTAGTGCAAAGATGAATATTTGGATAAAGATGATTATTAATTGATGTTACAGGGATAAAATATTGATGATGGACTTTTAAATCTTAGAAGATAGTAGAATTCTTTCTCTACTTGACTCTTCTAATGGTTTGCTGTTTCCGCTGCAGTTGTTGATCTAAAACTTGTTGTCGATTATATTCTATCAGATTTTTCCCTGTTGAAGACTAACGATAATTTGTTTGTATATTATCTTAGTCATAATATTCTTTACTGGGCTAGTTGAGCTCACCCTTTTCCTTTTTGTTCCATTTTTCTTCTCAGAGGTGAGAACATAGCAGGATCTAGTCGGGGTATGGAGTGATGGTTCTAGAAAGATGTTTTAGCAGTCCTCACTATTTCTGTAAAATAGTGTTTGAATAATTATAATGAGGATTTATTTGAGTGTGGATATTGTCTAGAAGACAATATTTGTATTTAAACTCAGTATGTGTTGTCGTATTTTGCACGACATTTGTATTATTGAAGTTGTAGTTTGCTTTCTGTACCATGTATTTGGCGACTCAGAATGGGTGTTGTATACCTATTTTGGGGGCGTCACACTACCTCTTCCAGCCAGAACTCCCATTTCTTCAACTTGGCATAAAGTTTGTATTCACGAAGCTTTTGGAGTACCAGCCTCAAGTGTTGCTCATGATCTTCACGGCTTTTGGAATAAACAAGGATGTCATCGATAAAGACGACCACAAAGTGATCCAAATATTCCTTGAATACCCTATTCATCATATCCATGAAGGCAGCAGGAGCATTAGTCAATCCAAAAGACATAACTAAGAATTTATAATGCCCATACCGAGTTCTGAAAGCCGTCTTTGGAATATCCTCAGTTCTAACCTTCAGCTGATGATATCCAGATCGAAGATCGATCTTTGAAAAGAATTGTGCTCCTTGCAACTGGTCAAACAGGTCATCAATACGTGGCAATGGGTACCTATTTTTGATGGTGACATGATTCAACTCCCGATAATCAATACAAAGTCGCATACTCCCATCTTTCTTCTTCACGAACAGAACAGGAGCACCCCAAGGAGAAGTACTAGGACGAATAAAACCAATGTCTAACAATTCCTGCAGTTGGGTCTTTAACTCCTGAAGTTCAATAGGAGCCATTCGATATGGGGCTTTGGAAATGGGTTTTGTATCGGGTTCAAGGTCGATACAAAATTCAATTTCACGCTCTGGGGGTAGGCCAGGAAGTTCTTCGGGAAATACGTCAGGAAATTTATTAACAACAGAAATATCATTCAAAGCTGACGTATTTTTGTTTAGATCTGTGACATGAGCTAAGAAAGCTTGACATCCGTTTTTCAATAAACGAATAGCTTTATGGCTTGAGATAACAGCGATTGATTTTAATGGTTTGGTTGCTTGAATTCGCATAATAGGTCGATTAGGAATATGAAAGCTAACAACCTTATGAAAACAATCAATTTTTACATGATGAGTAGTTAACCAATCAATCCCTAGAGTCACGTCAAATACAAGTATTTTTAATGAAATAAGATCGACAGGTAATGTGTGGGTACCAACTTGAACCAAACAAGACTTATAAACCGTGGATGTAATGAAGGTTTCTCCCAATGGAGTTTCAACTGCTAAGTCAAAGTCTAATTTCTCCGGAATCAAATTTAATCGATGAGCGCAAGTAGGAGAAATAAAAGAATGGGTAGAACCGGTATCAAATAAAGTATAGACTTCGTTAGACTTTATGATAAGCTTACCCGTGATGACCTCATTCGGGTTCCTTGCTTTCTGGGAGTTCACAACAAACGCTCTCCCTTGCACAACCGGTTTTGACTTTTCTGGGACGGCCTTTGGTGCCTCTATCCTAGCTGAATTTGTCTTCGGTAAACGATAAAATTGGGCTAAATGACCTTCTCTTTCACAATTATAACATGTTTTGGACGGCATCGCGCAGTTTGGACTGATGTGCCCCTCCCCTCCGCATTTGAAACATATGATAGGTGATCGTTCTCCTTCCTTAACGACAGGTGCTGGTGCTGACGTCTTTCCATCATTGTTGAATCTCCTCTTCTTGAAATGCCCATTTTTATTGTTTTGGCCCTGATTACCACCGAAGTGGTTACCATTTCTGGCTTGTTGATTCCCTCCACGCTTGTTGTCACCGCTTCGATGACTGCTCTCACTGGTATTATCATTTTGTCGGCCGCTCTCTTTTGGTTGCGTTGTCTCGTTATCGCGCTCCACCAACTGAGCCCTATTTACAACATCTGAATACAAACACAGTTTATGAGAAACAAAATGTTGACGTATCTCCGGCTTCAAACCTCTTAAAAACATCCGCGTCATTCTTTCTTCATTATCCACCAGGTGGGACGCAAACCGGGATAACTCCGCAAATTTTACCTCGTACTGTGACACGGTCATATTATTCTGCTCCAATTTGATGAACTCCACCTCCTTCATGTGACGAATACTCTCGGGAAAGTATTTGTCGTTAAACAGCTCTTGAAACTTCTCCCAGGTCATCTTTAGTGCGGCAGGTTGAGTACGCTTTATCGATTCCCACCAGTAATCTGCCTCTCCTCGCAACATAAAGGCGGCAAAAGGAACCTTTTGCTCCTCGGAGCAACCCAAGACATCAAATATCTTGGTGATCTGCTTTATCCATGTTTCAGCTACAAGTGGTTTGGGTTCTCCCTTAAACTCCGGTGGTCCCAGCTCCTTAAACTGTTTAGCGGTGACCGCCAGAGAGTTTCCAGTATTTCCACCTACGTTGTGGACAGGAGCCGCTTTCACCTGTTGTTGCATGAATTGCATAAAACCTCTGAACATTCCATCATTCATCATCTGGTCAGTGTTGTTGTTTGCATGAGGATTGTCACCTTCCTGATGAACATTATCCTGATTATTGATATGTGGTGAATCAATAATCGTCTGTGCTCCATTGCTATTCTCAACATTCTCAGATGCCATTTTCAGATACTGCCACAAAATAAAAGTTAATTGATATGTCATATATTATCCTTATATTATGACCGACCAATTAAATACCATGCAAATAAACTTAGGTAGGTCATACTAGCGAAGGAAATCCCCGTCTCTCCCCTCCTAGTTCTATTCTCACATCTTAGTCAGGGATCATATCCCTAAGCTCTGATACCAACTGTGACGCCCCCAAAATTAGGTATACATCACCCTTCTTGGGTCGTCAGATACATAGTACAAAATATAAATACAACTTACTAATACAACTGTCGTGTACAATACGACAAAACATAAACTGTGAGTTTGAATACAAATATTATCTTCTAGAGAGTATTCATACTCAAAAGGAGTCCTCGTTACATTTATTAACACACCATTACATAGAATAGTGAGGACTACTAACTAATACTATCATTCGGACCATCACTCCGTTCCCCGACTTACCCCAGCTACGTTCTCATTTCCTGAAGAGAACAGTGAAAGAAAGGGTGAGCTCAACTAGCCCAGTAAGAAATATTATGACTAAGATAATGCAGAATAAATTATCATTAGCCTTCAACAATGTTAAACTGATAAAATATAATAGACATCAAGTTTAACTGCAGCGGAACAAGCAATCCATTAAAAGAGTCAAGTAGAAAATAAACTCTACTATCTTTTATGATTTAAAAGATTTTCTAACACTGTGATCGCTGAGACTCAGCTTAATAAAATAATTCACATCATCGAATCACCCCTGCACTATGGCCAAGGATATTCGTATATTAATTAATGGTCATGATCATGCCAATAACTGTCCATCAATGCACTACGGGCCAATGAGGACTTTTACCACATTATTTGTAACATTACGGTCATGATTACACCGAATAATCCCTGGTCATAATCATACCAAGTCCATCTATGCACTACAGGCCACAGATAACTTTCAACAGAATATAAACATGAGGATGATGACAATGATATAAGAATTCAATAAAACAAGTTCAAGAATTAATTTATCCAAGAATTAACAACGTCCAAATTGTCAACATGATACTACTTTGTGGAGTAAAATTCAAGAATACTTAGAAGAATATTTTCATGAAAAGATACTGGATGAAACGCAATTATCAAGGATATTCCACAAATTTCATGGAGTATAGAAGTCAAAACTTAACCAATTGAGTACAATAAAGAATGGAATAACAAAAGAAATCACTATGCATGCGATAGACCGCACAAATAGGTTATTCCAACAGAATAATAAATAATGGAACCAGGTCCGGCGTAAACGCACAGACAGGATATTCCAACAGAATAATAAATAATGGAACCAGGTCCGGTGTAAAACACACAGACAGGATATTCCGACAGAATAATAAATAATGGAACCAGGTCCGGTGTAAAACACACAGACAGGATGTTCCAACAGAATAATAATAAAAACGGAACCAGGTCCGGTGTAAAACACACAGACAGGATGTTCCAACAGAATAATAATAAAAACGGAACCAGGTCCGGTGTAAAACACACAGACAGGATGTTCCAACAGAATAATAGAAGAATGTCACCAAGTATAGGGTAGATCCGCGTATACAGGTTATTCCAACAGAATAATAAGAAATGGAATAACAACAGTTCTCTTCATGAATAAGAAAGAATAACACCCCTTACCGTTTTAAAGAAGAGCTGAAGTAAGGAAGTAGTTAAGTAGCAGAATATTCTTCTTCTCTCTCTCTATAGTTTCTCTCTATAGTTTTTCTCTCTAGAGTTCAGTGAATTTTTAAGAAATAATGAAGGAATGAGCTGCTATTTATAGAAAAATAGAATGCATAGTAACTAATCCATGAACGGTCCAGATTGATTACTTTAATCTGACGGTCTATATTTAAAGAAAAATCTTTTAAATAAAATATAATATATTCTATTTATAGAATAACTTTAATAAAGTATTCTGTTTTATATAAAAAGATGTTTCTGTTTTATTACGTTAATAATACGAATAAAACAAAACGTCATTATCGCTAAATAATTCATATTATTAACTGACAATAATTGAATCAAACTGAGTGACTTCTCACATAAGCATTAATAATTAATACTATGTGCTACTATGCAACCACACGTATTACTGTACTTTTACTACCGAGTAGTTCAACAGTAACAATGGTAAAATTTCCGCCGTTATTTTTAATAAAATATTTTTGTCGTTTTCTCAATCCGACAATAATTCCGTTGTGGGGTCCACCAATGATTGTGTCGTTGTACGAATATTCCCTGTTAAAACGAATATTCCCCGACCAATCGAATATTATATAACAACTTGCGTACTTTGCAAAATTTATAAATATTACCCACAACTATAACATTATATCAAATTAACTCCATAATATTCAAAAATGATATTTATAGAAAATTCATCTTTATTTATAAAAGTTGGGGTCTTACAATATATATATATATATATATATATATATATATATATATATATATATATATATATATATATATATTGGCAAATGTATGTGTATATAGATGTATGTATATATACAGATAATTTCAACCATACATACATGCATACATGTGATAATAATGCAATTTGGTCGTGACTTACAATGTGCCACATGGTCTCTCCCTGATGTGGACGCGGGGTTTCACAATAAGACAATTACAGGCCAACAACCCACGTGGTCTGTCTCTATCATCAATAATACTATTAATAATTTATCCACAAATAATACTCCATTATTTATTATTATTATTATTATTATTATTATGTAATATATAAAAGAAAACTACAGTCGGTTATCAGCTTGCTTACACATAGGTGAGAAATAGAATTCTTACAATTATCAGTATTTTCTAAATAATTTATAATAATCACAATTCTTTCTATTAATTTTAAATAAATTTATATTAATTTAATTTATAATATCAAGAGGCTTAAATGCAACACACACACACACACACACACACACACACACACACATATATATATATATATATATATATATATATATATATATATATATATATATATATGTCAAGCATTTACAATTTCTAAAAAAAATTGAAAAGAGGGAATAAAAGTGAATAATTGTGCTAATATATATTTATATATAGGAGAATGATTCATAATAAGTATTTGTTATAAATAAAAAATGGATAAACACTATCATTAATATCTAATACAAAAATCAACAATTTAAAACTGAATTAGTAACGGACAACGAGTTACGTAGTAGCGGAAGACGGGTGTCGTCTACTACTAATAATAGCAAATGTCGCTAAAAATAGTACGGTCGTCCGATATTATCATTAACGGACGTGAATTTTTAAGTTATAATCTCTGACGTTGATTTATATATTGAACGATAAAAATGTATGTTTATTTCTAATCTATAACAAATATATATTATAAATTATATATATATATATATATATATATATATATATATATATATATATATATATATATATATATATATATATATATATATAACACGATAAAAAACAAACAAAAGATTTGTGATGGATGCTTAAAAATAGATTTGCGACGTTTGGTCCACATGTTTCAAACTTTCATTCATATTCTATCCAACATTTATGATAGTGTGACGTGTTAGAGTATCTCCAAAACTCTAGAAATATTCATTGTAAATTAAGTATATCTAAAAGAAATATTACAATTATTAAATAAGAAATTTTGACATGATCAAATTATTATTCACTCCGTCCCCAAAAAAATGAGTAAAATATAATTTGTATACATATTAAAAAAAATAAAAATAGAAGAAAAAGAGTAAAAAAAATAATTCCAAATTTACCCCAGACCCCATAAAATTATATAAAATATTAAGTACTTTTATTTTATTTTATTTTTAATAATAGAGTGTATTAAATGACTTAATTATCCTTTATTTTATATACTTTATCATATCATTTTAAAAATAAAAAAATATTATTTTAGTCATCTTTTTAAGAACAGAGAGTAATTTGTAAATACCTCATGCATTAGATAATTATTGGTGGATAAGGAAACTAATTAAACCTATTTTGTCTTCTAGAGGGTTGTGTTTTGACATTTCGCTTCTCTAACTAATCATTGAGCAACTTAATTCACATAGTAATATACAACTAGTAATATACTATTTGATTTACTCCATTTAATTACTCTTGGAAAAAGGGTGGCATGGGAGCAAATGATTGGAAAGTTTGTTATCTTCTGTATGTTTTATAATTTTAGTTCTGTCCAAATATCTTAAGCAATAGTCTAATCCCAAATTATAGCAGTAGTAGAAATTAATTTAGACAAATTTAAGTAAAAATAAGCTGCCAAATTGTATTTTCAGTTGTAATTTTTTTCATCGTTCGTAATAATTTACAGTTTCAATATATATTTTAATCAATTAAATTGTATTTTTAACAAAAAAAAATGCTACACTTGACTCGAGTTCATCAATATTTTACTCATTTGTTCTAAAATCAACTATACATTTTTAAAATGATAATTTTTTTTTAAAAAAAAAAGTCAAAATATTCTTAACATTCCTAGAATTATAGTTGTCATGACATTATATTATTCAATCTACTTAATACAAGCAAATAATTATATGCTAAAAAATTCTAAAAATGGAAATGTATAATTTTGAAACGAATGGAGTATCTGAAACCTAATGTAATCATTGTTCATTGTAATTATGAGTAGATGCTTATAGTGTTTATATGGTAGATTATAGCACGGCAAGTCCTAATCAAATTTAATTAGTAGCTGGATTAGTAGCTTGAATCAACACATAACTAATTAGCTAGGCATTACTTGGATCCAAACATTGCCTGCACCCCAACAAAATTAGTTGTGTGACATGACAATTCAACACATTGTTTCAACTAGTCTGTTAATTTTCTATCAATCCTTCTGGGGCGACGGGGGTAGTGACCGGATAATTTTTTTTTTATATAACTCTCAAATAATTTATAAGATTTATTAGAACTGAAATTTTTACAGAATTTAATAATTTAGGTGTCATTTGGATACATATAAAAAATAGGGTTGTACAGACTGTACAACCCAAATCTTACATGTATCCAAATGACATCAAAATCACTCGATTCCATAAAAATTATGGTTCCAACAAATCTTATAAATTATTTGGGAGTCATTAAAAAAAATAAAAAATTATTCGGTCACTACCCTTGTAACACCCCCTTTCCGAAATAGAAAGAGAGGTTACACAAAACATAACCAAAACTGATGAATTTAATAACAAGGCTCTAATCCACAAAAGAATAGTCTTAAAATAATTAAATGTCTTAAGACAAACCATAATAAATGCCACACTGGCTCAAACCGCAATCTAAAATAACTATTGCAACTCCAAGTAAACTGACACATCAAGTCTGAACATAATATTTCTAAATCATCGGAATGAATGGAGCTCTCATCACACTTGCCCTTGATCCCCTTAATTATCTGCCGGAAGAAAAATACAGCATGAGCCAAATGCCCAGTACGGATATAGAATACAAATAATGAACCGAAATAACTAACTCAATTAAATGAAACGAAACGAACTGAAACGAAACGAACAAAACTAACACAACGAAACAATAGGCTGAATCAAATGGCTGGGTGTTATTTCATATCGAGCTCAGAACAAAACAGAAATATACCTTGCCACACAGACAAGTCAAATAATGCTACACAGGCAAGTTACACACATTGGACCGCGAATCCAAATGTATATAAAATCGGAAGGCGTGTTTGGCACAAACATCACCAATCCGCAGAACAGAACTGAACAGAAAACTAGAGTCGACCCATACGCCTCCCACAACAAAACACCAAATGGCCAACTCCCACCAGAGTACAAAACGGAGACACCGTGGACTGATCACATCGCCACGAAAGGTGTCATGCCTCAGTGCCAAGAGGACATGCATGTGGTACCCCCACAGGTGGTTATAGCTCAGGTATACCCTACGGTATTCTAATAAAAATATAATGTTACAACTCATGCGACAAAATATCAACATAAATGGGTTCTAATATGTACATGTTAAACTGAAATAAATCATCAACTCAAAGTCTCCAAAATACTAACATGCACATTACTACAAATATCAAAATAAATTTAGACATGATACACTAGTCTAAAGAGTACAAATATGAGTTCTAATACAACGCCAAAATAAATTTATCACAATAAATTGACAAAGAACAATTATGAGAGGCAATACTAAATTTCGAAACGAATCACGGAACGAACAAATCAAAAATAAAAGAGTCTCGCTGAAAGAGTACGGAATCCGTACATGGATTAAGCAATATAATACCCAAAATTATATTCCAATTGTAACTCCTTAAATTCTCTCCGTTCAAACTAATTAGGAAAATTAATAAAAATCGATTAATAATTAAATGAATTGTAAGTTAAAGTGTTAATTATCATTTTTTTTAAGACTCGTTATTATTAATCGATCATGTATGTTTTATGTTTTAAATTTTTAAAAACATTCTGCATAACCTGTTAACCAAAATGTTATACAATAAAAAAAATTAACTGCATACATATAATGCCCACGTGATGCATTCATTATCAATAAATGAATAATCCATGACCAACCATTTTATATAATATAAATCAAGGTACTGAAATTCTGTAAATCATATATGTATACATGTAAAGAGAGCAACTATTGTCAAATTTGGTGGAAAAGTAATTTTGAAAAGTTCACTCAATATTATTATATTAACATTAGAAGCATACTTCAAAATACACCATTTACTTGACTTTGTAATATACGAAAGCTTCACAATCACCCGCAACCCTATGTAATCATAATAGGCTCTGCACACACATAATTACACAAACATCTTGACAAATTGAAAATTTCAAGCAATTTATTATTCATAGCAATATTACAATACCTTTTTACTTTCTATTCTTACTGCCGTCGCTGCCTCTCTTCTTCTTTTCTAGATTGTATAATGAGGGTAAGGGTAGGTTTAGTTATTTATATATTTTATTAACTCTTTTAATTTTAATAGGATTTAAAATTACCCAAATACAAATTAGGCCCAAATAAATTTTAAAACCCAAATTAATGAAATTCTTTAATTGTTGTAGTCCACATAAATTAAATACAATGTTTGACCCGAACATAAGAAAAACTCAATTAAAATATTTAAACAAAAACTTTACAATGTTATTTACTTATTAAAAATATCTGGGTATTACATCACCTACCCCTTAAAAAGGATTTCGTCCTCGGAATCAAAAGAACAGAACAACTTAATTATCAAAAAGATGTGAATATTCCGCTCGAATAGACTCCTCCATCTCCCATGTAGCCTCTCGCTCCGAATGGTTTCTCCACAAAACCTTAACAAATAGAATAGTCTTCCTCCTCATAATCCGCTCTTGACGATCCAAAATCGCCTCGGCTTGCTCCACACAAGTAAGATCATCACGAATCTTATCGAACGGATATTGCACCACATGCAATGGATGATATTTATAACTCCTCAACACCGACACATGGAACACATTGTGCACATGAACTAGCTGTGGAGGCAAAGCTAACCGATATGCAACCTCACCAACCCTCTCCAGAATCTCAAATGGTCCAATATAATGCGGACTAAGTTTTCCTTCCAACCCAAATCACTGAATTCCCTTCCAAGGAGAAACTTTTAGAAACACGTGCTCACCAGGTTCAAACTCTAAAGTTCTCCTATGCTTATTAGCATAACACTTTTGACGTGATCGAGCCGACTTCAATTTCTCCTTAGCCACCGCTACCTTCTCCGTAGTGATTTGAACTAACTCAGGCCCTTCTATGGCCCTTTCGCCAACCTCATCCCAACAAGTTGGTGCCCACCACGTTCTACCATACAATGCCTCAAACGGAGCCATCCCAATACTTGCATGCCAGCTGTTATTATAAGCAAACTCAACTAGGCTCAAGTAATCATCCCAATTACCCAACCATTCAAGTGCACAAGACCTCAACATGTCCTCTAATGTTTGAATAGTCCGTTCAGATTGCCCATCAGTCTGCGGGTGAAAAGAAGTACTGAAGTTAAGTCGAGTACCCCAAGCTCGTTGAAATCCTTTCTAGAACTGTGAAGTGAACCGTGGGTCCCGATCTGAAATAATAGACACCGGAGTACCATGAAGTCTAACAATCTCCCGCTGAAAGATATGTGCCAACCCATCCACCGAGTAACCCTAATGGATAGCCAAAAAGTGTGCCAATTTGGTCAACCGGTCCACTACTACCCATATGGCATCATTCTTCCTGAAAGTCTTCGGCAAACCAATCACAAAATCCATTGTGATATCCTCCCACTTCCACACTGGAATGTCTAACTGTTGCAGCAAACCACTAGCTCGTTGATGTTCTATCTTCACTTGTTGACTAGTGAGGCACTTCCCAACATATTCAGCCACGTCTCGTTTCATCCCATTCCACCAAAAATTCTTTTTCAAATCCCTATACATCTTTGTAGAACCAGGATGAATAGAAAATGGCGAACTATGAGCCTCAGCCAACACAACCTCTCGAATGATTGGATTCGACGGTACACACAACCGTTCACCCAGCCAAATCACACCATGGTCATCAATACGAAACTCAAACTGCTTGCCCTCCTCTAGATTCTGTGCCATACTCCACAATTCCCCATCTTCCTTTTGAGCTTCTTTAACCCTCGAAATAAGAGAGGGTTCCACCCTCATACCTGCCAAATGCCCAACTGAACCTTGGACATACAACTCTAACTCTAGTCGCTCCATATCCGAAATAAGCTGAGGTTGTGTAATAAGGGTTGCTACACTCCCTGAACTCTTCCGGCTAAGAGCATCTGCAACCACGTTTGCCTTCCCCGGGTGATACTGAATTCTAGTATCATAATCTTTTAGAAGCTCCAACCAACGCCTCTGTCTCATATTGAGCTCCTTCTGAGTGAAAATGTATTTAAGACTTTTATGATCAGTGAAGATATCACAAGTCTCTCCATACAAATAATGCCTCCAAATTTTTAGGGCAAAGATCACCGCTGCCAACTCCAAATCATGTGTGGGGTAATTCACCTCGTAAGGTTTAAGCTGTCTTGAAGCATAAGCAATCACCTTATCGTGTTTCATCAAAACACACCCCAAGCCCTTCTTAGAAGCATCACTATATATCTGGTAACCTCCCGTCCCCAACGGCAATGCAAGTATTGGAGCTGTCACAAGCCATTTCTTCAACTCCTCAAAACTTTTCTCACGCTCCTCATTCCACACAAACTTCGTGCCCTTTTTCATCAACTGAGTCAAAGGTAAGGCAAGCAATAAAAAACCCTCCACAAATCGTCTGTAATACCCTGCCAAACCCAAGAAACTTCTAATTTCTGTCACCGTAGTAGGTCTCGGCCATTTAGTGATAGCCTCAACCTTTTCAGGATCCACCTTAATGCCTTCAGCAGAAACAACGTGACCCAAAAATGCAACCTGCTCCAACCAAAACTCACATTTAGAGAATTTAGCATACAACTTCTCTTTCTGCAAAATCCCCAACACTGTGCGAAGATGCTCCTCATGTTTTTCCTTAGACTTGGAGTAAACCAAAATGTCATCAATAAAGACAATGACAAATTGGTCCAAGTACTCCCTGAACACCCGATTCATTAAATCCATAAACACCGCTAGAGCATTAGTCAACCCGAATGACATCACCAAAAACTCGTAATGCCCATAGCGAGTGCGAAAAGCTGTCTTAGGGATATCCTCATCCCTCACCCTCAACTGATGATAGCCCGACCTCAAATCTATCTTCGAAAAATACTTTGCCACTTGAAGTTGGTCAAACAAGGCATCAATCCTCGGCAATAGATACCGATTCCTGATGGTGATCTTGTTCAACTCCCTGTAGTCTATACACAGCCTCATAAACCCATCCTTCTTCTTCACAAACAAAACTGGAGCACCCCACGGTGAAACACTCGGCCGAATCACACCATGATCTAACAATTCCTGCAACTGCTCCTTCAACTCCTGTAACTCCAACGGTGCCATCCGATACAGCGCCTTAGAGATAGGCTCCGTACCAGGAATAAGCTCAATAGCAAACTCCACTTCCCGTTGCGGTGGCAACCCTGACAACTCCTCAGGAAACACATCGAAAAAATCACGAACAATTGGAACATCTTCAATACGAGACTCACCCTTAGAGGTATCTTTCACAAATGCCAAATACCCCTCACAACCCTTTGCCACCAACTTTCCAGCCTTCAAAGCTGAAATTAACTTCACCACTCTACTCGGCTGTGAACCCTGAAACACGAAATCTGGAGATTTCACATCTCCAAATATAACCTTCCTCGCCTGACAATCGATAGTGGCCTGGTGCTTATCCAACCAGTCCATCCCAAGAATGACATCAAAATTGTGCATACTCATCGGGAGAAGATTAGCCCTACGAATCTTATCCCCAAAACTGATCGGACACCCTCGATACAAATCAAAAATAATAACAGAAGTACCCATCGGGGTAGCAATAGACATAACAGAATCTAAAGACTAAGATGGCACACCCAGGTGCCGAACAAAAGACCGAGCAACAACGGAATGAGTAGAACCCGTATCAAACAAAATAGAAGCCTCGCGATTACCAACTAAAAGAGTGCCAAAAACAATACTTGGTGCACCTGCCGCCTGGTTATATGGCAAGGCAAACACTCGACCACCCTGACGTTGACCTCCATTGCCACCATTATCACCACCTCCACCATTACCACGTGGACCGGTACAATCCCTAGCAATATGACCCATCTGTCCACACAAGAAGCATGCTCCGATGAGTCTGTGGCACTGCCTCCCCAGATGATTAGCCCCACAAGTAGCACAAGGAGCTATCGGGATAAGATTTGGGTTACCCCCACCAGCTGGTCCCGAATAACGACCCTGATTTTGCCCCTGCTGGCGATTATGCCCCTGCTGACGATTCTGTCCATACCAAGGTAGCTGAAGCTGACGATTCTGCCCTTGCTGAGGCATCTGCTGATAACCCCTATTTTGATTCTGGCCACGCCACTGTCCCTGTTGGCCACCATGATTCCTATTCAACTGACCACCCTGATTTCTCCCATGCTGAACTGAAGTTTGACCCTGCTGGTCATCTCTGTCCCTCTTTCGACTCCCCTCCGGTTTAGAAGACCAAAAGTCCTGTCGCTCCATCTCAATATTCTTGGCCGCATTGGCCACTGCTGACACGTCTGTAAACTTGTTGTTAATAAGATGCTGACGATACCTATAATGAATCCGCCACTTGAACTTCTCTGCCTGTTCCGCTGCAGTCCCTGCAGAAGTTCCCGCAAAGCCTGCCAACCTAGTGAACCTCGTCATAAAATCTGTGATGGACTCGTCATCTTTCTGTCAAATGTACAGATAGTCTCTAGCATAGGCCTCTTTATTAGCAGCTGGGAAGTACTGCTGATAAAAGACCTCACAAAACTCTGCCCAGCTAAGTGCCTCAACATAACCATCACCCTTTGTTGTTTTCAACGCTTTCCACCACCTCTGCGCATCCTCTTCCAGCTTGTAAGCAGCTAGCGACACTTTCTGATTATCCGAGCACCCCAGCACATCAAAGATCTTCTCTAGGTGAGCAATCCAATTCTCTGCATCAATTGGAGTCGGAGCTGAACTAAATGCATGTGGTTTCTGCTTTTGAAACCTCTCCAACCATACATACATCGGAACCACCTGCTGATCAAGACCATCTGTATTCCCTTCTTCAACATTTGCTTGCTGACCATTATTTCTCGGATTCCCTTGCTCAGGAATTTCTGGTGGTGGCTGATGCATTGCCTGTATAACCTGTGCCACCAACTGAGGTAATGCTTGATTCACTGCCTGATTCACCAAGGTAGCCAACTGAGCATTCATCTGATCATTAGGTTGCTCATTGGGCTGACCCTCACCTCTTCCCCTATTGTTACCTCGCCTCCCAACAACTCTGGCGGATCTACGAGCCATCTAACAAAGAGATCAATGAATAGATAACAAAATAGATTAGAGACAGATTCGAATATAGCTGATATGATAGCTGAACAGAAAATTAAACAGAACAAAACATAACCCAGAAGTCTACCCATAACTCACAGGTCAAACCTAAATAGGTTTTCTACAAGAAAGAACCTAAGCTCTGATACCAACTCTGTAACACCCCCTTTCTGAAATAGAAAGGGAGGTTACACAAAACATAACCAAAACTGATGAATTTAATAACAAGGCTCTAATCCACAAAAGAATAGTCTTAAAATAATTAAATGTCTTAAGACAAACTATAATAAATGTCACACTGGCTCAAACCACAATCTGAAATAACTATTACAACTCCAAGTAAGCTTACACATCAAGTCTAAACATAATATTTCTAAATCATTGGAATGAATGGAGCTCTTACCACACTTGCCCTTAAGGGTGTAAACGAATCGAGTCGATTCGAGTATTGAGTTGCTCAGATTTGGTTCATAAAATTTATCGAGTATAAAATAAGATTTGATTGAGGCTCATTTAGCTATCGAGTCAAGCACAATTCCGAATCGAGCCCGAGCAGTTTGGACTTTTCCAACGAATATGATCTGAGTATCAATAGAAAATTATAATTTGAGGAGGTTCGAGTAATTTATCAAACTTTAAAATGTGCTCATATTTGACTCATTTATATTTCGAGTCAAGCTCGAATCGAACTTTTAGTCGAGCGAGTACGAATCGAGCCCGAACTGTTTGCTCATTTTACAGCCTTACTTTTTCTTGATCCTCCTGATTACCTGCCGGAAGAAAAATACAGCATGAGCCAAATGCCCAGTACGGATATAGAATACAAATAATGAACCGAAATAACTAACTCAATTAAATGAAATGAAACGAAACGAACTGAAACAAAACGAACAAAACTAACACAACGAAACAATAGGCTGAATCAAATGGCTGGGTGTTATTTCATACCGAGCTCAGAACAAAACAGAAATATACTTTGCCACACAGACAAGTCAAATAATGCTACACAGGTAAGTTACACACATTGGACCGCGAATCTAAATGTATTTAAAATCGGAAGGCGTGTTTGGCACAAACATCACCAATCTGCAGAACAGAACTGAACAGAAAACTAGGGTCGACCCATACGCCTCCCACAATAAAATACCAAATGGCCAACTCCCACCGGAGCACAAAACGGAGACGCCGTGGACTGATCACACCGCCACGGAAGGTGTCATGCCTCAGTGCCAAGAGGACATGCCTATGGTACCCCCACAGGTGGTTATAGCTCAGGTATACCCTACGGTATTCTAACAAAAATATAATGTCACAACTCATGCGATAAAATATCAACACAAAGGGGTTCTAATATGTACATGTTAAATTGAAATAAATCATCAACTCAAAGTCTCCAAAATACTAACATGCACATTACTACAAATATCAAAATAAATTTAGACATGATACACTAGTCTAAAGAGTACAAATATGAGTTTTAATACAACGCCAAAATAAATTTATCACAATAAATTGACAAGGAACAATTATGAGAGGCAATACTAAATTTCGAAACGAATCACGGAACGAACAAATCAAAAATAAAAGAGTCTCGCTGAAAGAGTACGGAATCCGTACCTGGATTAAGCAATGTAATAGCCGAAATTATATTCCAATTGTAACTCCTTAAATTCTCTCCGTTCAAACTAATTAGGCAAATTAATAAAAATCGATTAATAATTAAATGAATTGTAAGTTAAACTGTTAATTATCATTTTTTTAAGACTCGTTATTATTAATCGATCATGTATGTTTTATGTTTTAAATTTTTAAAAACATTCTGCATAACCTGTTAACCAAAATGTTATACAATAAAAATAATTAACCGCATACATATAATGCCGACGTGATGCATTCATTATCAATAAATGAATAATCCATGACCAACCATTTTATATAATATAAATCAAGGTACTGAAATTCCGTAAATCATATATGTATACATGTAAAGAGAGCAAGTATTGTCAAATTTGGTGGAAAAATAACTTTGAAAAGTTCTCTCAATATTATTATATTAACATTAGAAGCATACTTCAAAATACACCATTTACTTGACTTTGCAATATATGAAAGCTTCACAATCACCCGCAACCCTATGTAATCATACTAGGCTCTGCACACACATAATTACACAAACATCTTGACAAATTGAAAATTCTAAGCAATTCATTATTCATAGCAATATTACAATACCTTTTTACTTTCTATTCTTAGTGCCGCCGCTGCTTCTCTTCTTCTTTTCTGGATTGTATAATGAGGGTAAGGGTAGGTTTAGTTATTTATATATTTTATTAACTCTTTTAATTTTAATAGGATTTAAAATTATCCAAATACAAATTAGGCCCAAATAAATTTTAAAACCTAAATTAATGAAATTCTTTAATTGTTGTAGTCCACATAAATTAAATACAATGTTTGACCCGAACATAAGAAAAATCCAATTAAAATATTTAAACAAAAACTATACAATGTTATTTATTTATTAAAAATATCCGGGTATTACATCCCTTGTCAGCAAAACCTGATCCCCCTAGCATTTTTGATTTTCTATATCTTGAATTGTGTATACTGGTAAGTTGGTGAATTGATCAATACAGTGTTGACAAGCAGAGAGAGAGGTCACCTTCCGATCTGCATGACGATATTGTATTGATCAATTGATCAAAATTAACTTTATGAGTTATGATAATTACTCCTCTTTTTGTCACTTCTATTTTTCACACATGATTAAATAAAAATTGGTGTCCAAATGCATGAAATGACTATTCACTCTTTTAGATAATTTCAGTCACAGGGATAAAAAGATTTAATAAAAAAAAAAGATATTTCCAAAAAAAAAAGTGCTACATGATTTGAAGATATGAATGCCATAAATTTGAACACTGGAAATAAAAATAAATAAATAAAAAGGAACCTAAACATTATAAAAATAAACTAATTTTTGCTTCATTGGATGTTGTTCAATATCTCCAAATGGGCTGAAATTAAAAAGATATTCTAGTTTTAAGTATGTTTTACACACCCTACTTAATACCTTCCTTGATAACTTAAGTTTTATAATAATATAAATATTAATATTCGTATATGTTGGACACTAATTTAAAGCAAGTCCTATATTTTATAACGAATGAAATATATAGTTTAAATCACAACAAAATAATTAATGTACCAAGGTCCATGGGCAATGGTAAATTAACTGATAATTAAAAAGCCTTTAAAATATAATTCCTTAATATATAGATTTTTTATTCATAAATCATATATTAGTGACACATGCATGATTACGTGGCCTTCAAAACTAAGGGGGCATTATCAAGAACACTTTAACCAATAGAGTAAGAATTTATTGGGATACGTGCTCTCAAAGTTGGATATTCATTTTGTAATAAATAATATTTTGGTGATAAAAAATTGAACAAAAAAATATTAAATAATGCAACATAAATAAAAAAATTAATATTATGAAAATATCAATTTCTTATTATATATTTTCTTCGGCACTCGTGAGGAAGAAAACGCAGGAAATTACATAAACAAGTAGTGATTTTCATTAATAGCAAAAATCATATACATCAAACAAGTGAGTGCCCTGAAGTTTCTGCTACTACAAGTAGTTGCAGTAGGTAAACTTCACGCCATTAAAATGCTGGCAATAAACTAGGAGTACCCTCGAGAAAAAGCCCATAACATTCGGACTAGAAACTCGTTAAATGTGCATTAGGGGGAAATTGAAACATACGTGTAATGGAGGGATCCTAATCCATAAAATTCAGGACTAACTCCCTTGTTCAAGCAGAGGTTCCCTGCCAAACTCAATGCCTCTAGCCCTCTCCTTCCATATATTCTCCACTTCCTCAAAGGTCAGCCCCTTCGTTTCCGGGACATAAACCATCACAAACATGAACCCAGCCACTGCAATACCAGCAAGTATCAAGAACGTGGGGCCAGTCCCGACAGAATCAGCAATCGAGAGAAAACTTTGTGCCACTATCAGATTCGATACCCAATTCACAGTTGCTGACATTCCTCCACATATTCCTCGATACGATTCCGGATATATCTCCGAGTTCACGGTCCACGGAACAGGTCCCATTCCAGGTGCAAAGAACGCAATATATAAGGCTAGACCCAAAACTGCAATCCACCCGTAGTATAAATTAGTAGGGCCGGATGATCCAAGAAAGAATGCCACGGAGAGGAGGACGAGGGACACGATTACACCGGATAAGCTACTCACGGCCAACTTGCGACGCCCAAAATGGTCAATTAGGTATATACCAAGTACTGTACCAATGGCATTCATTAGTGCAACGATGAGGGATAGTAAAAGTGCTAACTGATTTGAACTGAAGCCAGCCATTTGAACTATTGTTGGGCTGTAGTACATGACTGTGTTGATCCCAGTGAACTGCTGAAATGCCTGCAAATTCAAAATTGTTCCATACTCAGATTTTCATTTATTATGTAACTGACGTAGCCACAGGGGACCACATTGATGCATTTCTAAACTGATTATATTTCTTTGAACCCCAAAAAATGGACAAAATACAATCATTTGGGGACACAAGATAATCATATTAATTTACATGTTCTTTTGCAAGCATTTTCACCAAAAAGAAAAAACTCATAAATGACATATGAAGTTGCATGCTCTTTTGCGATCATTTTCTTTTTTGCTAAATTTTGCAATCATTTTCACCAAAAAAGAAAAAAAAAGTCATAAATGACATTCTTCGAGAGACGACGGAAATACATGAAATCGTTTTTATCACATGCCTGAAACACAAATATGTTTTCCTATGAATAACACAGAGTCAATGTTTTGTTTTAATTATTTCTTCTTTTAATTTCTTATTGTTGAAAAATATCAAGTTCTATGATGAATTATCACAATTTTGCACCTAATAAGTATCAATCCTATACCTTGAATAGATTGCATTACATGTTCTCTAAAATAGTAAAATCTAGTCCACCCTAATCCTAGCCAGAAATAAGCATCACAATATTACCAAGTCGTGCACCAAGTCCTTCAAAGTGAAATTAAAGAGCAAAATAAACAAGAAATTCTGAATCATCTTTTGACAGTAAACCAACTTATTTTGGCACTTAAAAAGCCTTGTCTGATAATTTAAGTAACCTAGTGGTGCAAGAACCAGACTTAAACAAGTAAATAAATGCAACAAAGCTTTCAAAAAAGAGGAGATCTGACATCATAATGTAACTCTGAGTTGAACAAAAAAGCATTACAAAAATATTATTGGATCATGACCACCTTGAAGCACTAAAAGATTCATGGTATCTAGGGAAGTCAGATTATTACCTGAAGTCCAGCTCCAGCCAGAAACGCAAGTCTGATTTCTTTAATTCTAAAAACATCCCAGTAACTAACAGCATTCTTTCTTTGTTGTTCTTCCTCCAATGCAGAAGCAAGTTGATCAATCTCCTCCTCTAACCGAAAAGGATCATAGATTTTAGAAAGCACGACAATAGCTTCAGATTTGTCCTTCTGAGTTAAGAAGATGTTTGTTAAATTTTTAATTATTATAAAGAAAATATACGGAGAACAGACTTCAAGAGGAACACTGAAAAGTAATATTTTGTACCTTCATGTAAAGCCAGCGAGGGGATTCCGGTAAGAATAGCATAAGCATAAACTGAATAACAGCTGGCACAGCAGATACTCCAAGCATCCATCGCCATGTCCCAGGAACCTGATCACCATTCAGAGAACGAAAATTTGCATGAGGAATAATATTTTTTTTTAAATGTAAAGAATAAGAGTGTTCAAATTCAAGAGTCAAAAGAATTGTGTAAAAAACTTAGTGCCATTGATCCGCCCCCATATATATATATATATATATATATATATGTATATATATATATATATGTACAGTCAGGATCAAGAGCATTCGCCTTGAATAGCATTCTTTTATTAAAACTACGTCGTTTTGGAGGGACGCGGTGGCATTTTTGTAAATACAATGCCACCACGTATTTACAAAAATGCCACCGCGTCCTTCCAAAACGACGTAGTTTTAATAAAAGAATGCTATTTAAGGCGGAATGCTATTTAAGGAGAAAGCTCTTGATCCTTACGGTATATATATATAAGATATTCCTCAATTTTCTAGTACTAAACCCATTACCCGGTATACGTTTTTCTAATGCAAAATGATAATGATAGATTTCTCAGGTTTGATTGATGTCCTTGGTTTTAAGATATACACCAGCCGTTAAACTCGTATTTCCAATTGCAACCTAATCCTGATAAGTCTTTCACTCCATCACATACTTTTTCTAGAATAAAGTAAATAGAGAAACTATTACTCTCTCCGTCCTCAAAAGGATGACAAAAGTACATTTTTCTTCACACAAATTAAGAAAAATGTGAAGTAAAGGAAAGAGTAAAAAAAAGTTCCAAATTTATCCTTATAGTGATGAGTACTTTTATTTTTTTTATACCAACGGACCCCACTAAATGACATACTTACCCTTCGCTTCATCTACCTTTAGTCATCCTTTTGAGTACAAACAATTATAGCTCTAGTCATCCTTTTGAGAATGAAGGGAGTATATATTTAGAACATCTAGTCTGTCAACTTTTATTACGTTACAAACTCCACTAAACTTCAAGAGCATTACGATCTGGATAAACATTACCCTGATGCCAACATCATATTCATGCTTAATCCTTAGAAACTGTTTCTGAATTCCAAAAGGTAACCTTGAAATGCAATATGTTGACAATACACGTTATATGTATAAAACATCAGAGTGCCAATAAAGTGTGGTTTGTTCTGGAGCATGTTGATCCTTAATTAAGTGAAGAAAAGATAAACAGAAAGACTCTGGCAAATCACACATGAAGACGCACACAGAGAGAGAAAGAAGAGCGAGAGGGAGAAAGAGAGATCATTATCGAAAATTATAAACTAAAAAGGGCCAACGATTAAGAAGAACAGAATTATAAACACCAGAACTATATAGTAACCTTCATCCATGGCCCTAATGATAGGTGCAAGCTAACCAGTATCCAGCATTATCAAGAACGAAAAAAAAGATTACCAAGGAAGAAAAGCATTAAGAGATTGAAAAACATAAAGCAATTAGTACATAAACTATTGTCCTGACATTTTCAGCGTCCTGACAAAAGCTAAGAAGCTAACACAATATGACATATATTGTCTGGCTATGACTCCTTCACTTTAGCACTTATATGAGAATTTTTTTAAAACCAGTTTGAGAAAAAGGACACATAAATATTATTAGACAGGTGGAGAACAATAGCTCCTTAGGCTCCAAAATAATACATAGCAGCAAATCTCACACTCAGCAGGGGAGGGGCGAGGAGAACACTTTCACTGTATGTGAATCATAAAAATCAAAATACTCGAGGGATATGGCTTCCATATTTTCAATATGAAATCAGGAATGTAAATCAGAACATCTAGGACCCATCTCACAAAGCAAGCAACTAAATAGGATTTGCCAAGTAAGTCCCTCGTCAGAAGAGGTCAAGAACTGCTGAACAGCAATGAATAACTGAATGTGTTTCTTCACCAAATATGTGTGTGCGTGTAAACTATTAAGTCATCATCAGCCAAGACAAACAGAAAGGCCGGGGGAATATAAAGAGCCTAATATGTAACTTGACAGCATGACAAAAAAAATCAAGAAATTTCTCTAAAACAATTAGTAGAGAAGCCTAAGTGGTTAGATATATTAAATTTAGTCTCAAGAAATAACTTTAAAATGTCAACAGCCACAAAATACATTGCGACAAATATATACAGGATAGAAGAAAATTTTTCCTTCAGTAATGTTACTCCATGCGAAATCTTATAGTGCAAAAGCCCCAATTCTATCTTCATGCTGCCTCTTCAAACTGCACAATGAAAACCTTTCATGCCAAGAATATATTGCAATAATGATGAAAAAAACATAAATTCCTCTGGCACTATTGTATCAAGTAGATATAAATATACCTTGTGAAAACTAACTGATATTGATGCATAATAATTCTTTCAGAGGTTCAAAGTGAATATAGGAAAGGGCCTGAGAGAAAGAAAAGTCCGCACACAATATCTGATGATTTCATGTTTGCATGACATGATTAAGCAAAAGCACAAGCCTTCCAATCATTCTTTACAAAAATACAAGCTTATTAATAATATAAAGCAATTCCAGTAAGGTAATATTAAGGTCTATTTATTGTACAAAAACATTATTAGCTACCAACAAATGGTATTAATATAGCATTAATCTAGTACAAGTGTTGCAGCATAAACTTCAAAAACTTCTATAAAAATTAGTATTATAGTATAGAACTAAAACAGAGTTAAGTTCTTTCTGTCAAAGAAAAGCAAAAATATGTATTTAAAAAAAATATTATAAACCCAAAATAGACAAAGAAGTTAAAGAAGAGTAGAAAAATCCCCTTGAAAAATTCTGATGGTTAAATTAGGCACTAGATAGTCAGAGAGAGCTAGCTAGTATTCTATTAGGAAAACAACTGAGTTTGACACGTTCAGATGCTCATGTTTACTTGTACTAATTCCAACCTCTATCAGACTATCACTATTATATTGAATTTGACTCCCTTTCTAATAAAGACCACGTATGTGTAACCACACTTTCTCTGTTAAACTAGAAGGAGGGGGGGGGGGATCGTATTTTGGATAACTTCGGAATGCATGACAACCAATAATTTGAAATGCCCTCGTCCATATCACAGTATCACTAATTAATGAATTGCAATTGGACCGCATTTTAAATCAGGAAATGTGATATAATCTGGGGAAGTGGGCATATATTAGTAGTATCATACACAGTATTATGAATATGACAAAGTGGAAAAATATCTGACCTCTGTAAAAGCAAGATTTATGAGGTAGGAAAGAAATTGTCCACCGGTAATCATAAGCACATTAGTGCTCACAAGACCACCCCTTATTTCTGATGGGGAAGCTTCTGCTATATACATGGGAGCAGTCACAGATGCCACACCCACACCCAAGCCAATCAAGAGCCGTCCATATATAAGAACATATGGATTTGGAGCAGCCGCCATAACAATGGATCCCAATGTAAAGACAATATCTGCAAGAAGAGTAGCTCTTTTACGTCCATAGACGTCATTTATCCACCCACCAAATGCAGCTCCGATAATTGCACCAACCAAAGCCATACTCACTATAGTTTCCTGCCAAATAGAGCAACAAACTTCAACAGAAGAAAAAAATGATACAATATGACATCTTAAACTACTAATAACAGTGGAATAAGAAATCTGACCCTTAAGAAAGACACAGTTAAAGAGAATACATGAGAGGCCCATGTTGACGCCTTTTGAGTCTGTAGCTTTCTAGCTATTCAAAATCATAAATTTATTGGAGAATAAATTTTTTGAGTGAAGTGTTACATTCATGTTCATGCTGAACAGAACAATCTGATGTAAAAGCCAGTTTCTTTTTTTCTTTTTAGTAAAAAAGAACATCACAGAATGTATCAAAACCATAAAATAATTTCAAAAATGATTCCTCATTTCTTGTTATTGTAATTAAAAGTGATTGTTTTACCATTATTAATCTAACACCATTAGCTCACAACCAACACATCAGCTGGTTAACACTGTTGATAATTTTTCATTACAACTTCCACTCGCATTCAATTATTGTTGACAAATTTTGACTTCAGAGTCTTGAAATCTTAATAATCTCAATGTTTTCGAGAGAGGAGTTTCCGGTTTCTTGTCCGCCAAAAGGAACCGGTCCTTGCCTTATAGAAAGACTAATGCAAAAGATACTATTGTTCGAGTGTGTGCTACCAGCAAGAAGAATTTTAAATTTTCTCTCATTGGTCTTTTGTCAATCAGAGAGATAACAACTACCCTGTTAAATGCAGGAAATAGTTTCTAATTTTTGTTCTATCTTTCTCTTTTCTTTGCTGTGCTACTCAAATGTTATCCATAAGTTAGTTAGAATGTGTACCTGCAGGAAACTACTCTGGTTGACTGCTTCAAAGTCATCACGGATATAAAGAAGGGCACCCGATATAACTCCTGCAAATAACAGTTTCATATAAAGTAAGAACTGGTGGTTGAAAATTGAGGAACCTAAAAGAAATGTAGGAGCTTGATTCACATGACCATCTTAAGAAGACATCTAAAAATTGACTGTCATTCATTTTTACTCTAGAGTGAACACCTTAAAATGGATGTTTCATCAATTTATAAAATATAGTTGAGCTATTACTATTATTAAGTTAGAGACTTTGTTTCTTCAACTTGTTCCACAATTCAACATACTCAGTTAATCCTTATTTTCTCCAAACATATTACTAGAAATATTTATAATTATGCATAAACAATTAGGAGACAACAGAACAAACAAGAGACGAGAATAAATTTAAGAACTGCTTATTTCACATCGAACTAGGCAAGATGAAGACGGGAATTCTCCTCCTATCCTTTTTTTCCACTTTTACATTCCCTTGCTTCTCTTGCTCATCTTAGAACAAATGAGAAGGAAATATAAGAGCAAAAGTTCTCAAATTTTTAGCGAGACAGATACTCGCTTAAGCAGAGGCATCTTCACTTGATCAAGTAAACTAGACTGCTACATAAAAGCAAACCCAACAGCTCTGATCACCCAATAAATTAATTCTATGGGACCCTGGCCCCTAAAGGTGAAATTCGTTGTATAAGTAAAACAGTAGTTAACAGTCTGATATCTTGCACATCAGCACATGAATACATCATTGACCACATAAGTCCACAAAATTCAAACTTTTTCATAATGAAATAAAAAATAATACTCGGCCTGAAAATATTCTATGCTATTCCTTTTTAATGCTATTAAATGCCTGCATAAGACACATTTTCAATAAATTTTTTCAATACAGTTGTTATCATCTATTATTAACAAACATCATCAAAAGGATTATATGTAAGTTTTTACTATGCAAACATTTGTATTCCTACAAAAATCAACAAATAAGTACTCTCTTTTTTGGGGAACATTGAGAAAGAATCAATTCATTAAAACAACAATCAGAAGGCAATCTTATAAAACCAAAATACATAACTTCAAAATATTTATATATATATATATATATATATATATATATATATATATATATGATACCTGTGTCATAGCCGAAAAGCAGTCCACCAATTCCAGCAATCAAAGTCAAACCCAATACATATGAATTGCTAAAATATGTAATTTTCCCTGTTTCTATATAACCTGAACTCCCCGGCAAAGAAACGATCGTCATAGTTTAACAAACTATATTCTTTTTTATTACCTTTTTTCTCACAAAACTAAAGAAAAAACTCTCAACCCAATAATCAGTATGATCTAAACAAAAACTCACTTAAATTTCCAAACCAGCAATTTGTGATAAGAAATTAACATAAACTCAATTCAAGAATATGATCAAACACTTGAACTACAAAGAAATTTGCGATAAAATTGGAAATTATCGGCTGATTTTGGGTATGAAACAACACAAAAGCACGAACCCACCAACAAGTTCTTATCTTTCTTTGATTTGAAGGCTCAAATGGCAGGTTAAATTTGAAGGCTCAAATGGCAGGTTAAAACCCAAATGTAAGGAGAATTAGTAGCTAAAACTGGAAATCGAGTGAAATCTGCTTCTGAGATTTTAAGACCCAAAGGTTTTGGTGATCTTCCTGAAAAAAAATTGCTATATAACAGAAGATTTGGATGATAAGAATCGTTCTAGAAGGGAAAAATGAAGTGATTTTCCTCGGAAAATAAGGGGTGTTTTATTTTTATTTTTCTCTATCCGGGAAACTTGTGACAAGGGAGGAAATTGGTAGCTGGAGACGGAGAGGTTTCGATTTTCTTATGTTTGTTAGTTGAACTTGATGTGTTGAGCTTGATGTGACTAATTACCCGGAGGTGAGTCACCTACAAATGGAATTTTCATTTATTTGTAATTAATTTTGATCCAATATATTTGGCAAATATTTATTTATGTGAATTCTTAATATGTTGTGTCAATTATCACTACCAATGTACATGACAAAACGTTAATGCGAATTTAGAAATTATAAAATGGATAATATTGATAATTTATCTAAATATTTCTATCGTAAATGCATATAATCCCTTTATTTCTCTCTCTCTCTCTCTCTCTACATATATATATATATATATATATATATATATATATCGATTTTAATATGTTGGTGATTTTTTTATAATTCAAGAACATCCAACAATGGAGTCTTTAAGACTATTTCATGTAATTTTTACTTTGGGACCAAGGTTATGAAATCCGATCGGATTGACAGTTAAATCGGTTAAATGTTGGAATTCATCGGCACTCCGATTCGAATTGGACCAATCATCTAATTTTGGTCAAAATCTAAATTAATCGGTTGACCACCAGTCAAATCGGTGGTTCAACCGGTAAAATCGATTAAGTTGACCTAGTAAACCAGTTTTAATTATTTTTTAATATTTTTTGTACCAAATTTTTTATTATTATTAAAGTTTACCATTTTTAGTAATATTATAATTATTTGCCTAAATCTATACTAGCAAAATACGCAAGTATACGCAGTACACAAATAATATAAATAATATAATGATAAGAGTGTCGAACCCATAGAGAATTATTCAAAAAACTGATTAATACGACTTTTTTGATATTTTTACAAGAAAATCGTCGCTATAGATTCTATAGTGACGATTTTTACCGTCGCTATACATCTATAGAGACACTTTTTATGTGAAAATATCAAAAAATCTTGTGAAAAATATCAATTTCCAATTATTTAATAATAATTACCAAGTATTAACTCAATCAAATTAATTTTATTTCAACAATTCGATAAAAGTTATTAAATTTTAAAAATAAAGTACTAAACTAACTAATCACTAACTACCAAGAATTGAATTTAGATAAAAAGGCTTAAGATTACAATTTCCCTTTAATGTTTTGCTTCAATTAATCACTTCTTGTTAAGTTATGCTAATTACATTGGGTTGTTAATCGAGAACTCATCAATATTTATGACCATCTCTTGACGTATCATAAACGAATCAACTTAATTCCACAGATGATAGAATTAAGGTGAACATCCTGGTTAACTAATTCACTATATTCCTATGTGAATTACAATTAAAGAGAATTTAAAGCACAAGTTCCCTAACAGATTACATGTGGGGTATAGGTATATCCTTATCCTATACATGAATCATGAGTTTCATCACTATGCAGAAAACACAATCACATACTATTATGATCAGATCTAAACCTATAATCCATCTCCCGAGTTCATCTAGATTATCACAGTAATTGTTGATCAAATAATTAATCAGTTAAACGCAAACCATAATAGACAATTCCAATATAATCAATAAAAACCAGCAAGTAAGCAATTTAGTTTAACAACACATTAAGTTCCATTGTAATCTCAAATAAAAATTAGTTCATGGCTGAACTAATAACCACAATCCAAAAGTAAACGATAATCCAAGAATTACAAAATAATAAGATAAAAGAAGAAAAACTCTTTTAAAGCAATCCTTGATATCCTCCCAGCCTTCTATCTTGATCTTCCTTCATGATAATCTCTTGCTTCAAGCCTCCAATCCTTCTTCAATTCTCCTAAGATAGATGTCAAATGCTTGTTGTCCAAAAGTCTCTAAAATTCCCCATATTATATGCCTCATATCATGTATTTATAGGTTATAAGTCAAATCTATATCTTAGAAAGAAACCCAATTCAATTTGTAGTAAAAAAAATATGCAAAAAAACGCGTCAAATCTTGATCTGGATGCGACCCAGACACTGCAGCGCCACTCACAGCGCTAGAATGTAGATTCTCTAGTGTTACGGCGCTACCGCGCCGGAATGCTGCTAAGAAATGGCGTTGCCGCGCCAAGCGAAATTCTGATGCAACGTCTATTAGTAAAATGAACATAACTCTCTCATATGAACTCCAATTGGGACGATCCAAGATGTTCCGAAAATCTAAGAAATAGATATACAACTTTCATTCTTTAATAATTGAGAGATTCTGGCTGAATCAAGGTCAAAATTGGGCTTCAGATGACTGCTATATCAGTGGCAAGTTCCAAACTTTGAGGTTCAACGTCCGTTGGTAAAATGATCATAACTTTTGATCCGGGAAGAGTTACGAGACATGTCACCTATCAAATCAAAGCTATCGACAATATCTATAATAAAATCCAAGCTCCAAGCTTAGATCATGCATCTAACTTAACATTAAGAGCCTTTCAATCTACTCTTCTTGCATTTACGTGCATATTATATTCCAAAAGATGTCTGAATTGTTTTTGCTTACTTCTTCCTACAATATATCATAAAATGCATGAAAACAACTTGAAACCATGGAAATAAACAACAATCTAAGTCAAAGATATTTGATTCGTAGGCATGAAACATACTCATCAGTAATTCAACTTTGTTATGTTTTAGTTCATAAAAAATAAAAAGTTTTAAACTTTTATTAATTATTAATAATATATATTTATGATGTCACCGGTTCAATAACAGATTTAACCACTAGTTGAACCAGTGACTCATCTACCCGATAACTTTTTTGATTCGATGATCGATACGGGTCTGAAAACATTGTTTGGGACTATAAAATGAAGTGACACCAATATATATTCTAATTTGAAATTTGAATTTTACATTTGGATATTGGAATACTATACATGAGGTGACAATTTTGACTTAATTCATCAAGTTCCTCTTAACTACATCTTAGGTGGTTGACCGAATTTAAATGTGAGTTGTTAAAATGCATTAAGAAGACGACTATTAATATGTAATTAAATACCACCTTAACATATTTTCTTATCACTAATTGAAATTTAGAGTCAAATAGAGAAAATCCCTATTTGAATCATGATCAAAACATACTCTCCATGCCCCATCCCGTAATACATGTCTCAAGCATGATCATTACAGGGTTCCAAAGAGATAATAAAAAGAAGGAAATTATTAAATCCACAATAGAAAATATTATTTCTACAACAAAAGTGTCGCTATATAGATCCTATAACGACAGTTTTTACCGTCGCTAAACATCTATAGCGATATTTTTATTGTCGAAATAATAAAAAGTATTGTGGATTTAACAATTTCCTAAAAAGAAATAGGACTCAAACATGACCATTACATTTATACTTGTACTTAATTTTAGACTGACATATGTAATATGTAATTATATAATACAATTATTGTTTATTATTAATTGTTATGTATTTTTGCTTATGATTGGGTAAAGGTTTTGACAGTGAGGGGTCCACTTTGTTAAAAATTATATGTTTCATAAGTTGATTGTATAAAATAATAGTAGGAGAGTTGCTAAGCATTTTACTAAGGATTGGTATGATGATTATCACCTTAGGGATATCATTGACGATTGTCGCTCTCTAATTAAGGGCGTAAATAAATTGAGTTGAGTCGAGTTTTAAAGTTGTATAAATTTGATTTATAAAATTTATCGATTATAAAATAAGGTTTGATTGTGGATATTGATAAAAATTACAATTTGAGAATGTTCGAGTAATTTATCAAACTTTAAAATTTATTCATATTTGAATCATTTATATTTTGAGTAGAGATGTAATCAAATTTTAAGTCGAGCGAGTACGAATCGAGCCCGAACTATTTATTCATTTTACAGATTTATATCTAAGTGGAATTTTTGAAAAAGCTTTACTTAGTCATTTTGGTAGGTTTGGTTTTAAAGTAACTCATGGTCTTGCAAAACTTACTCGTAAATCAATTTTTTTTGTCCCATCGTATCAAATAATTTTGAATTGATAACGTTAAGAGTCTTAAATTTTTATTCTCAAAAAATGTTTTAACTGATGTGTCACCACAACATTAGTTGGATATGTCTCATGTAATTGACTGTGTCATAAATTATCATTAAAATATTCAATGACATCTTATTTGAGACCAAAATTTTAAGACTGCGAACATCACTCATATTGAATTACATTATTTTCCATCGAAAAACTTTATAAAAAGATAATTCAACACATTTCAAATGTTTTAATCTTTATATCCTCTCACTTATTATCTGGAACACACTCAAGAGTATTCGTTATTCAAGATGTGTAAGATACTTTGATATAAAATGCATAGATAACATTTTTTTTAAATATTAATTTTAAAACTAAAAATCATTATCAAAGTTATTAGAGCATTAACAACAGTTTTCCTAATTAATTTTCTATCCCCTATTTTAAAGAATACATCAACAAATCATTATCAAACAGCTTCCTTATCCTTATTTGACTCTCTATTTTAATCTATATATAGGATTTTATTCTCCAGTGTGAGGAAGTCAAAAGTCCGTTCTCTATATATACAAAATGATATTTCACATCCTCATTTAAGTGGACAACTTATCAATCATACACATTTTGACATTTTTTTACTACTTTATTTTCAAATTATAAACTTAATATTGACTTATTTTTTAAAAATTAATTTCAAACATATTCAAATTTAAAATTGATATAAATTTATTTAATTTATGTCAATATAATTTTAAATATTATAAAAGTATTATTAAGGCTTAAATATGAATTAGTACCCTAAACTATAGGTCATATTCCACTTCGGTGATCCACTTTTCAATTTTGTCAATTAGATGATTAAACTATCAAATTTTTTCAATTGCAACAAATTGAACATGCCACGTCAGAAATTGCTGACGTGGCTAATTGTGTGGGGCCTTAAGATGCTGATGTGGCAAAAAAAATAATTTTTTAAACATTAAATAAACAAATTTGATTAAATATGGGGCAAAATTGTCAAAACACAATTTAACATTTCAAATTAAAATAAAACAAATATTGGGGAGGGATGTTAATTCTTCAAAAGCCTGGGTGGTTTCGTGAAGGCGGCGTCGCTAGACTAGGATTTTGATGAATTCAGGGTAGAGCTTGGTGGTGAGGAGGCGGGTGACCATGTTGGTGATTTTGGAGATCAGGTAGGGTTTTAGAGAGTAACTGGTGGCTAGGGTTTTAGAGAGGCCAAGAGAGAGACGTGAGAGGACCATTGCGACGGCATAATCGGAGGGAAGAGAGAGATTTTACTGGACAATGTAGGGATTGAGTTTTTTAACAACGGTGATGAAGACTAGGTAAGACAGGCCGTAAAGGGATCGCCATTCAGCGTCCCGGAGAGAGGCTTCCATGGTCTATATGTGTTCGGTAGAGAGGACTCTGAAGGCGGAGATGGAAAATTGGGAGGTGGAATTGGCAGAAGATGAAGCTGGGTCTTTTGGGTTTTGTTTGTTTTCTTCGAATTAGGAAGAAAGGGTCGGGGAGGTGGCGATGAGGTAGGAGAGGACTGAGGTGATGGTAAAGAAGAGGAGGGGGCGGCGAAGGTAGAGGTTAGGAGGGACGTTTGGGAGGAGCAGGAGGAGGCGACGGTGGTGGAGGTGAGGAGAGAAGCGGTGGGTCAAGGTGGTTTTGGAGGTGGAGGAGATTTGACAGCATTAAATTGTGTTTTGACCAATTTGTCCCATATTTAATTAGATTTGTTTATTTAATGATTAAAAAATTGTTTTTTTTGCCACATCAGCTTCTTAAGGCCCCACACAATTAGCCACGTCAACAATTTCTGACGTGACATGTTCAATTTGTTGCAATTAGAAAAAATTGATAGTTTAATCATCTAATTGACAAAATTAAAATGTGGATCACCGAAGTGGAATATGGCCTATAGTTTAGGGAACTAATTCATATTTAAGCCTATTATTAATTATAAAATTTATTATTTTCAAAATTTAAATAAATCATATTAAATTTAAATTTAAAAAATCACAAATTAACTTTTTAAAAGTTAATATTGATCTTATGTATATTTGCAACTACAATCCATTTAATACTCACTCTATAAATTACTTAAAATTTAAAATAAAATAAAATTTATTTTAAAGTAGAATATAATTGATATATTATACTCTCTCTTTTATAAATTATAGGATTATTATTAATTTGATGTTTGACTGTTGGAACTTTTAAATTTTAAATTTTATTATTTAAGGAATCAATATAAGGAACATGTTGGGTACATATTGAAAAAATTGAATCCCTATTTTGCAGAATGACCCAATAACACTGCAGAGTAGAGATAATATAAAGAAACTTTTGGAAATACTCTTACATATTATATATGGGAAAATGGAATATATATCTTAAGCACACACAATTCTATTGTTTTAAGATATTTCATTAATAGTAATTTTGGAACTTCATTTTTTTATTAATGATTGTTTTAATATTTTACCATTTTATTAATCAAAATATTAAGTACAAGACATATACAAACTTGTTTGTGTTTAAGACACACTCTCTTTTCTCATTATATATATAATATAATATAATAATGATTTATAGTTAAACTTAGATGTAACGACCCCAAAATAGGTTCATTCCACCCAACCCATTCTGAGTCGCCAAATGCATGGTACAGAAAACAACTACAACTTTATTACAACAATTTTCGTGCAAAATACAACAACACATATGCTGTGAGTTTGGATACAAATATATACCAAATGTGACTCATGTTCCAACCGTGGACATCACCTCACAATAACACCTTACATAAAGGTATAGTCAAAAACTGTTTTAGAAATTAGAATCTTTGGGAAGTGCTCAAGGAAACCTTCGTACATGGGAGGCCACGCGTCTAGGTTATGATAGATATCATATGGCCACAGAATTATCCTTGGTTGACCCAATAGACCCCAAAGAAAAACGAGAAGATTACTATCATATTCTTCCCAATGGTGAGTCTTCTCTTAACTTATCATTATCTCCACTGTCTCTAATTGAGAATTATACTTCAAACAAACACCAAGATTATATAGGTAGTGCCCATAGATATACTCAGCAAGTGGATGAGCACATCCCTGTCTTATGATGACACGAGGTTGTATGCCGTTAGACATCTTGTAGGATAGTGGCAAACCACCCTTCCAACGTTGGGTACACCTTACCCTATTGGATTCACCAAATATAACTACTAAATGAACTTTTCTATACTGCTTCGGGAGAACATCCACAGCTAGAGACCACCGTTCTATTTCCCCATTACCCTCGCTCGACCCAGCTACACTCTTATTACCTGAAAGTAATTGTGAAGCAAAAGGGTGAGCACAACTAGCTCAGTAAAGAATATCATGACTAAAGATAATTAAATTATCAATAGTCTTCATCAATAATAAATCAGAGATTTAGAACATATGGTAAATGATAAAAATTTCAACCATAGTTGCAGCGGAACGAGCAATCCATTAGAAGAGTCAAATAGACTATAAAGTCTATTATTTTCTCCATGTTAAAAATCCACCAACAATGTTTTATCCCTGTAACATCAATCAACAATTCTTGTCCACAATCATATAAATAACTCATAATCATAATTGTAGTTCTAAATTCCTCTTCTCATCCAGAACAAAGATAATTTTCATCACTTGTCTTTA
This sequence comes from Panax notoginseng, assembly GCA_016801055.1. NCBI lineage: Eukaryota > Viridiplantae > Streptophyta > Magnoliopsida > Apiales > Araliaceae > Panax > Panax notoginseng. The sequence continues at coordinate 132,575,403 of CM029023.1, forward strand.
CCTGAAATATCAAAGATCATGGTTATACCAAATCACAGTTCCTGTTCACAATCATACTAATAATTTCATCTTTGCACTACGGGCCAAAGATATTCATCAACAAGTCATCTTTGCACTACGGGCCAAAGATATTCAACAACAGTTCATCTTTGCACTACAGGCCAAAGATATTCATCAACAGGCCATCTTTGCACTACATGCCAAAGATATTCATCAACAATTCATATTTGCACTACAGGCCAAATATATTCATATCTCAAATAAATATATAATCATTTCAGAATTTATATAAACAATAATTATAACCATGTTGATCAATTCACCTTTGCACTTAAGCTTAAGATATTCAATTATAAATTCAATGGTCATGATCATACCAGTCACAATTCAACTTTGCACTACAGGCCAAAGAGAACCCTAGTCATGATCATACCAATAATCTACCCATCTTTACACTCCAGTGAAAGAGAATTTTAACATCGGGGTTATAAAAATGTTATATATGATGATAAAAATAATATGATCAACATATAATTTTAATATCAAGAGTAATATTCGTAACTCATGAATAGTAAATCGTGAATAGTAACTCATGAATAGTAACCCCGACACAAAAGATAGAAATTCCACAATAAAATCCATACCAATATTTCGGTATAATGATATTGAAAGAATAACATTACTTAAATTTATAAACAATTTATTTTAATTGTTTACACTTTACTAATTAATGCATTTAATCATCATAAAATGCCAACTCTTACAATTTCATCATCAATAACCAAAACCCTCATCAAAAATCTGCATATACCTCATATAGGATTCTCAAGCCATAAAATCCTATTTTCTAATTTTCTTTCTTCACAAAATATATTTAATTCATTTACTCATAACTAGACCATTTTTATGAAAAATACCAAATCAGTTCCAAAAATATTTTTTTTCTGGGATTTAGCATAATATAGTCCCATAGTGAACATATATTTTTCTCAGAATTTTTAAAAGTCATTTACTATTTTTCATATGGCCAAAATAGCCGAATATTTAGACATTTATCAAAAATTGTACTTTTGTCTAAAAATTCTGAAATTTACAGAGTATACTTCTATCATATACATGTACTCCCAATAAAAATTTCATCAATTTTGGAGTTAACCACAAGGAATTATAAGCTGTTACTTCTAAAATAGTCTTTTCTCATAAAATTCATAACTCTTAATCTATACATCCAAAAATTACCATTTTTGGACACAATCAAGAAAACTCATCAAAATATCATTTCAAATTTTTCCAGAATTTTTGAAGATCAGAAAAATTACGAAACTGAAAATCATAACAACCCTTAAAATCCCTTAATATCCCTTACTATCCCTTACCTCAAAAGAGCAGTACTTCTGACTGGATATCGGATATGATGCTGAAGGAAACTTGCACTGATGAATAGCAACTCACCAAGTATCTAAAATCTCACAAAATATGCTTCATAATATAGAGAGAGAAAGAGAGAAAGCTTATGTTTCTGGTGTGATTTTCAATTCTAACTTAGCCCTCTATTTATAGGAAAATTTTGGTAGGTTTGACCTGCAACCTGATGGCTTTACCTGCTACTATTCCCACCCACCACATTTAAAATATAATTCAGCACATTTCTTCACCAACCACAAGTGGGGCCCACCAATTCTAGAATTTTCTACCAAAATGATAAACTCCGAAAATTCAACAATTTTTGAACCAGTCATCTCATAAAATTCATAATAAATCATACATTCATTTTTAACGGTTCAAAATTTGTGGGCATATACTCAACTTATATATGTATAACATATCCAAAAATTACCACGATCTAACGGTCGGATTAAAAATTATAACCCCCGCAAAATATCTCAAAAACCCTGATTTTTAATACCTCCATTCCGACAAAAATACGGATAAAAATCTCAACATTAACTCCTTCATTTTTAACCACAAAAATATATCCCTCGTTTATATCCACATAAAATAAATATTTCCTTATCATATGAATCAACAATTAATTATTCACAAATAATATTACAGAATCACATTTATGACAACCAGGCCGTTCCCAGGAAAGAGGGGGCTTTCCAATAAGGATTTCTCCTTACTAGCGCGCAATTAGATGACCAAACCTCTCCTTAGACAGAACTTTCTAGACATTGCCAATAATGCTATCTAATAATATTATTCAAATAATATGAATTATTGATCTGATAATAGAAAATACTGTGCAGCAACAATTATTGAAACAACAATAATATAAAATATCAATGCAGCAATTATTGAATCAATAATAAAATATTGAACAGTAATTACTGTAACAATTATTGAGTAGTGCCTTCTTACGTAAGAATAAATAATTTCAAAAATACTATGCAATACCGTGTGCTACTGTGCAATAACGCGTATTACTGTATTTTAATCACCGGGTATTCCAACAGTGTTAACGGTAACAACTACGCCGTTATTTATAAAAACTTAAATTTGTCGTTTTCTTCACCCGACAGTTATTCTGTTATGGGGCCCACAAATAGCTGCGCCGTCGTACGAATATTCCCCGACAGAAAGAATATTCCACGACCAAACGAATATTCCCCGACAACAATGATTATTTTATAACCACTTGTGTATTTTGAAAAATTTTCACATTTCACCCATAACTTTAACTTTTTATCAATTTAACCATTTACTGAATAGTAATTATAAGAAAAATTGAATACTTTTATTTCATAAAATTCGGGGTCTTACAATCTCCCCTCCTTAAGAAATTTCGTCCCCGAAATTTACGTACCTGGTATTTTAAAGAGTTGAGAATACCTTGCATTCATTTCAGATTCCATCTTCCCTGTCATCATGATTTCTCCATTGCTCATCTCCTGTATTTCAGATATCATTCTAGAATACTGCTTCAAAACAAAGGTTAATTGAACAAATTAACATATCACATAATATCCCGATATTATGACTGACCAACAAATAAGCTTAGGTAGGACACACTAGCGAAGGATTTACTCATCTCTCCCCTCCTAGTTTTATTCCCCGATCTCCGCTAGAGATCATATCCCTAAGCTCTGATACCAAATGTAACGACCCCAAAATAGGTTCATTCCACCCAACCCATTCTGAGTCGCCAAATGCATGGTACAGAAAACAACTACAACTTTATTACAATAATTTTCGTGCAAAATACAACAACACATATGCTGTGAGTTTGGATACAAATATATACCAAATGTGACTCATGTTCCAACCGTGGACATCACCTCACAATAACACCTTACATAAAGGTATAGTCAAAAACTGTTTTAGAAATTAGAATCTTTGGGAAGTGCTCAAGGAAACCTTCGTACATGGGAGGTCATGCGTCTAGGTTATGATAGATATCATATGGCCACAGAATTATCCTTAGTTAACCCAATAGACCCCAAAGAAAAACGAGAAGATTACTATCATATTTTTCCCAATGGTGAGTCTTCTCTTAACTTATCATTATCTCCACTGTCTCTAATTGAGAATTATACTTCAAACAAACACCAAGATTATATAGGTAGTGCCCATAGATATACTCAGCAAGTGGATGAGCACATCCCTGTCTTATGATGACACGAGGTTGTATGCCGTTAGACATCTTGTAGGATAGTGGCAAACCACCCTTCCAACGTTGGGTACACCTTACCCTATTGGATTCACCAAATATAACTACTACATGAACTTTTCTATACTGCTTCGGGAGAACATCCACAGCTAGAGACCACCGTTCTATTTCCCCGTTACCCTCGCTCGACCCAGCTACACTCTTATTACCTGAAAGGAATTGTGAAGCAAAAGGGTGAGCACAACTAGCTCAGTAAAAAATATCATGACTAAAGATAACTAAATTATCAATAGCCTTCATCAATAATAAATCAGAGATTTAGAACATATGGTAAATGATAAAAATTTCAACCATAGTTGCAGCGGAACGAGCAATCCATTAGAAGAGTCAAATAGACTATAAAGTCTATTATTTTCTCCATGTTAAAAATTCACCAACAATGTTTTATCCCTGTAACATCAATCAACAATTCTTGTCCACAATCACATAAATAACTCATAATCATAATTGTAGTTCTAAATTCCTCTTCTCATCCAGAACAAAGATAATTTTCATCACTTGTCTTTACCTGAAACATCAAAGATCATGGTTATACCAAATCACAGTTCCTGTTCACAATCATACTAATAACTTCATCTTTGCACTACGGGCCAAAGATATTCATCAACAAGTCATCTTTGCACTACGGGCCAAAGATATTCAACAACAGTTCATCTTTGCACTACAGGCCAAAGATATTCATCAACAGGCCATCTTTGCACTACATGCCAAAGATATTCATCAACAATTCATATTTGCACTACAGGCCAAATATATTCATATCTCAAATAAATATATAATCATTTCAGAATTTATATAAACAATAATTATAACCATGTTGATCAATTCACCTTTGCACTTAAGCTTAAGATATTCAATTATAAATTCAATGGTCATGATCATACCAGTCACAATTCAACTTTGCACTACAGGCCAAAAAGAACCCTAGTCATGATCATACCAATAATCTACCCATCTTTACACTCCAGTGAAAGAGAATTTTAACATCGGGGTTATAAAAATGTTATATATGATGATAAAAATAATATGATCAACATATAATTTTAATATCAAGAGTAATATTCGTAACTCATGAATAGTAAATCGTGAATAGTAACTCATGAATAGTAACTCCGACACAAAAGATAGAAATTCCACAATAAAATCCATACCAATATTTCGGTATAATGATATTGAAAGAATAACATTACTTAAATTTATAAACAATTTATTTTAATTGTTTACACTTTACTAATTAATGCATTTAATCATCATAAAATGCCAACTCTTACAATTTCATCATCAATAACCAAAACCCTCATCAAAAATCTGCATATACCTCATATAGGATTCTCAAGCCATAAAATCCTATTTTCTAATTTTCTTTCTTCACAAAACATATTTAATTCATTTACTCATAACTAGACCATTTTTATGAAAAATACCAAATCAGTTCCAAAAATATTTTTTTTCTGGGATTTAGCATAATATAGTCCCATAGTGAACATATATTTTTCTCAGAATTTTTAAAAGTCATTTACTATTTTTCATATGGCCAAAATAGCCGAATATTTAGACATTTATCAAAAATTGTACTTTTGTCTAAAAATTCTGAAATTTACAGAGTATACTTCTATCATATACATGTACTCCCAATAAAAATTTCATCAATTTTGGAGTTAACCACAAGGAATTATAAGCTGTTACTTCTAAAATAGTCTTTTCTCATAAAATTCATAACTCTTAATCTATACATCCAAAAATCACCATTTTTAGACACAATCAAGAAAACTCATCAAAATATCATTTCAAATTTTTCCAGAATTTTTGAAGATCAGAAAAATTACGAAACTGAAAATCATAACAACCCTTAAAATCCCTTAATATCCCTTACTATCCCTTACCTCAAAAGAGCAGTACTTCTGACTGGATATCGGATATGATGCTGAAGGAAACTTGTACTGATGAATAGCAACTCACCAAGTATCTAAAATCTCACAAAATATGCTTCATAATATAGAGAGAGAAAGAGAGAAAGCTTATGTTTCTGGTGTGATTTTCAATTCTAACTTAGCCCTCTATTTATAGGAAAATTTTGGTAGGTTTGACCTGCAACCTGATGGCTTTACCTGCTACTATTCCCACCCACCACATTTAAAATATAATTCAGCACATTTCTTCACCAACCACAAGTGGGGCCCACCAATTCTAGAATTTTCTACCAAAATGATAAACTCCGAAAATTCAACAATTTTTGAACCAGTCATCTCATAAAATTTATAATAAATCATACATTCATTTTTAACGGTTCAAAATTTGTGGGCATATACTCAACTTATATATGTATAACATATCCAAAAATTACCACGATCCAACGGTCGGATTAAAAATTATAACCCCCGCAAAATATCTCAAAAATCCTGATTTTTAATACCTCCATTCCGATAAAAATACGGATAAAAACCTCAACATTAACTCCTTCATTTTTAACCACAAAAATATATCCCTCGTTTATATCCACATAAAATAAATGTTTCCTTATCATATGAATCAACAATTAATTATTCACAAATAATATTACAGAATCACATTTATGACAACCAGGCCGTTCCCAGGAAAGAGGGGGCTTTCCAATAAGGATTTCTCCTTACTAGCGCGCAATTAGATGACCAAACCTCTCCTTAGACAGAACTTTCTAGACATTGCCAATAATGCTATCTAATAATATTATTCAAATAATATGAATTATTGATCTGATAATAGAAAATACTGTGCAGCAACAATTATTGAAACAACAATAATATAAAATATCAATGCAGCAATTATTGAATCAATAATAAAATATTGAACAGTAATTACTGTAACAATTATTGAGTAGTGCCTTCTTACGTAAGAATAAATAATTTCAAAAATACTATGCAATACCGTGTGCTACTGTGCAATAACGCGTATTACTGTATTTTAATCACCGGGTATTCCAACAGTGTTAACGGTAACAACTACGCCGTTATTTATAAAAACTTAAATTTGTCGTTTTCTTCACCCGACAGTTATTCTGTTATGGGGCCCACAAATAGCTGCGCCGTCGTACGAATATTCCCCGACAGAAAGAATATTCCACGACCAAACGAATATTCCCCGACAACAATGATTATTTTATAACCACTTGTGTATTTTGAAAAATTTTCACATTTCACCCATAACTTTAACTTTTTATCAATTTAACCATTTACTGAATAGTAATTATAAGAAAAATTGAATACTTTTATTTCATAAAATTCGGGGTCTTACATTAGATAAGAGTTAATGTGATAAAATTATATATTGTAAGTGCACAACGTCTATTGTAAATTTGACAAATATATGTTAATCACATAGATCCTAGATTAACTATAAAATCCTTAATTTATATTTTAGGCAAATTAGAAATAAAAATGGCGGAGATGATTAATTAAGTAAGTAATGTAAATTTAAAATTAATAATAAAAATTAGTATTGAGAAAAATTACCTAGGAATTCGAATTTACTAAATACTAATATAGTAATTAAGTTCCACTTTTTCGAATTAATTTATAATTTTATTTTTCTTTCCCTTTAAAAATAATGATTTATATGATTAATATGAGCAAGTATACGTTATGAAAAAGTCACAGATTAAATATAGTTTATCAAAACATCGTAATTAATATAAGAATCACAACAAATTTTACGCAAATATAAAAATGAAGGAGTAAATAATTAGGTATTAATATCGGTGCGAAAAGAAAATATTAATATGTAATATCTAATTTCATCATCATCCTAGGTTAGAAATTTAATTAGCCATGAAATTAAAAATTAATACTACTAATTGCATGAAACAAAATAAAATTAATTTTATAAATATTAATAAAACACTAAAGCTTGAGTAATAAAAAGAAACAATTAATTTATTTATTATAACTATGTTATGACAATATACTATGCAAAGCATGAAAAATTAATTAAATAGAATATAACTTTCATAAGCACTAATATGTTAACCGACAATGAAAAGCAATAAGGAGAATTGAAATCAATTTAATAAGATATACATATAAATTTATAAAAATGAAAATATTAAAATGTATAATTAATGTGTATATCAAGCGTGTTTATTATTCAACTAATATCTGACCTTTTAAAAAAAATTTGAATGACCTAATATTTATCTGGTCCGGACAATAATTGAGCGAATGAGATATACCATCTGCACAACTATTATGCGGATAAAAATCTAAAAATTATATTTCATCCACATAATAGTTATCAGATGGTATATCTCATCTGCATAATTATTATACGGATATGATCCATAATTATTATGCAATACCATCAACTTTTTGTTTAATATGGCAAAATTACACCAACTCACTTTTTATTTTTTTTGTTCTAAATAGTAAATACACAAACTCATATTTGACAATAGTTAACATAACCTCGGGTAGCTTTATCACTTCTCAATTATATAGAAAAGCACGTGGATGGATTTGCAACGAAATTGACGTGCATGTGGATAAGTTTGTCGTACACATCAATTGTATTACGTAATTACAAAGTACAATTCTTTATATACTCGCGCATGTGTTTATTATTCAGGTACTCGCTGCGCTATTCTCACTTTACAATTGGCAATTAGTCTTGGAATAAGGTTGACCGGACGATAGTACAACGTAATGTCACGCGCTTGCTTGAGTGTCACTTATAGGCGCCTGGATAGAGAGGCTGGTATAATTATAGGAAAACTTTATTAGTTGTAGTATTTTTTTTCTTATATTTTTACGAGAATTATTTTCTTTATAATTCAGTTGTATTGTTATGCTACGTTGGAAATGAAAAATCAAATAATCCTCATTCCTCCCTAATCCTTTTGCAGAGCTATCAGTACTATCCATTCTCCATATGTAAATGTAACACTAGTGTACGAGAGAGATGATAATATCTTATTTTGTAAATAATTTTATGTTTTTATGATTTTTTTTCATTGTTTTGAAACAAGTTAAGTTTTATTGTTTAGAATACTTAATGCAATTTATGTTTTATTGTTCAAAAGAACTCCAAATGTTTTTTTTCATTTTATTATTTAATAACACCTAAAAAAATTTATGAAAAAAAAGAAAGTAAAAAACCCGTAGGTCACCCAACGAATTAACGTATGAGTCAAGGTTTACGAAAGTATGACATATTAAAAAAGGATTCTTTAGACTACTATATAACAATTAGAAAGTAATTACAAAATTAGTGTATCCAAAAAATAATTACAAAAAAAGTGTAACACAAGGAGAAAACATGGAGATCAAAGGAGAAAGCATTGAAAAAAGTATGGAGATCAAAGGAGAAAGCAACTAAACACTAACTAATTCGTTATTGTTGGTTCGATCACAGAAATAACTAAAATTCTACTGGTGCTCCATCTCTTTATTGTTCATTTCTTCTGTTCTGCATTGGGGAGTTAAAAATCTCTGACTGTTTGAAGATGAATCGAAATTCTGGTGTTTGTGCTTTTTGGGTTAGACGATTGGTCGCCCATGCTTTTTCCTCTTCAGCAAGTTCTTACAGCGATATAGTTTTGTCCCTTTACCATTCAAATCACAAGTCAGTGTTAAGGAAACCTAGATGTAGTTTTGACAATATTACAAAAGTGGATGATATACTTAAATTTTTATAATTAATTGATAACCCAACAAAACTGAATTGGTTACATTTATATGAATGTTTAACTACCAACTGCACTATAAAAAAACGTACTGATGGCGACCATTGCAGAACCCAATAAAACTATTCATGATTGCACATGTTGAAGAAAATAAATTCAGATAACACTCGGAAACTATTCTTAAATTTTTTATAATTAATTGGTAACCCAATAAAACTAAATTGGTTATCATTGTATGGAGGTTTGATTATCAACTGCACTATGAGAAAAAAATGTACCGACGACGACTGTTGCAGAACCCAATAAAACTGTTCATGGTTGCAAATGTTGAATAAAACAAATTCAGGTAACACTTGGAAACTGTTCTTAAATTTTTTATAATTATTTACTAACCCAATAAAACTAAATTGGTTACCTTTGAATGAAAGTTTGGCTACCTACTGTACTATGAAAAAAAATATACCGACGACGAGTGCAGACGAGATTTGATGAGGCAAAGATTGGTAGTGCCGAGGCGGGATTTAGCAGAGGGGATGGTGGCTTTCTGGAAGAGAGAGAAGTCGTCGAGTTCGTTAGGGAGGGAAATTAGGGAGAGATGGCGAGGAGAAAGGATTCGTGGGGCAAGGAGAAAGATGATGGAGATGGAGATTAAGATGGCTATGGTAGGGATTTTGGTTCTTAGCAGTGGGAATGGGAGTGGGAGTGGGAGTGGGAGGGGTTGGATGAATGGTGAGAAGGGAGGGAGAGGATGAATGGTGAGAAGGGATGGAGACAGTGGAAAGAGAGAGAGAAGAGAGTATGCACTAATTTTGTAAATAAAATATTGAAAATGTATTAATTCTGTAAATATTTTCTGGATGTACTTTTGTTGTAATTTTTTCTAAAAATGTACTAGGAAGTGTAAATAACCCATTAAAAAAAGTCTTTTTGATCCAACCCCAAAAAATTCGACCGAGTTCGCATGTGGCCCAATCCACCCGTTTGCTTGGTCTAGATGGAACGCGGGACAATTTTCACTAATCATGTTTATATAAAAAAATTCTACAACATTGGTAAGACTAAACACTCCTAAATTTGATATTCTAACTTTCTTCCCTACTTACTAGCATCTTTATCAAAGGCGTTCCATATCGACCCTATCTAGTTACACATTTTATATAGGTTTAAAGCGTAAGAGTCCAACCAGAGATACTTATCTGAAGATAAAGCATTATCACTCATCAACCTCTGCGGTTTTCAGACTCTGAATACTAAGCTCTTGTTCTCAGAGTCTCTATTCTTTTATTTCATTAGTATGGATGAAATTGTAACTAAACATTATGTTAAATTGGAAGGTTATTTTTCTCTATTGATATTTTCAGAACTGAGTACATTGATATATAGATACATAGAGGAATTTTAGGTAGCTATTCTAGACTATACAACATCAATGGATGAAATTGTGGTTGACCCTTGAAGTATAGAATTTTACATTAAAACATATTCCTATAATTTCTCTATTCTAACTGCTCATGCCAACACTTCCCCTCAAGTTGGTGCATAGATATTTCTTATGCCCAACTTGTCAAGTGAGTCGTAGAAGTTCCTTGTAGACACTGCCTTCGTGAGCATATCCGCTAACTGGTTTTCTGATTTGACAAATGGGAACCGAATAATTTTTTCTTCAAGCTTCTGTTTGATAAAATGTCGATCCACCTCAACGTGCTTGGTGCGATCATGTTGGGTAGGACTGTGGGAGATGTCAATGGCTGCCTTATTATCACAAAACAAGCTCATTTCAGGGTTGGAGCAAAACCAATTTCAGTTAGCAACCTTATAAGCCAAAGGAGTTCACAAAGACCCTTGGCCATTCCTCGAAATTAAGGTTTAGCGCTAGATAATGCCACTACTTTTTGCTTTTTGCTTCTCCATGTAACAAGATTGCCTCCTACAAATGTAAAGTAGTCGATGTGGATTTCCTATCAAAAATATTTCCTACCTAGTTAACTGTTAAGTTTGTAATATTCATGAACGCAATCAAATTGCATAAAATAAGCGGAAACGTGAAAAATCAGAGTTTAAAATTTTTTTACAAACTATATACCCGGATCATCCTTTATGCATAATTATTAATTAAACGAAAAGATAAAGAACAAGAATCATACCCTTGAAGATTCGAGCTTCCTCAGGTACGATTTCACCTCCAAATCCTTTTGTGTTCAACTTGAATCTACCGGATTTGGTTCCTTTCTTTGATCAATGTTAGCCACCCAAGTGTTTGGCCTCTAGAGGTGATCCACCAAGGAAGAAGAAATATCCAAGAAGATAGGCGTACTCTCCAATAATTGGAATCATGTATGTTATGAAAAAGTCAACAACAACTCTACACCCATAATAAGACTCATCTTATTTATAGATGTAGGCAACCCTCCTTAACAATTAAGGAATTGAATTTTATTTTAATTAATTAAATTTCTTTAATTAATTATGCTCCCAATCTTATTAGAAATAATTAATTAAACTCTTTTAATTAATTAGTCTCCTAATATTATTAAGAATATATGAGAGTACTTTTATTAATTAATTCTCAAACTCCTTTAGGAATTAAATAATAATAATAGTAATAATAATAATAATAATAATAATAATAATAATAATAATAATCATAATAATAAGACTCCTCTTATTAATTTATATTTAATATTTCTAAAATATTAAATAATAAATATTAAGCTATTTAATTTATTCTATCACCATAGATTAAATAAAATATATTTAACTTATTATTACAATTATGACATTAACTTCTTAAATAATTATTCTTCCTTTTATGGTGTGACCCTTTAGGTTCTCCATATTAAACCGGTTGTGAATAAATCAATTAGAACAATTCTAATCTTATTTAAATAAATAAATTAAATTATTAATTTATTTAAATAAATAATATTTATTCTACAATAGGGATAAGCCTCCCTAGCGATCAACGACTTTCCAGATAATATAGATTTCAACATTAATCATAAAAGAACCTTTGAGTAAATAGTTACCGTACATCATCATTACCGTTGGAATATACTTTTCTATAGGACACATTCCTCCCTCAACTGCCTCTTCGTACTCCTCATTCATGATCTGAATCATCAATCTTCGATCTATATCGGATTCAGGTTGACCGCTATGTACAGGGTAATTCAAAACTCGATGTTGGGTTCTCCCAATTGCTTTCCAAAAAGAGAAATTCATATCATCTATTTTAGCCTTCTTAGATCGAACATCCCTTTCCACAATATCCACGTGTCGTGCGACTTTTGCCCATGCATCACTTATTCTCACTCGTTCAGTTTTTTCTTCTTTCAGCTCAGATTCCATTTTTATCATCTTATACTCTGTCAAAGAATGCTTCTGTTCAAGCATCACATATCGGGTAACACAAGCTTGATTTGTTGCATCCTTTTGTTCCACGACCGCCTGCCGTTCTTCTTCCTGCTCTTCTAACTCATGAATACGATTTTAAAATTCTACATTTTGATCATATAATACCTCTAATAAACTCTCCTCAGGTACTTTTTCTTCCTCTTCTTCCTCAGTCTCAGCTGTTACCTCTGCGACTATCTCGGGTGCAACTATCAATTATTCACTCACCACATGGATATCTCTAATTCCTTCTTCGTCTGACATCACATTATCACGGTTAGTGATTAGAGGTATCCCCACAGTCTCATTCACTCCATTGTTAGCATTCTCAGCTGTCATTCTCAAATACTGCCATAAAACAAGGGTTAATTAAACAAATTAACATATCACATAATATCCCGATATTATGACTGACCAACAAATAAGCTTAGGTAGGACACACTAGCGAAGGATTTACTCATCTCTCCCCTCCTAGTTGTATTCTCCGATCTCCGCCAGAGATCATATCCCTAAGCTCTGATACCACCTGTGACAACCCCAAAATAGGTCCATTCCACCCAACCCATTCTGAGTCGTCAAATACATGGTACAGAAAACAACTACAACTCTATTACAACAATTATCGTGCAAAATACAACAACACATATGCTGTGAGTTTGGATACAAATATATACCAAATGTGACATTTGACACCATCATGTATCAGCACCTCACAAAGGTACCTTACATAAAGGTACAGTCAAAAACTGTTTTAGAAACTAGAATCTTTGGGAAGTGCTCAAGAAAACCTTCGTACATGGGAGGCCATGCTTCTAGGTTGTGATAGATATCATATGGCCATAAAATTATCCTTGGTTGACCCAATATACCCCAAAGAAAAACGAGAAGATTACTATCATATTCTTTCCAATGGTGAGTCTTCTCTTGACATATCATTATCTCCACTGTCTTTAATCGTGAATTATACTTCAAACAAACACCAAGATTATATAGGTAGTGCTCGTAAAGATACTCAGCAAGTGGATGAGCACATCCCTGTCTTATGATGACACGAGGTTGTATGTCATTAGACATCTTGTATGATAGTGACAAAACACCCTTCCAACGTTGGGTTCGCCTCACCCTATTTTCTTCACCAAATATAACTACTAAATGATGACCACCATTCTATTTCCTTGTTACCCCCGCTCGACCCAGCTACACTCTTATTACCTGAAAGGAATTGTGAAACAGAAGGGTGAGCACAACTAGCCCAGTAAAGAATATCATGACTAAAGATAAATAAATTATCAGTAGCCTTCATCAGTAATAAATCAGAGATTTAGAACATATGGTAGATGATAAAAATTTTCAACCATAGTTGCAGCGGAACAAGCAATCCATTAGAAGAGTCAAATAGACTATAAAGTCTATTATCTTCTCCATGTTAAAAATCCACCAACAATGTTTTATCCCTGTAACATCATTCAACAATTCTGGTCCACAATCATATGAATAACTCATAATCATAACTGTAGTTCTAAATTCCTCTTCTCATGCAGGACGAAGATAATTTTCATCACCTATCTTTACCTGAAACATCAAAGATCATGGTTACACCAAATCACATTTCCTGTTCATAATCATACTAATAACTTCATCTTTGCACTACGGCCAAAGATATTCATTTGTATCACCAGTTGGTCATGTTCATCTCAACATCTGTTCATCTTTGCACTACTGGCCAAAGATATTCAACAACATGTCATCTTTGCACTATGGGCCAAAGATATTCATCAACAATTCATCTTTGCACTACAGGCCAAAGATATTCCTCAACAGTTCATATTTGCACTACGGCCAAATATATTCATCAAAAGTTCATATTTGTACTACAGGCCAAATATATTAATATCTCAAAGAAATATATAATCATTTCAGAATTTATATAAACAATAATTATAACCATGTTGATCAATTCACATTTGCACTTAAGCTAAAGATATTCACTTATAAATTTAATGGTCATGATCATACCAGTCAACAATTCAACTTTGTACTACTGGCCAAAGAGAACTCATAGTCATGATCATACCAGAAATCTACCCATCTTTACACTCAAGTCAAAGAGAAATATCATCATTAGGGTTATAAAAATATTATATATGATAATAAAATCAATATAATCAACATATAGATTTAATCTCAAGAGTAATATTCATAAACCAACTATAATTTTGTCAGAAAAAGAAATCAATGTTGTCGTAAATAGTAACTCGTGAATAGTAACTCATGAATAGTAACTTGTGAATAGTAACTCATGAATAGTAAACTCGACACAAAAGGTAGAAATTCTACAATAAAATACATACCAATATTTCGGTATAATGATATTGAAAGAATAATATTTTTTAAGCTTATAAACAATTTATTTTAATTGTTTACACTTTACTAAATAATGCATTTAATCATCTTAAAATGCCAAACTCATAAGATTTCATCACCAATAACCAAAAACCCTCATCAAAAATCTGCATATACCTCATATAGGATTCTTAAGCCATAAAATCCTATTTTCCAATTTTCTTACTTCACATAACATATTTAATTCATTTACCCATAACTAGTCTATTTTCATGAAAAATACCAAATCAGTTCCAAAAATATTTCTTTTCTGGAATTTAGTAGAATATAGTCCCATAGTGAACATATATTTTTCTCAAAATTTTTAAAAGTCATTTACTATTTTTCATATGGCCAAAACAGCCGAATATTTAGATATTTATTAAAAATTGTACTTTTATCCAAAAATTTTAAAATTTACAGAGTATACTTCTATCATATACATGTACTCCCAATAAAAATTTCATCAATTTTGGAGTTAACCACAAGGAATTATAAGCGGTTACTTTTAAAATAGTCTTTTCCAATAAAATTCATAACTCTCAATCTATACATCCAAAAATCACCATTTTTGGACACAATCAAGAAAACTCATCAAAATATCATTTCAAATTTTTCCAGAATTTTTGAAGGTCAAAAAAATTACGAAACTGAAAAATATAACAACCCTTAAAATCCTTTACTATCCCTTACCTCAAAAGAGCAGCACTTCTGACTGGAATGCAAAGCCGAAGGAAACTTGCACTAAATAGCAACTCTCAAAGTATCTAAGTACTCACAAAATATGCTTCATAATATAGAGAGAGAAAGAGAGAAAGCTTATGTTTCTGGTGTGTTTTTCAATTCTAACTTAGCCCTCTGTTTATAGGAAAATATTAGCACGCCGAAGCAGACTTAACCTGCAACCTGATGGCTTTACCTGCTACTATTCCCACCCACCATATTTGAATAAAAATCTCAACACATTTCTTCACCAACCAAGAGTGGGGCCCACCAATTCTAGAATTTTTCACTCAAATGATAAACTCCGAAAATTCAACAATTTCTGAACCAGTTATCTCGTAAAATTCATAACAAATCATACGTTCATTTTTAACGGTTCAAAATTTGTGGATATATACTCAACTTATATATGTATAACATATCCAAATATTACCACGATCCAACGGTCGGATTAAAAATTATAACCCTCGCAAAATATCTCAAAAACCCTAATTTGATTTTCAATACCTCCGTTCCGACAAAAATACAGATAAAACACCTCAACATTAACTCCTTCATTTTTAACCACAAAAATATATCCCTCGTTTATATCCACATAAAATAAATATTTCCTTATCATATGAATCAATAACTAATTATTCACAAATAATATTACAGAATCACATTTATGACAACCAGGCCGTTCCCAGGAAAGAGGGGGCTTTCCAATAAGAATTTCTCCTTACTGGCACGTAATTAGGTGACCAAACCTCTCCTTAGACAGAACTTTCTAGACATTGCCAATAATGTTATCTAATAATATTATTCAAATAATATGAATTATTGATCTGATAATGGGAATTACTGTGCGGTGACAATTATTGAACAACAATAATATAAAATTTCAACGTAGCAATTATTAAATCAATAAAATAAAATATTAAACATTAATTACTGTAATAATTATTGAGTAGTGCCTTCTTACGTAAGAATCAATAATTTCAAAAATACTGTGCAATACCGTGTGCTACTGTACAATAACGCGTATTACTGTATTTTAACCACCGGATATTTCAACAGTATTAACGGTAACAACTACGCCGTTATTTGTAAAAACTCAAATTTGTCATTTTCTTCATCCGACAGTTATTCGTTATAGGGCCCACAAATAGCTGCGCCGTCGTACGAATATTCCCCGACAGAAAGAATATTCCACGACCAAACGAATATTCCCCGACAACAATGATTATTTTATAACCACTTGCTTATTTTGAAAAAAAATTCACATTTCACCCATAACTTTAAACTTTTATCAATTTAACCATTTACTGAATAGTAATTATAAGAAAAATTAAATACTTTTATTTTATAAAATTCGGGGTCTTACAATAGATTCTTTATTGATCATACATTATCTCCATGTACAACTTATTATACCCAAGCATACCCTTTGATATATCCTAAGGGTGTAAGACCTCGAATTTTATGAAATAAAAGTATTTAATTTTTCTTATAATTACTATTCAGTAAATGGTTAAATTGATAAATGTTAAAGTTAAGGGTGATATATGAATTTTTTTTCAAAATACACAAGTGGTTATAAAATATTCATTGTTGTCATGGAATATTCGTTTAGTTGTGAAATATTCTTTCTGTCGGGGAATATTCGTACGACGGTGCAGCCATTTATGGGCCCCATAACAGAATAACTGTCAGATGAAGAAAACGACAAATTTGAGTTTTTACAAATAACGGCGTAGCTGTTACCATTAACACTGTTGGAATACCCGATGGTTAAAATACAGTAATACGCGTTATTGCACAGTAGCACACGGTATTGCACAGTATTTTTAAAATTATTGATTCTTACGTAAGAAGGCACTACTCAATAATTGTTACAGTAATTACTATTCAATATTTTATTTTATTGATTCAATAATTGCTACGTTAAAATTTTATATTATTATTGTTCAATAATTGTCACTGCACAGTATCTCCATTATCAGATCAATAATTCATATTATTTGAATAATATTATTAGATAACATTATTGGCAATGTCTAGAAAGTTCTGTCAAGGAGAGGTTTGGTCACCTAATTGCGCTCCAGTAGGGAGAAATCCTTATTGAAAAGCCCCCTCTTTCTTGAGAACAGCCTGGTTGTCATTATTACTATTCACAATAAAATTGGTTTCTTTTTCTAACCAAATTATAGTTGATTTATGAATATTGCTCTTGAAATTAAATCCATGTTTTGATCATATTATTTTTATTATCATATATAACATTTTTATAACCTTGATGTTGAAATTCTCTTTCGCTTGAGTGTAAAGATGGGTAAATTATTGGTATGATCATGACTATGGGTTCTCTTTGGCCAGTAGTGCAAAGTTGAATTGTTGACTGGTATGATCATGACCATTGAATTTATAATTGATTATCTTTAGCTTAGGTGCTAAGGTGAATTGATTAACATGGTTATAATTATTGTTTATATAAATTCTGAAATGATTATATATTTCTTTGAAATATGAATATCTTTGGCCTGTAGTGCAAAGATGAGTTGTTGATAAATATCTTTGGCTCGTAATGCAAAGATGACCCGTTGTTGAATATCTTTGGCCTGTAGTGCAAAGATGACTTGTTGATGAATATCTTTGGCCTGTAGTGCAAAGATGAAGTTATTAGTATGATTATGAACAGGAACTGTGATTTTGTATAACCATGATGTTTGATGTTTCAGGTGATGAAAATTATCTTTGTCCTGGATGAGAAAAGGAATTTAGAACTACAATTACGATTATGAGTTATACACGTGATTGTGGACAGTAATTATTGATTGATGTTACAGGGATAAAAGATTGTTGGTGGACTTTTAACGTGGAGAAGATAATAGACTTTATAGTCTATTTGACTCTTCTAATGGTTTGCTTGTTCCGCTGCAACTATGGTTGAAATTTTTTATCATCTACCATATGTTCTAAATCTCTGATTTATTACTGATGAAGGCTATTGATAATTTAATTATCTTTAGTTATGATATTCTTTACTGGGCTAGTTGTGCTCAGCCTTCTGTTCACAATTCCTTTCAGGTAATAAGAGTGTAGCTGGGTCGAGCGGGGGTAACAGGGGAATAGAACGGTGGTCATCATTTAGGAGTTATATTTGGTGAATCATCTAGGGTGAAGCGAACCCAACGTTGGAAGGGTGTTTTGCTACAATCATACAAGATGTCTAATGATATACAACATCGTGTCATCATAAGACAGGATTGTGCTCATCCACTTGATGAGTATATTTACGAGCACTATCTATATAATCTTGGTGTTTGTTTGAAGTATAATTCTCAATTAGAGACAGTGGAGATAATGATAAGTCAAGAGAAGACTCACCATTGGGAAGAATATGATAGTAATCTTCTCGTTTTTCTTTGGGGTATATTGGGTCAACCAAGGATAATTCTATGGCCATATGATATCTATCATAACCTAGAAGCATGGCCTCCCATGTACGAAGGTTTCCTTGAGCACTTTCCAAAGATTCTAATTTTTAAAACAGTCTTTGACTATACCTTTATGTAAGGTGCCACTGTGAGGTGTTGTCCACGGTTGGGACATGTGTCACATTTGGTATATATTTGTATCCAAACTCACAGCATATGTGTTGTTGTATTTAATACGACAATTGTTGTAATAAAGTTGTAGTTGTTTTCTGTACCATGTATTTGGCGACTCAGAATGGGTTGGATGGAATAGACCTATTTTGGGGTCGTTACAATTTGGTATCAGAGCTATAAGTAAAGAGCCCCGAGCCTCTCGCTGGTGACTTCCTGTTGATGGGGGATGCACCGAAGCCAGACTCTCCGTAGGGGACGCCGTTCTGCGGTGGCAAACTGATAGATATCAATGTAAGGTGCTGACACAAGTTGGTGTCCAGAGTTAAAATTTGGTATCAGAGCTTAGGGATATGGTCTCTGGCGGAGATCGGGAAATAGAACTAAGAAGGGAGAGACGAGTAATATCATTCGCTAGTGTGTCCTACCTAAGCTTATTTGTTGGTCAGTCACAATATCGGGATATTATGTGATATGTTAATTTGTTAAATTAACCCTTGTTTTGAAACTATATTCTAGAATGATATTTGAAATATAGGAGATGAGCAATGGAGAAATTATGATGACAGCGAAGATGGAATCTGAAATGAAAGGAAGGTATTCTCAACTTTTCGAAATACCATGTACGTAAATTTCGGGGACGAAATTTCATAAGGAGGGGAGATTGTAAGACCCCGAATTTTATGAAATAAAAGTATTCAATTTTTCTTATAATTACTATTCAGTAAATGGTTAAATTGATAAATGTTAAAGTTAAGGGTGATATATGAATTTTTTTTCAAAATACACAAGTGGTTATAAAATATTCATTGTTGTCGGGGAATATTCGTTTGGTTGTAGAATATTCTTTCTGTCGGAGAATATTCGTACGACGGTGCAGCCATTTATGGGCTCCATAACAGAATAACTGTCAGATGAAATAAACGACAAATTTGAGTTTTTACAAATAACGGCGTAGTTGTCACCGTTAATACTGTTGAAATACCCGGTGGTTAAAATACAGTAATATGCGTTATTACACAGTAGCACACGGTATTGCACAGTATTTTTGAAATTATTGATTCTTACGTAAGAAGGCACTACTAAATAATTGTTACAGTAATTACTGTTCAATATTTTATTTTATTGATTCAATAATTACTACGTTAAAATTTTATATTATTGTTGTTCAATAATTGTCACTGCACAGTATCTCCATTATCAGATCAATAATTCATATTATTTGAATAATATTATTAGATAACATTATTGGCAATGTCTAAAAAGTTCTGTCAAGGAGAGGTTTGGTCACCTAATTACGCGCCAGTAAGGAGAAATCCTTGTTGAAAAGCCCCCTCTTTCCTGGGAACTGCCTGATTGTCATTATTGTGATTCTATAATATTATTTGTGAATAATTAATTATTGATTTATATGATAAGAAAATATTTATTTTATGTGAATATAAATGTTGGATATATTTATTGTGGTAAAAAATAAAGGAGTTAATGTTGAAGTGGTTTATCAGTATTTTTTTTGTCGGAACGGAGGTATTGAAAATCAAATTAGGGTTTTTGAGATATTTTACGAGGGTTATAATTTTTAATCCGACCGTTGGATCGTGGTAATATTTGGATATGTTATAAATATATAAGTTAAGTATATGTCCACAAATTTTGAACCGTTAAAAATGAACGTATGATTTATTATGAATTTTACGAGATGACTTGTTCAAAAATTATTAAATTTTTAGAGTTTATCATTTTGGTGAAAAATTCTAGCATTGGTGGGCCCCACTCTTGGTTGGTAAAAAAATGTGCTGAGATTTTTATTCAAATATGGTGGGTGAGAATAGTAGCAGGTAAAGCCATCAGGTTGCAGGTTAAGTCTGCTTCGGCGTGCTAACATTTTCCTATAAATAGAGGGCTAAGTTAGAATTGAAAATCACACCAGAAACATAAGCTTTCTCTCTTTCTCTCTCTATATTATGAAGCATATTTTATGAGTTTTTAGATACTTTGAGAGTTACTATTCAGTGCAAGGTTCCTTCGAGTTTACATTTAGGTCAGAAATACTGCCCTTTTGAGGTAAGGGATAATAAGGGATTTTAAGGGTTGTTATGATTTTCAGTTTCGTAATTTTTCTGAACTTCAAAAATTCTGGAAAGTTTTGAAATGATTAATTGATGAGTTTTCTTGATTGTGTCCAAAAATGGCGATTTTTGGATGTATAGATTATGAGTTATGAATTTTATGAGAAAAGACTATTTTAAAAGTAATCGCTTCTAACTCCTTGTGGTTAACTCCAAAATTGATGAAATTTTTGTTGGGAGTACATCTATATAATATCAGTGTACTCTGTGAATTTTGGAATTTTTGGATAAAAGTACAATTTATGATAAATGTCTAAATATTCGACGGTTTTGGCCATATGAAAAATAGTAAATAAATTTTAAAAATTCTGAGAAAAATATATGTTCAATATGAGACTATATTCTGATAAATTCCAGAAAAGAAATATTTTTAAAACTGATTTGGTATTTTCCATAAAAATAGACTAGTTATGAGAAAATGAATTAAATATGTTATGTGAAGTAAGAAAATTAGAAAATAGGATTTTATGGCTTGAGAATCCTATATGAGGTATATGCAGTTTTTTGATGAGGGTTTTGGTTATTGATGATGAAATCTTAAGAGTTGGCATTTTATGATGATTAAATGCATTAATTAGTAAAGTGTAAACAATTTAAATAAATTGTTTATAAGCTTAAGAAATATTATTTTTTCAATATCATTATACCGAAATATTGATATGTATATTATTGTGGAATTTCTACCTTTTTCATGTCGAGGTTACTATTCATGAGTTACTATTCACGAGTTACTATTTATGACAAAATTGATTTCTTTTTCTAACCAAATTATAGTTGATTTATGAATATTGCTCTTGGAATTAAATCCATATTTTGATCATATTATTTTTATTATCATATATAACATTTTTATAACCTTGATGTTGAAATTCTCTTTCGCTTGAGTGTAAAGATGGGTAAATTATTGGTATGATCATGACTATGGGTTCTCTTTGTCCAGTAGTGCAAAGTTGAATTGTTTACTGGTATGATCATGACCATTGAATTTATAATTGAATATTTTTAGCTTAAGTGCTAAGGTAAATTGATTAACATGGTTATAATTATTGTTTATATAAATTCTGAAATGATTATATATTTTTTTGAGATATGAATATCTTTGGCCTGTAGTGCAAAGATGAGTTGTTGATGAATATCTTTGGCTTGTAATGCAAAGATGACCCGTTGTTGAATATCTTTGGCCTGTAGTGCAAAGATGACTTGTTGATGAATATCTTTGGCCTGTAGTGCAAAGATGAAGTTATTAGTATGATTATGAACAGGAACTGTGATTTTGTATAACCATGATGTTTGATGTTTCAGGTGATGAAAATTATCTTTGTCCTGGATGAGAAAAGGAATTTAGAACTACAATTACGATTATGAGTTATACACGTGATTGTGGACAGTAATTATTGATTGATGTTACAGGGATAAAAGATTGTTGGTGGACTTTTAACGTGGAGAAGATAATAGACTTTATAGTCTATTTGACTCTTCTAATGGTTTGCTTGTTCCGCTGCAACTATGGTTGAAAATTTTTATCATCTACCATATGTTCTAAATCTCTGATTTATTACTGATGAAGGCTATTGATAATTTAATTATCTTTAGTCATGATATTCTTTACTGGGCTAGTTGTGCTCACCCTTCTATTCACAATTCCTTTCAGGTAATAAGAGTGTAGCTGGGTCGAGCGGGGGTAACAGGGGAATAGAACGGTGGTCATCATTTAGGAGTTATATTTGGTGAATCATCTAGGGTGAAGCGAACCCAACGTTGGAAGGGTGTTTTGCTACAATCATACAAGATGTCTAATGATATACAACCTCATGTCATCATAAGACAGGATTGTGCTCATCCACTTGCTGAGTATATTTACGAGCACTACCTATATAATCTTGGTGTTTGTTTAAAGTATAATTCTCAATTAGAGACAGTGGAGATAATGATAAGTCAAGAGAAGACTCACCATTGAGAAGAATATGATAGTAATCTTCTCGTTTTTCTTTGGGGTATATTGGGTCAACCAAGGATAATTCTATGGCCATATGATATCTATCACAACCTAGAAGTATGGCCTCCCATGTACGAAGGTTTCCTTGAGCACTTCCCAAAGATTCTAATTTTTAAAACAGTCTTTGACTATACCTTTATGTAAGGTGCCACTGTGAGGTGTTGTCCACGGTTGGGACATGTGTCACATTTGGTATATATTTGTATCCAAACTCACAGCATATGTGTTGTTGTATTTAATACGACAATTGTTGTAAGAAAGTTGTAGTTGTTTTCTGTACCATGTATTTGGCGACTCAGAATGGGTTGGATGGAATGGACCTATTTTGGGGTCGTTACAATTTGGTATCAGAGCTATAAGTAAAGAGCCCCGAGCCTCTCGCTGGTGACTTCCTGTTGATGGGGGATGCACCGAAGCCAGACTCTCCGTAGGGGACGCCGTTCTGCGGTGGCAAACTGATAGGTATCAATCTAAGGTGCTGACACAAGTTGGTGTCCAGAGTTACAATTTGGTATCAGAGCTTAGGGATATGGTCTCTGGCGGAGATCGGGAAATAGAACTAAGAAGGGAGATACGAGTAATATCATTCGCTAGTGTGTCCTACCTAAGCTTATTTGTTGGTCAGCCATAATATCGGGATATTATGTGATATGTTAATTTGTTAAATTAACCCTTATTTTGAAGCTATATTCTAGAATGATATTTGAAATACAGGAGATGAGCAATAGAGAAATTATGATGACAGCGAAGATGGAATCTGAAATGAAAGGAAGGTATTCTCAACTTTTCGAAATACTATGTACGTAAATTTCGGGGACGAAATTTCATAAGGAGGGGAGATTGTAAGACCCCGAATTTTATGAAATAAAAGTATTCAATTTTTCTTATAATTACTATTCAGTAAATGGTTAAATTGATAAATGTTAAAGTTAAGGGTGATATATGAATTTTTTTTCAAAATACACAAGTGGTTATAAAATATTCATTGTTGTCGGGGAATATTCGTTTGGTTGTGGAATATTCTTTCTGTCGGAGAATATTCGTACGACGGTGCAGCCATTTATGGGCTCCATAACAGAATAACTGTCAGATGAAATAAACGATAAATTTGAGTTTTTACAAATAACGGCGTAGTTGTCACCGTTAATACTGTTGGAATACCCAGTGGTTAAAATACAGTAACACGCGTTATTGCACAATAGCACACGGTATTGCACAGTATTTTTAAAATTATTGATTCTTACGTAAGAAGGCACTACTAAATAATTGTTACAGTAATTACTGTTCAATATTTTATTTTATTGATTCAATAATTACTACGTTAAAATTTTATATTATTGTTGTTCAATAATTGTCACTGCACAGTATCTCCATTATCAGATCAATAATTCATATTATTTGAATAATATTATTAGATAACATTATTGGCAATGTCTAGAAAGTTCTGTCAAGGAGAGGTTTGGTCACCTAATTGCGCGCCAGTAAGGAGAAATCCTTGTTGAAAAGCCCCCTCTTTCCTGAGAACTGCCTGATTGTCATTATTGTGATTCTATAATATTATTTGTGAATAATTAATTATTGATTTATATGATAAGGAAATATTTATTTTATGTAAATATAAATGTTGGATATATTTATTGTGGTAAAAAATGAAGGAGTTAATGTTGAAGTGGTTTATCAGTATTTTTTTTGTCGGAACGGAGGTATTGAAAATCAAATTAGGGTTTTTGAGATATTTTACGAGGGTTATAATTTTTAATCCGACCGTTGGATCGTGGTAATATTTGGATATGTTATAAATATATAAGTTAAGTATATGTCCACAAATTTTGAACCGTTAAAAATGAACGTATGATTTATTATGAATTTTACGAGATGACTTGTTCAAAAATTGTTGAATTTTTAGAGTTTATCATTTTGGTGAAAAATTCTAGTATTGGTGGGCCCCACTCTTGGTTCGTGAAAAAATGTGCTGAGATTTTTATTCAAATATGGTGGGTGAGAATAGTAGCAGGTAAAGCCATCAGGTTGCAGGTTAAGTCTGCTTCGGCGTGCTAACATTTTCCTATAAATAGAGGGCTAAGTTAGAATTGAAAATCACACCAGAAACATAAGCTTTCTCTCTTTCTCTCTCTATATTATGAAGCATATTTTATGAGTTTTTAGATACTTTGAGAGTTGCTATTCAGTGCAAGGTTCCTTCGGCTTTACATTTTGGTCAGAAATACTGCTCTTTTGAGGTACGGGATAATAAGGGATTTTGAGGGTTGTTATGATTTTTAGTTTCGTAATTTTTCTGAACTTTAAAAATTCTGGAAAATTTTGAAATGATTAATTGATGAGTTTTCTTGATTGTGTCCGAAAATGGCGATTTTTGGATGTATAGATTATGAGTTATGAATTTTATGAGAAAAGACTATTTTAAAAGTAATCGCTTCTAACTCCTTGTGGTTAACTCCAAAATTGATAAAATTTTTGTTGGGAGTACATCTATATAATATCAGTGTACTCTGTGAATTTTGGAATTTTTGGATAAAAGTACAATTTATGATAAATGTCTAAATATTCGGCGGTTTTGGCCATATGAAAAATAGTAAATAAATTTTAAAAATTCTGAGAAAAATATATGTTCAATATGAGACTGTATTCTGATAAATCCCAGAAAATAAATATTTTTGGAACTGATTTGGTATTTTTCATAAAAATAGACTAGTTATGAGAAAATGAATTAAATATGTTATGTGAAGTAAGAAAATTGGAAAATAAGATTTTATGGCTTGAGAATCCTATATGAGGTATATGCAGTTTTTTGATGAGGGTTTTGATTATTGATGATGAAATCTTAAGAGTTGGCATTTTATGATAATTAAATGCATTAATTAGTAAAGTGTAAACAATTTAAATAAATTGTTTATAAACTTAAGAAATATTATTCTTTCAATATCATTATACCGAAATATTGATATGTATATTATTGTAGAATTTCTACCTTTTTCATGTCGGGGTTACTATTCATGAGTTACTATTCACGAATTACTATTCACGACAAAATTGGTTTCTTTTTCTAACCAAATTATAGTTGATTTATGAATATTGCTCTTGAAATTAAATCCATGTTTTGATCATATTATTTTTATTATCATATATAACATTTTTATAACCTTGATGTTGAAATTCTCTTTCGCTTGAGTGTAAAGATGGGTAAATTATTGGTATGATCATGACTATGAGTTCTCTTTGGCCAGTAGTGCAAAGTTGAATTGTTTACTGGTATGATCATGACCATTGAATTTATAATTGAATATTTTTAGCTTAAGTGCTAAGGTGAATTGATTAACATGGTTATAATTATTGTTTATATAAATTCTGAAATGATTATATATTTCTTTGAGATATGAATATCTTTGGCCTGTAGTGCAAAGATGAGTTGTTGATGAATATCTTTGGCTCGTAATGCAAAGATGACCCGTTATTGAATATCTTTGGCCTGTAGTGCAAAGATGACTTATTGATGAATATATTTGGCCTGTAATGCAAAGATGAAGTTATTAGTATGATTATGAACAGGAACTGTGATTTTGTATAACCATGATGTTTGATGTTTCAGGTGATGAAAATTATCTTTGTCCTGGATGAGAAAAGGAATTTAGAACTACAATTACGATTATGAGTTATACACGTGATTGTGGACAGTAATTATTGATTGATGTTACAGGGATAAAAGATTGTTGGTGGACTTTTAACGTGGAGAAGATAATAGACTTTATAGTCTATTTGACTCTTCTAATGGTTTGCTTGTTCCGCTGCAACTATGGTTGAAAATTTTTATCATCTACCATATGTTCTAAATCTCTGATTTATTACTGATGAAGGCTATTGATAATTTAATTATCTTTAGTCATGATATTCTTTACTGGGCTAGTTGTGCTCAGCCTTCTATTCACAATTCCTTTCAGGTAATAAGAGTGTAGCTGGGTCGAGCGGGGGTAACAGGGGAATAGAACGGTGGTCATCATTTAGGAGTTATATTTGGTGAATCATCTAGGGTGAAGCGAACCCAACGTTGGAAGGGTGTTTTGCTACAATCATACAAGATGTCTAATGATATACAACCTCGTGTCATCATAAGACAGGATTGTGCTCATCCACTTGCTGAGTATATATTTACGAGCACTACCTATATAATCTTGGTATTTGTTTAAAGTATAATTCTCAATTAGAGACAGTGGAGATAATGATAAGTCAAGAGAAGACTCACCATTGGGAAGAATATGATAGTAATCTTCTCGTTTTTCTTTGGGATATATTGGGTCAACCAAGGATAATTCTATGGCCATATGATATCTATCACAACCTAGAAGCATGGCCTCTCATGTACGAAGGTTTTCTTGAGCACTTCTCAAAGATTCTAATTTTTAAAACAGTCTTTGACTATACCTTTATGTAAGGTGCCACTGTGAGGTGTTGTCCACGGTTGGGACATGTGTCACATTTGGTATATATTTATATCCAAACTCACAGCATATGTGTTGTTATATTTAATACGACAATTGTTGTAATAAAGTTGTAGTTATTTTCTGTGCCATGTATTTGGCGACTCAAAATGGGTTGGATGGAATGGACCTATTTTGAGGTCGTTACAATTTGGTATCAGAGCTGTAAGTAAAGAGCCCCGAGCCTCTCGCTGGTGACTTTCTGTTGATGGGGGATGCACCGAAGCCAGACTCTCCGTAGGGGACGCCGTTCTGCGGTGGCAAACTGATAGGTATCAATGTAAGGTGCTGACACAAGTTGGTGTCCAGAGTTACAATTTGGTATCAGAGCTTAGGGATATGGTCTCTGACGGAGATCGGGAAATAGAACTAAGAAGGGAGAGACGAGTAATAAAATTCGCTAGTGTGTCCTACCTAAGCTTATTTGTTGGTCAGTCATAATATCGGAATATTATGTGATATGTTAATTTGTTAAATTAACCCTTGTTTTGAAGCTATATTCTAGAATGATATTTGAAATACAGGAGATGAGCAATGAAGAAATTATGATGACAGCGAAGATGGAATCTGAAATGAAAGGAAGATATTCTCAACTTTTCGAAATACCATGTACATAAATTTCGGGGACGAAATTTCATAAGGAGGGGAGATTGTAAGACCCCGAATTTTATGAAATAAAAGTATTCAATTTTTCTTATAATTACTATTCAGTAAATGGTTAAATTGATAAATGTTAAAGTTAAGGGTGATATATGAATTTTTTTTCAAAATACACAAGTGGTTATAAAATATTCATTGTTGTCGGGGAATATTCGTTTAGTTGTGGAATATTCTTTCTGTCGGAGAATATTCGTACGACGGTGCAGCCATTTATGGGCCCATAACAGAATAACTGTCAGATGAAATAAACGACAAATTTGAGTTTTTACAAATAACGGCGTAGTTGTCACCGTTAACACTGTTGAAATACCCGGTGGTTAAAATACAGTAATATGCGTTATTGCACAGTAGCACACGGTATTGCACAGTATTTTTAAAATTATTGATTCTTACGTAAGAAGACACTACTAAATAATTGTTACAGTAATTACTGTTCAATATTTTATTTTATTGATTCAATAATTACTACGTTAAAATTTTATATTATTGTTGTTCAATAATTGTCACTGCACAGTATCTCCATTATCAGATCAATAATTCATATTATTTGAATAATATTATTAGATAACATTATAGGTAATGTCTAGAAAGTTCTGTCAAGGAGAGGTTTGGTCACCTAATTACGCGCCAGTAAGGAGAAATCCTTGTTGAAAAGCCCCCTCTTTCCTGAGAACTGCCTGATTGTCATTATTGTGATTCTATAATATTATTTGTGAATAATTAATTATTGATTTATATGATAAGGAAATATTTATTTTATGTGAATATAAATGTTGGATATATTTATTGCGGTAAAAAATGAAGGAGTTAATGTTGAAGTGGTTTATCAGTATTTTTTTTGTCGGAACGGAGGTATTGAAAATCAAATTAGGGTTTTTGAGATATTTTGCGAGGGTTATAATTTTTAATCCGACCGTTGGATCGTGGTAATATTTGGATATGTTATAAATATATAAGTTAAGTATATGTCCACAAATTTTGAACCGTTAAAAATGAACGTATGATTTATTATGAATTTTACGAGATGACTTGTTCAAAAATTGTTGAATTTTTGGAGTTTATCATTTTGGTGAAAAATTTTAGCATTGGTGGGCCCCACTCTTGGTTGATGAAAAAATATGCTGAGATTTTTATTCAAATATGGTGGGTGAGAATAATAGCAGGTAAAGCCATCAGGTTACAGGTTAAGTCTGCTTCGGCGTGCTAACATTTTCCTATAAATAGAGGGCTAAATTAGAATTGAAAATCACACCAGAAACATAAGATTTCTCTCTTTCTCTCTCTATATTATGAAGTATATTTTATGAGTTTTTAGATACTTTGAGAGTTGCTATTCAGTGCAAGGTTCCTTCGGCTTTACATTCCGGTCAGAAATACTGCTCTTTTGATGTAAGGGATAATAAGGGATTTTAAGGGTTGTTATGATTTTCAGTTTCGTAATTTTTCTGAATTTCAAAAATTCTGAAAAATTTTGAAATGATTAATTGATGAGTTTTCTTGATTGTGTCCAAAAATGGCGATTTTTGGATGTATAGATTATGAGTTATGAATTTTATGAGAAAAGACTATTTTAAAAGTAATCGCTTCTAACTCCTTGTGGTTAACTCCAAAATTGATGAAATTTTTGTTGGGAGTACATCTATATAATATCAGTGTACTCTGTGAATTTTGGAATTTTTGGATAAAAGTACAATTTATGATAAATGTCTAAATATTCGGCGGTTTTGGCCATATGAAAAATAGTAAATGAATTTTAAAAATTCTGAGAAAAATATATGTTCAATATGGGACTATATTCTGATAAATCCCAGAAAAGAAATATTTTTGGAACTGATTTGGTATTTTTCATAAAAATAGACTAGTTATGAGAAAATGAATTAAATATGTTATGTGAAGTAAGAAAATTAGAAAATAGGATTTTATGGCTTGAGAATCCTATATGAGGTATATGCAGTTTTTTGATGAGGGTTTTGGTTATTGATGATGAAATCTTAAGAGTTGGTATTTTATGATGATTAAATGCATTAATTAATAAAGTGTAAACAATTTAAATAAATTATTTATAAGCTTAAGAAATATTATTCTTTCAATATCATTATACCGAAATATTGATATGTATATTATTATGGAATTTTTACCTTTTTCATGTCGGGGTTACTATTCATGAGTTACTATTCATGAGTTACTATTCACGAGTTACTATTTATGACAAAATTGGTTTCTTTTTCTAACCAAATTATAGTTGATTTATGAATATTGCTCTTGAAATTAAATCCATGTTTTGATCATATTATTTTTATTATCATATATAACATTTTTATAACCTTGATGTTGAAATTCTCTTTCGCTTGAGTGTAAAGATGGGTAAATTATTGGTATGATCATGACTATGGGTTCTCTTTGGCCAGTAGTGCAAAGTTGAATTATTTACTGGTATGATCATGACCATTGAATTTATAATTGAATATTTTTAGCTTAAGTGCTAAGGTAAATTGATTAACATGGTTATAATTATTGTTTATATAAATTCTGAAATGATTATATATTTCTTTGAGATATGAATATCGTTGGCCTGTAGTGCAAAGATGAGTTGTTGATGAATATCTTTAGCTCGTAATGCAAAGATGACCCGTTGTTGAATATCTTTGGCCTGTAGTGCAAAGATGACTTGTTGATAAATATCTTTGGCCTGTAGTGCAAAGATGAAGTTATTAGTATGATTATGAACAGGAACTGTGATTTTGTATAACCATGATGTTTGATGTTTCAGGTGATGAAAATTATCTTTGTCCTGGATGAGAAAAGGAATTTAGAACTACAATTACGATTATGAGTTATACACGTGATTGTGGACAGTAATTATTGATTGATGTTACAGGGATAAAAGATTGTTGGTGGACTTTTAACGTGGAGAATATAATAGACTTTATAGTCTATTTGACTCTTCTAATGGTTTGCTTGTTCCACTGCAACTATGGTTGAAAATTTTTATCATCTACCATATGTTCTAAATCTCTGATTTATTACTGATGAAGGCTATTGATAATTTAATTATCTTTAGTCATGATATTCTTTACTGGGCTAGTTGTGCTCACCCTTCTATTCACAATTCCTTTCAGGTAATAAGAGTGTAGCTGGGTCGAGCGGGGGTAACAGGGGAATAGAACGGTGGTCATCATTTAGGAGTTATATTTGGTGAATCATCTAGGGTGAAGCGAACCCAACGTTGGAAGGGTGCTTTGCTACAATCATACAAGATGTCTAATGATATACAACCTCATGTCATCATAAGACAAGATTGTGCTCATCCACTTGCTGAGTATTTTTACGAGCACTACCTATATAATCTTGGTGTTTGTTTAAAGTATAATTCTCAATTAGAGACAGTAGAGATAATGATAAGTCAAGAGAAGACTCACCATTGAGAAGAATATGATAGTAATCTTCTCGTTTTTCTTTGGGGTATATTGGGTCAACCAAGGATAATTCTATGGCCATATGATATCTATCACAACCTAGAAGCATGGCCTCCCATGTACGAAAGTTTCCTTGAGCACTTTCCAAAGATTCTAATTTTTAAAACAGTCTTTGACTATACCTTTATGTAAGGTGCCACTGTGAGGTATTGTCCACGGTTGGGACATGTGTCACATTTGGTATATATTTTTATCCAAACTCACAGCATATGTGTTGTTGTATTTAATACGACAATTGTTGTAATAAAGTTGTAGTTGTTTTCTGTACCATGTATTTGGCGACTCAGAATGGGTTGGATGGAATGGACCTATTTTGGGGTCGTTACAATTTGGTATCAGAGCTATAAGTAAAGAGCCCCGAGCCTCTCGCTGGTGACTTCCTGTTGATGGGGGATGCACCGAAGCCAGACTCTCCGTAGGGGACGCCGTTCTGCGGTGACAAACTGATAGGTATCAATGTAAGGTGCTGACACAAGTTGGTGTCCAGAGTTACAATTTGGTATCAGAGCTTAGGGATATGGTCTCTGGCGGAGATCAGGAAATAGAACTAAGAAGGGAGAGACGAGTAATATCATTCGCTAGTGTGTCCTACCTAAGCTTATTTGTTGGTCAGTCATAATATCGGGATATTATGTGATATGTTAATTTGTTAAATTAACCCTTGTTTTGAAGCTATATTCTAGAATGATATTTGAAATACAGGAGATGAGCAATGGAGAAATTATGATGACAGCGAACATAGAATCTGAAATGAAAGGAAGGTATTCTCAACTTTTTGAAATACCATGTACGTAAATTTCGGGGACGAAATTTCATAAGGAGAGGAGATTGTAAGACCCCGAATTTTATGAAATAAAAGTATTCAATTTTTCTTATAATTACTATTCAGTAAATGGTTAAATTGATAAATGTTAAAGTTAAGGGTGATATATAAATTTTTTTTCAAAATACACAAGTGGTTATAAAATATTCATTGTTGTCGGGGAATATTCGTTTGGTTGTGGAATATTCTTTTTGTCGGAGAATATTCGTACGACGGTGCAGCCATTTATGGGCTCCATAACAGAATAACTATCAGATGAAATAAACGACAAATTTGAATTTTTACAAATAACGGCGTAGTTGTCACCGTTAACACTGTTGGAATACCCGGTGGTTAAAATACAGTAATACGCATTATTACACAGTAGCACACGGTATTGCACAGTATTTTTGAAGTTATTGATTCTTACGTAAGAAGGCACTACTCAATAATTGTTACAGTAATTACTGTTCAATATTTTATTTTATTGATTCAATAATTGTTACATTGAAATTTTATATTATTGTTGTTCAATAATTGTCACTGCACAGTATCTCCATTATCAGATCAATAATTCATATTATTTGAATAATATTATTAGATAACATTATTGGTAATATCTAGAAAGTTTTGTCAAGGAGAGGTTTGGTCACCTAATTGCGCGTCAGTAAGGAGAAATCATTATTGGAAAGCCCCCTCTTTCCTGGGAACTGCCTGATTGTCATTATTGTGATTCTATAATATTATTTGTGAATAATTAATTATTGATTTATATGATAAGGAAATATTTATTTTATGTGAATATAAATGTTGGATATATTTATTGTGGTAAAAAATGAAGGAGTTAATGTTGAAGTGGTTTATCAGTATTTTTTTTGTCGGAACGGAGGTATTGAAAATCAAATTAGGGTTTTTGAGATATTTTGCGAGGGTTATAATTTTTAATCTGACCGTTGGATCGTGGTAATATTTGGATATGTTATACATATATAAGTTGAGTATATGTCCATAAATTTTGAACCGTTAAAAATGAACGTATGATTTATTATGAATTTTACGAGATGACTGGTTCAGAAATTGTTGAATTTTTAGAGTTTATCATTTTGGTAAAAAATTCTAGAATTGGTGGGCCCCACTCATGGTTGATGAAGAAATGTGCTGAGATTTTTATTCAAATATGATGGGTGAGAATAGTAGTAGGTAAAGCCATCAGGTTGCAGGTTATGTCTGCTTCGGCGTGCTAACATTTTCCTATAAATAGAGGGCTAAGTTAGAATTAAAAATCACACCAGAAACATAAGCTTTCTCTCTTTCTCTCTCTATATTATGAAGCATATTTTATGAGTTTTTAGATACTTTGAGAGTTGCTATTCAGTGCAAGGTTCCTTCGACTTTACATTCCGGTCAGAAATACTGCTGTTTTGAGGTAAGGGATAATAAGGAATTTTAAGGGTTGTTATGATTTTCAGTTTCGTAATTTTTCTGAACTTCAAAAATTTTGGAAAATTTTGAAATGATTAATTGATGAGTTTTCTTGATTGTGTCCAAAAATGGCGATTTTTGGATGAATAGATTATGAGTTATGAATTTTATGAGAAAAGACTATTTTAAAAGTAATCGCTTCTAACTCCTTGTGGTTAACTCCAAAATTGATGAAATTTTTGTTGGGAGTACATCTATATAATATCAGTATACTATGTGAATTTTGGAATTTTTGGATAAAAGTACAATTTATGATAAATGTCTAAATATTCGGCGGTTTTGGCCATATGAAAAATAGTAAATGAATTTTAAAAATTCTGAAAAAAATATATGTTCAATATGGGACTATATTCTGATAAATCCCAGAAAATAAATATTTTTGCAACTGATTTGGTATTTTTCATGAAAATAGACTAGTTATGAAAAAATGAATTAAATTTGTTATGTGAAGTAAGAAAATTGAAAAATAGGATTTTATGGCTTGAGAATCCTATATGAGGTATATGCAGATTTTTGATGAGGGTTTTGGTTATTGATGATGAAATCTTAAGAGTTGGCATTTTATGATGATTAAATGCATTAATTAGTAAAGTGTAAACAATTTAAATAAATTGTTTATAAGCTTAAGAAATATTATTCTTTCAATATCATTATACCAAAATATTGGTATATATATTATTGTGGAATTTCTACCTTTTTCATGTCGGGGTTACTATTCATGAGTTACTATTCATGAGTTACTATTCACGAGTTACTATTCATGAGTTACTATTCACGAGTTACTATCCACGACAAAATTAGTTTCTTTTTTTAACCAAATTATAGTTGATTTATGAATATTGCTCTTGAAATTAAATCCATGTTTTGATCATATTATTTTTATTATCATATATAACATTTTTATAACCTTGATGTTGAAATTCTCTTTCGCTTGAGTGTAAAGATGGGTAAATTATTGGTATGAGACTATGGGTTCTCTTTGGCCAGTAGTGCAAAGTTGAATTGTTGACTGGTATGATCATGACCATTGAATTTATAATTGAATATCTTTAGCTTAAGTGCTAAGGTGAATTGATTAACATGGTTATAATTATTGTTTATATAAATTCTGAAATGATTATATATTTCTTTGAGGTATGAATATCTTTGGCCTGTAGTGCAAAGATGAGTTGTTGATGAATATCTTTGGCTCGTAATGCAAAGATGACCCGTTGTTGAATATCTTTGGCCTGTAGTGCAAAGATGACTTGTTGATGAATATCTTTGGCCCGTAGTGCAAAGATGAAGTTATTAGTATGATTATGAACAGGAACTGTGATTTGGTATAACCATGATGTTTGATGTTTCAGGTGATGAAAATTATCTTTGTCCTGGATGAGAAAAGGATTTAGAACTACAATTACGATTAGGAGTTATACACGTGATTGTGGACAGGAATTGTTGATTGATGTCATAGGGATAAAACATTGTTGGTGGACTTTTAACGCGGAGAAGATAATAGACTTTATAGTCTATTTGACTCTTCTAATGGTTTGCTCGTTCCGCTGCAACTATGGTTGAAAATTTTTATCATCTACCATATGTTCTAAATCTCTGATTTATTACTGATGAAGGCTATTGATAATTTAATTATCTTTAGTCATGATATTCTTTACTGGGCTAGTTGTGCTCACCCTTTTGTTCACAATTCCTTTCAGGTAATAAGAGTGTAGCTGGGTCGAGTGGGGGTAACAGGGAAATAGAACGGTGGTCATCATTTAGGAGTTATATTTGGTGAATCATCTAGGGTGAAGCGAACCCAACGTTGGAAGGGTGTTTTGCCACTATCATACAAGATGTCTAATGATATACAACCTCGTGTCATCATAAGACATGATTGTGCTCATCCACTTACTGAGTATATTTACGAGCACTACCTATATAATCTTGGTGTTTGTTTGAAGTATAATTCTCAATTAGAGACAGTGGAGATAATAATAAATCAAGAGAAGACTCACCATTGGGAAGAATATGATAGTAATCTTCTCGTTTTCTTTGGGGTATATTGGGTCAACCAAGGATAATTCTATGGTCATATGATATCTATCACAACCTAGAAGCATGGCCTCCCATGTACGAAGGTTTCCTTGAGCACTTCCCAAAGATTCTAATTTCTAAAACAGTCTTTGACTATACCTTTATGTAAGGTGCCACTGTGAGGTGTTGGGAGCTATCGTTTACACTCCTAAGTTAACCTCACTTTCACTTTACAAATTAAACAATTAGCATAGTAGTAAGCAAGGATCGATCCCACAGAGAGTGATTTGTTTTATAATTATCCTATGATTTCTATTGAAAAGGGAATTTTAAATTAATTAATTAAATTAACAAGAATAAACTAATAAGAATAAACAATGAATAAAAAGCTTCAGTTCTTCAGTTCAGTATCACCTTTTTACAATAATAGATTAATCAAGTGTAACATTATTTACCCTTCAATGAAACTAATAGTCCTAGGTAATAACAAGCTCTGCTACCCGAAACTCCCCTTAGATTGTCACTCAATGAAACAAGCTCTTCACAAGATTCTAACAATTATAAAACCTAGAATAAGCTCTCTAGATTTAATATAATAGCAGCATTAAGAACTAGGGAATTAGACTATTCCAAGCAACAAACACATAAGCTCGGATTGTTTAACTTGTCTTCTGATAATCATAGCAATACTCAAAAGCTTATCCACAATCATGTATTACTAATTACTACTTGTGATTAGAAACAATATCAATTACACGTAATATTATTCCTTGATCTAGCATATGATATTCGTTAACCAACTCAATCCTGCAGAAATCAAATCAGTTAAGCCAAATAACATTCAGAAATTAAATCAGATTATCAAGAATGAATTTCATGTGAGAAGGAATAAATAATGAATACTCAATTAACCATTAATTATAAATAAGGTTCAACATCCCTTAGAACTGAATAAAAAGAACTTAGCTCATGTCTTCAATCTTCCAATGTTGTAGATGAGAGAATGTAGTAGATGATTGAATTAATAAAACCCTGACTCTCATCCTCTATTTATAGTGCTAGACAAAGTCCTAAATCCTATAGAAAGTAGAAATCTAAATCCTAAAAGGAATTACAGATTACACCAATTTTCATAAAGAAATAGAATTCAATTTGGAAATAAATCTTAGTCTAAAAGAAATCCTAATTACAATAGAATTGTAAAAACTATTCTTCTAGAATCTAAAATTCAGATTTGAAATTGGAATTAAATCCCACAATTTTCATGTGCTTAAACTCATTTCCTCGTGAATCCAAATCCATTTATGATACTAATTGTTGAATCCTTGATTTGTTAGGAATCCCGTAAACCTCCTCCAATTTATTTCCAAAATCATGAAACCCCTTCAATTGTACCTAAAATAAAAATATAAGAATAATGAGTTTATTTAGGCACAAAATAAATACAAAAGATTAAGTATCAAGGAATAAAAGTATAACATATTTCATACTCATCAGGTGTTGTCCACGGTTGGGACATGTGTCACATTTGTTATATATTTGTATCCAAACTCACAGCATATGTGTTGTTGTATTTAATACGACAATTGTTGTAATAAAGTTGTAGTTGCTTTCTGTACCATGTATTTGGCGACTCAGAATGGGTTGGATGGAATGGACCTATTTTGGGGTCGTTACAAAGGGTCTTAAGGAATAAGTCAAAGTATAACTCATCATACATAAGATACTATGATGATCTCAAGTCCAAGGATTACTTATACTACTATCACTACAGGAATTCCTATTGACAGGTAAGTAAAACTCAATTAGGTATTCCTTAGCGAGTCACGTTCAGTGAATTTATTCTTTAATAAGCACATACATACTTGCTTTAGTATCTCCACACAAATGATCATGAGATCAATCATCCTCATCTAATGAGCAAGCAACGTATGTACCAATCTATCCGGATTCACTAATCCCCAATTTAGTAATCCAATAATTGGGAACTATTTTAGTTTTAAGCTTTCTAAGAATTTAGATCTCTTTAGAATGATCATCATCATTATTTTAAAAATATTGCTTAAAACTATGGGTTTATCACATATTATAAAATAGCATCATGTAGATAATTAAAAGCCTTTAATAAATTAATACTTTTTATTAATAAATGAATAAGATTGTTACAAAGTATATGCTTTATCATCAAACATAATTGGCTTGTGTGCATACTACTTTCATTAACGTCCGTTTAGCCATCAACATTCAAATGATTATTCTTTGAGAACATAAGCCCTTTTCCATGAGAGGACTTCAAATAACGAAGATTCCGAATTACAACATCTATATGGTCTTCACTAGGACAATACTTGAACTGACTTACTACACTTACAGCGTAAGTAATATCTGGGCTAGTATGAGATATATATATATATATATATATATATATATATATATAAGCTTACCGACTAACCGTTGATACCTATCTCCAAGTTTATGATTCGGAACAATTGGAGTATTCGTTGGTTTACACTCCAGTAATCCTACTTCTGACAACAAGTCTAGTACATATTTTCTTTGAGACAAAAATATGCCTTGTCTTGACCTAGCTACTTCAATCCCAAGAAAATACTTAAGCCATCATAGGTTCTTCATTTCAAATTTGGTTGATAATTGCTCTTGGAGTCTAGATATTTCTTCCGCGTCATCCCCTGTGATAATTATGCCATCTACATAGACTATTAAAACTGTCACTTTTCTCAATCGATGTTTTAGGAAGAGTGTATGATCCGAATTGCTTTGTTGAAAGCCATATTTTCTCATAGCTGAACTAAACCGACCAAACCACGTCCGAGGTGATTGTTTTAATCCGTAAAATGCTCGTTATAGCTTACGTTCAATCTTTGCCTCTGGAGAAACAGTGTATCCCGGTGGAATGTCCATGTAAACCTCCTCCTTGAGATCACTATGGAGGAAGGCAATTTTTACATTAAGCTGGTGCAATGGTCAATTTAAATTTGCTGCAAGAGATAACAAAACTCTGAAAGTATTTAGTTTGGCTACAGGTGAGAAAGTTTCCTAATAATTTATGCCATATGTCTGTGTATACCCCTTTTCCACCAGCCTTTGCCTTGTATCGATCGATGGACCCATCCGCTTTGTATTTAATGGAGAAAATCCACTTGCACCCCACTGTCTCATTTCCTTCAGGTAGTATGACTAATGCCCATATTTTATTTTTTTGAAGAGCCTCTAATTCTTCCTTTATAGCTTGAGCCCATTTTGGATTTGATAAGGCTTCTTTAACGCTACTGGGAATATTACACGAGGAAAGTGTTTGTGCAAATGCTTTGAGAGGTTTGGATAACCTTTGAGTAGACTCATAGTTGGCTATTGGATACTTATATCTTCTTTCTTCCATGTCCGGAGAGTATCGATTCGGTGGCTTGCCACGATTGTGTCTAAAAGGTAGAACATAACCTTTAGACGTATCCATGACATTAGTATGTAAAGGTGTGGTAGGAGAGCTTACCTAAAGAATATTCTCAAAAGGAGGGTCGTCGGGGTTGGGTACTGAGGAGTGGGGGAATTAATCTTCAGATTATGCATTTGTCGATGATACAAGCTCAGCTCTTGGATACATATCAACCTTTGAAAAATATGCACATCTAGTGTTTGAACATGTGTTTGAACATCTGGTTGTGCCTGACCATCCAATTCACTCATGTCATTTTCATCATTCATTTGTGTTGATTCTGCTCTTCATCTCGGAGGGGTTAAACTTTTCCTACTCTACTCAACCTCAATTTATAAATATATCATTGGACATATATTTTTTCCAGTCAGCTCATTAAACTGTAATTTCTTTACAAAAATTGAAAAAATCGTTAGCTCTGTTAAAATCTTAACAACAAATCTATGTGGCATCTACATGGAGGAAAGAGAAGTTTAGTTAGAGAAATAAATTAAATCAAGTTGACATTTGTGTAAGACCCTCTTTATAAAAATAATATACTTTCTTTTTTTAACAAAAAAAAGAATATTCGATATATAAAAAATAATAAAATATATTAATTAAATAAATTATTATTAAATATATTAATGTATAATTTTTACAAATGTATTTATATAAAATTAATGAATTCATATATAAAATTAATTAATAAACTTTGTTGGATATATATTGGGCGAAAATAAAAAGTGGTAATATTGGAAGAATATTTTGGTATATTAAAATCTATTTATATATATATATATTTATTTTTGAGTGCACTTAAAAAAATATACAAGCTAAATAAATTACTTAAAACAAACTTTTTATACAAAAAAATAAAAATAAAATTACATTTAACTAGTAATAAAACAAAGGCGCTAATGATATTCCCTAAAATTAAACAAAGGTGTTAATGAATATTCAACAATTAAAAAACTCAACAAATTTATTAATAATTAAACATAAAAACAAAAACAAAACAAAATAAAAAACAAAACCAAATCAAATCAAAGCAGTTTGTTTCTCTGTATTCGTCTTCCTCCTTTCTTTTTTCAAGTGACAAATTCCCAAATAAAAAACCCTAAATTTCATGTAACCAATTCAACATGGAATTAATCACCAGTGTTGTGCAATCAAGGAAGCATTCTAGGTTTGATTGAATTGACCATTTCTCCAAAATCATGTTTTCAATAAGATAGAGAGAGGAAAAAACATATTTTACTGCTTTCCCTCTCCTAAACTTGGACATAGAGGAAACCTACATACTCCCTCCGTTCCTTAATATAGGTCGTTTTATAGAAATATTTTTGTTCCTTAATATAAGTCGTTTTTGAATTTCAAGTAAGTATTAATTGTTTAGTTTTCAATATTACCCCAAATATTAAATGTAACTTTTGTTCTTTCACTGTTTTCTGTCCAATAAATAACAATCTCTTATTTCAATACAAGGGTAATATAGACAATTGATATTATAGTTAATGCTATACAATCATTACCTTAATACTTGTGCATAACCTTAAAACGACATATATTAAGGAACGGAGGGAGTAACACAGATTGAGAGAGAAAAAGATTTGAGAGGGAGGGAGAGAGAAAATGAGAGCATAAAGAGGGAGAAGAGGGAAATTGATTTACAAGAATTCTATTTATTGACTTCTACACGCCTAATTTTTATACAAATTATCTCTCCAAGACTTTCTCCCTACTTGTTGACTATTTGAAGAAATCAAAAGAATTTTTTGCATAATATTCTCAATTCATATAAACTATAGATTTGGGTTTCTGGGTTTAGATTCATAACGCGGAGGAGACCCCTCCTTTAATTTTGTCGCCACAATTTCGAAAAAACCCATTTCCAGAGTAGAAAATGAGGAGCAAAATGATTATCCTCCAATTCCTACTGGTGCTGGTCATGGTCGTGGTGTTATCGATTCTGGTGAAAAATTCGACCCTCCAATTTATTGGGGTCATGGCGCAAGCCGTGGGCGTGGATCAACGGTTCCATCTTAAACAGACCAACAAGATTTGGACTCAAAGACCCCATTTTCTTTATTATAATTGAAGAAGAAGAAACAAAATCTACTGCATCTGCTTCCAAATCCCCAATTATTGGCCAATTGGGTAGAGAAATTTAGCAAAAAAAAAATTGTGTAGACCTAAGAGTAATCTGAAAAAGTGAAAAAAATTATCTTATAAATTGTAATTCCACTATTGCAGTCACGTGGACGAATATTGGAAACCCAGGTGGATAGTTTAATAAAATTAAGTTTTTTTATTTTTACCATTAAAAGTCAACTAGTTTGGACGGATTTTGTTAAAAAAAATATAGTATAGTGAGTCGAATGGAAAAAAAATCAGTCCAATGATGCATTAATAAACCGAGGTCGAGTAGAGTGGGGATAAGTGTATTTATCCCCATCTCGGAGCTCCACTTGAAGAGTGGAATTGAATGTCGGTGGTGGAAAGAAGGTCTCAGACTCTAGAAAAGTAACATCAATGGTGATGTATGTACGTTTGGTGGTGGGATCAAGCAACGATGCCCATTTTTATATAGGTCATACCCCAATAATAGACATCGGACTGCGCATGGATCCAACTTAGTTCGTTGATTCTCATGAAGGTGAACAAAAACAACATAAGCAAAAATTCATGGAGGAATCATCAAAACATTAGCTAAAGGGACATAATTAGAAAAAACCTTTAACGGAGTCTGAAACGTTAAGACTTTTGTAGGCATACGGTTTAGTAAATGCACGCCCGTAGTGACTGAATCATTCCAATAGTAACTAGGCATATGTTCCCCAATCAATAAAGCACGTGAAGTTTCTAAGATATGTCAATTCTTCCTTTCGGCAATATCATTTTGTTGTGGGGTCTGAGAACACGAGGTCTAATGGAGAAGACCGTGACTCTAAAAATATTCTTGAAATTGTTTATTATCATATTCCCTTCCATTGTCAGAACGAAGGATCTGAATCTTAGTTGAAAATTATGTCTAAACCATGATATAAAAGGATTTAAAAATACCAAATACTTCATCTTTGTGTTTCAGTAAGTAAATACATGTCATTCGAGTGTAATCATCAACAAAAATCACAAACCAAAGATGATCAGAAGACGTAGTTACATGGGAAAGTCCCGACATATCAGAATGTATTAAAGCAAAAGGAAACGTACTTTTATTCACGCTCACAGGATAAGACACCCTATGACTCTTGGCTAAAATGCAAGTATTACATTTAAAGTTTGAACGCATTATCTTGGAAAATAAATCTGGAAATAAGTGCTTCAAATAACCAAATGATGGATGTCTCAAGCGATGGTGCTATAGCCAAATCTGTCGTTCCTTGTTGTTAACCATTTTGTGCATGCGATTGGCTCTGCCCGGACTAAAGTCATCCACATAGTATAATCCCCCTTCTTAGTACCTCGCCCAATTATTTCCTTGGTGAGAATATCTTGGAGGAGACAAAAGGTAAAATACATTAATACCACACAATTGAGATCAACAGCAACTTGGCTTACAAACATCAATTTATTGGAAAAAGATGGAACAAGTAAAGTATTAGATAATGAAAGAGAAAGAAATAGAGTCACAGTTCCAGCCCTTGTAACCAGATAAGTGCCCCATTAGCATTAACAACATGACTTCGTCTCGGCAGAGTTGTATGAGAGAAATCATTGGAATCAAATGTCATGTGGTCTGTAGCCCCAGAGTCGAGAATCAAGTTGTCATCGTGCATTACTGCAGTTACCTGGATTATGTGAGGATTCTGCTTGGGAGGTGAGAGATAACGAAGGTTCACCGATGACCACGACAACTCTCCATGTGTTGTCCTCAATAACGAGATCTTCCTTTTTTTCCGTTCCTGAAGATCATGCCACCAATATGGATATCCATGCAACTTGAAGCAAGTTTCACGGATATGTTTAGTATTGCCACAATGAGTGCATTTCATGCCATCAGATGGAGCCTTAGATTTGGAGGATGGATTTGACTTTCCACTGCTCAGAGAAAGAACCCTTGTTTTCGTTAGTGTATTGATAGGTCTCCAAATTTGGTAGTTTTATTTTGATGATAAAAAATTAGGTAAAAATGTCAAATGGGTAGAATCCTCTCTGTAAGACCCCAACTTTTATGAATAAAGATTTAATTTTCTCTAAATATTATTTTGAATAATAAGGTGTGATTTGATATAATGTTATAGTTATGGATAATATGTGGAAATTTTGTAAGTAAGCAAGTTGTCATAAAATATTCGTTTAGTCAGGAAATATTCTTTCTGTCAGAAAATATTCGTACGACGGCACAATCATTAGTAGACTCCACAACAGAATGACTGTCGGATATAGAAAGCGACAAAAATAACATTTTTATAAAAATAACTGTAAAACTTTTACCGTTAACTGTTGAAATACCGGTGATAAAAGAACAGTAATACGCAAGGTTGTATAGTAGCACACGGTATTGTATAGTATCTCTGATTATTGATGCTTACGTAAGAAGTCACTCGGTTCATTTAATAATTGCCACAATAGTTGCTGCATAGTATCTCATATTATTGATTCAATTATTGTCACAGTATCATCTGCATAATATTTTATATTACTAAATCAATAATTAAGACAACACATTTATTCATATTATTATTTGTATTATT
This sequence comes from Panax notoginseng, assembly GCA_016801055.1. Classification (NCBI taxonomy): domain Eukaryota; kingdom Viridiplantae; phylum Streptophyta; class Magnoliopsida; order Apiales; family Araliaceae; genus Panax; species Panax notoginseng. The sequence continues at coordinate 132,620,001 of CM029023.1, forward strand.
GACAATGTCTAGAAAGTTCTGTCGAGAAAAGGGGTTAGGTTATTTAATTGCGCACCAATAAGGAAAAATCATTATCGGAAAGCCCCCTCTTTCCTGGAAATGATCTGGTTGTCAATATTGTGAGTTATAATATTAATGATAAATAATTGTTAAAAGATTAAAAATGTGTTTATTGAAGATAAGTGATTTGTGGTAAATATTTATTCAATTTTTGATATAAATAGAGGGGTTTGTCATGAGGCATTTGTTGTAAGTTTGACTTATTATTCCATGGGGAGATGTACTAATTTTTCAGACCGTCGGTTGTGGTTTTAATAGTAAATCAATATGGACCGACGATTGTAGTTTTAATAGTAAATCAATATGGACTGTCGATTGTGGTTTTAATAGTAAATTAATATGGACCGTCTGTTTTAATAGTAAATCAATCTGGATCGTCCATGAATCAGTTACTATTTAGTCCATTCTCCTATAAATAGAAGCTTATTTCTTCTTTTATTCTCACCAATTCACTAAGACTCACAAGAGAAACTATAAAAAGAAAGAAGAAGAGTATTTTGATACTTCACTATTGCAGTATCCAATCTCCTACTAAGGTAATGGATATTATTTTTCGTATTCATTCTTTATTAATCTGTGGGAATAACATGTCTACGCGGATTACCGCATGCATTGTGAATAACTCTTCGTACTCATTCTTTATTTGTGGAAAAGATCTATCTACGCGGATTACCGCATGACGTGTGAAAATCCATTTGCAGTTTCGTATATTATTTTTTTTCATATTCCTAAATCTAAACTTACTATGGTAAGTATTACTTCTATAATCTCTGAAATTAGTAGAATATCCTTGAGTTTTGTGCTTCATCTAGTATCGTTGCAATGGAATATTGGTCTGAACTTTCTTATTAAATTTTAATATTTTCATTCGGGGTACTATTCACGGGGTACTATTTACCCGAGGCACTTTGCATGACGGGGTATTATTCATTCGGGTACTATTCACGATAAAAGTAATTTCTTTTCTGTCCAAATTATTTTTGATACATGAATATCATTCTTGAATTTTACTCCACAATTAGTTATCATGCTGACAATTTAGACATTCTTGAACTCTGGATAAATTAAATTATAAATCTCTAATATTTTTCCTTGATCTCACTTGATTAATTCCTTATATCATTGTCATCATCCTCATCTTTATGTTGCGGTAAAAGTCATCTTTAGCCTGTAGTGCATAGATGGACTATTGATTGGTATGATTATGACCAGGAATTTTGTATTCGTATAATCATGATCAGTAATGTTACAGACAAATGATGTGGTGAAAGTCCTCTTTGGCCCGTAGTGCATAGATGAACAGTTATTTGGCATGATCATGACCACTGGTAATACTAACGAATATCATTGGCCCGTAGTGCATGAATAATTCTTTGATGTGAAATGTTTATTGATTGGTGTTACAGGAATAAAATATTGATGATGGACTTTTAAATAATAGAAGATAGTAGACATCATGTTCTATTTGATTCTTCTAATGGATTGCTATTTTCGCTGCAGTTGTTGATCTAAAACTTATTTCCTATTGTATTCTAACAGATTTTTTCCTGTTGAGGACTAAGGATAATTTGTTCTACATTATCTTAGTCATAATATTCTTTACTGGACTAGTTGAGCTCACCCTTTTTCTTTTGGTTCCATTGTTCTTCTCAGTAGGCGAAAATGTAGCTGGAACTAGTCAGGGAGTGGATTAATGGTCCAAGATGGTTATTTTAGTAATCCTCACTATTTTGTGAAAATAGTGTGTCAATAATTGTAATGAGAATTTTATTTGAGTTTGAATATTGTCTATGAGACAATATTTGTATTAAAACTCACAGTTTATGTGTTGTCGTATTTTACACGATAATTCAATTGTTGTATTAATGAAGTTTGTGTTTGAATTTTATACCATATATTTGACGACTCAGAATGGGTTGTAAGGACCTATTTTGGGAGCGTCACACTATCCGTAGGATTAAAATATTAAAATGATTTTAATTATCTTATTTATCTTGACCAAAATATTTTTCTAAACTCCTATTGAATTTATTTTATCGACCTTGATAAATCTAATATCAAGTGTTAAATAAATTAATTAATAAAGTAAAATTTCCTATGGCAAGTTGATTCCAATTTCTTTTTCAAAATAATTTTATAAATCTTTTATGGGTAATAAGAATAAATTATATATATATATATATATATATATATAGGGTCCGGTTCCTATCCGGACTCCCGCATTTTCTTAAAATACGGACTTTTTTTTCTTTTTTTTTTTGCTTTTTTTTAAAACAACTAAAAAAAGTTTAATATTTTATGGAACTGAAATTTTTACATAATACAGTGTTTTGGGTAAAACACTGTAAAAATACTGTATTATGTAAAAATTTCATTTCCATAAAATATTAAACTTTTTTTTAGTTGTTTTAAAAAAAAGCAACAAAAAAAGTCCGCATTTTAACAAAATACGGACTCCCGCACCTGATCCTATTCCTATATATATATATATATATATATATAATGTGTGTGTTGTGCTGTGCATGTGATTGTGTGCTGCCGTGGGAAAGTGCAGGTGTGTGTGAGCCTAAGTAAAAAGGCTAAGGCTAGCATTTGAATTTTGTGTTGTGTTGAAAATGTTGAACTAATTTTTTTTGGGCTAAAAAATGCTTGGCCAATTCGGGTGATTTAAATTGATCTGAGCCTTTCAAATTTTCATCTTGCCATCTGAACCATTAAATTCAAAACGAATTTCCAATATTACCTTTTTGTCCTAAACTCCAAAATCCTATAAATATGAAGCTTTTCATTTATTTTCATTTACCAATGTACAAATTAGAAAAGCTTATTCTCATTGCCTACATTCTGTCAAATCAAGCTTTCACTCTCTCTTCTAACCAAAGTTCTAATTTTACTTAGAAGAGAAAAATTGGTCAAAGTATCTGAGATAAGTTATTAATTTATTATTGCTTATATTATCTCATACTTGTTTATATATATAGATATTCAAATATAAATTGTTGTACACGTCTATATATATCTATATTTCATCTATCAATATCAGGTAAAAAGTCAGTACTTAGATACCGATATTCGGAGATATTTCTTAACAAAGAATATTATCTGAACGGTCTTTGAAATCCTAAGTGGCCAAATTTTCACAACATAGATCAAATATACAAAAATATATATATCTTTGAGTGAAACAAATTTATTTGATATATCAAGTATTATTTAATTGATTAATCTGTTGTACTTGATAAGTGTCATCACAAGTATTTTATACACAAACTTACTTATTCATAAATTACTTGGTGCATTATATAAGTGATTTAAACTTATATTCAAACTCATCTTTTATATCTGTTTAAACCATAGAAACACATTTTTTATTAAAGAAAAATAAAATCTTTATAAAAGTGTATCAATTTTCATATCTATATACACAGAAGTATATCACATAAAAGTCTTGAACTTTTATTTAAATATTTAACTTGTATATTTGCTTATTTGAGAAGTGTATGTACTAAACTTTATCTACTTACTTTAGTAACAAAAACCAAAACAGATCTTTTGTAAAAACAAAAAGGTAGATTTAGTTTATTTTATGTATCTGAGATAAAGACAAAAATTCTTTGACCAAAACCAGAGTCTTAGAGAGGTCAGCTGGGAGCTGTGTCTTTAGTGTACTTGTGAGGTAAGGAAGAGATTGTTGTTTCAAGACCAAATCATAGAATAGTTTTGAACTCAAAAGGAAGATATAACTAAGCTTGAGGAAGGAGCTGAGAGTTCGCTGTTCGAGATAGTTAGTTGTGGATAGTTGTAAGTTTATCTATAAAACTTTGTAAATGCTTCTCCGCCTATCTAAGGATTATTTATTATTGGGAGTAACAGGATCTCATATAAGACTAAATAAAATCGAATTTCCTCTAATTATTATTGTGAATAATAATATGTTAATTTGATATAATACTTTGGTTATGGGTGAAATGTGCAAATTTTATAAAATAAGCAAGTGGTTATAAAATATTCATTGTTGTCGGTAAATATTCGTTTGGTCGTGGAATATTCTTTTTGTCAGAAATATCCGTACGACGCCGCAATCATTTGTGGGTCCCATAATAGAATAATGGTCTGATAAAAAAAATGATAAGTTTGAGTTTTTATAAATAACGGCGTAATTGTTACCGTTAACACTGTTGAAATACCCGATGGTTAAAATACAGTAATACGCGTGGTTGCACAGTAGCACACGGTATTGCACAGTATTTTTGAATTATTGATTCTTACGTAAGAAGGCACTACTCAATAATTGTTATAGTAATTACTGTTTAATATGTTATTTTATTGATTCAATAATTGCTACGTTGATATTTTATATTATTGTTGTTTCAATAATTATCACTGCACAATATTTCCCATTATCAAATCAATAATTCATATTATTTGAATAATATTATTAGATAGCATTATTGATAATGTCTAAGAAAGTTCTGTCTAAGGAGAGCTTTGGTCACCTAATTGTGCGCCAATAAGGAGAAATTCTTATCGGAAAGCCCCCTCTTTCCTGGGAACGACCTGGTTGTCATAATTGTGATTCTGTAATATTATTTGTGAATAATTAATTATTGATTTATATGATAAGGAAATATTTATTTTATGTTGATATAAATGATTGATATATTTATTTTTTTGTGGATATAAATGAAAGAATTAATGATGATGTATTTTATCAGTATTTTATCAGAATGGAGGTATTAAAAATCGTCCGAATGTGAATTTCGGGCATTTTTTATTTGGAATTTAGAAAAACTTAAAGCTACAAAGTTGTAGAGAATTCAATTTCTTATGGAATGGACTTAAAATTCTTATTTTGTTGATAAAAGGGCTATTTATTATGAATTATTGAAGTTTTGAAAATTAAATATTTTTATTAAAATTATGGGTGGGACCCACTTTTATTTTTTTTGAAAACATGTGCTGAAAAATTGTGTTCAAAAGTGGAGGGCTAATAGGTGGCATGCGTAGAAAGAAAAAAATAAATTAATATTTTATTAATTTAGTCTCCTTTGGCGTTCTAGCATTTTCCTCTATATAGGGTGCTTAGTTAGAATTGAAAATCACACCAGAAACAATTTTTTTTTTCTCTCTCTCTCTTTCTTTATATTATCGAGCGTATTTTGTGAGTATTTAGATACTTTGAGAATTGCTATTCAGTGCAAGTTTTCTTCAGCTTTACATCCGATATCCCGATCAGAAGTACTGTTATTTTGAGGTAAGGGATGTTATTTTCTTCGTAAATGATATTATTTCTTTCAATATCATTATGCTGAAATATTGATATGAATTTTATTATAGAATTTCTACCTTTTTGTGACGGGGTTACTATTCACGTATACGGCACTATTCACGAATACGACACTATTCACAAAAAATTAAAATTTTCTCTTCTTTGTCCAAGATGTTTATTATGGTTACTATCTTTGATTGTATCCATATTTTAATCTTCATTCTTGAATTTTACTCCACTATGGTTTATTATGGAGCGTTTTTGAACTTGGATAAATGGTAGTACGAATCCTTAATATTTATTCTTTTGTCTCACTGGATTCATTTTTTTTAAGATATTTTTCATCATCCTCAGTCCTAAATGATGATATTACTGAATATCTTTGGCCTGTAGTATAAAGATGAATGATTAACTGATGAATATCTTTGGCCCGTAGTGCAAAGATGAACAGGTGTTTAGATGAACATAACCAACTGATGATACAAATGAATATCTTTGGCTTGTAGTGCAAAGATGAATATTGACTCAAGATGTATATTGATTGATGTTACGAGGATAAAATATTAATGATGGACTTTTAAATCTTAGAAGATAGTAGAATTCATTCTCTACTTGACTCTTCTAATGGATTGTTGTTTCCACTGCAGTTGTTGATCTAAAATTTGTTGTCTATTATATTTTATCAAATTTTTCCCTGTTGAAGACTAATGATAATTTGTTGTACATTATCTTAGTCATAATGTTCTTTAATGGGCTAGTTGAGCTCACCCTTTTTCTTTTTGTTCCATTTTTCTCAGGAGGCGAGAATATAGCGGGAACTAGTCGGGGTGTGGAGTGATGTTTCCAGTCAGTTGTGTTAGCAGTCCTCACTATTTTATAAAATAATGTTTCAATAATTGTAATGAGGACTTATTTGAGTGTGGATATTGTCTAGAAGACAATATTTGTATTTAAACTCACAGTTTATGTGTTAACGTATTTTGCACGACAATTATAGTAATGATGTTGTAGTTGTTTCTGTACCATGTATTTGGCGACTCAGAATAGGTTATGTATATCTATTTTGGGGGCGTCACATCTCAAGTCTTGGAGAGGAGCTTGAGACTGGACGTAACAACATACCTTAGCTGTATATATAATTTTATATATACATGCCAAGGATTAAAATATTAATTTTCGAGGTGAACGGCTCTCGAATGTTTGTTGTCATTGAACAAATTGCCAAATGGTTCCAAGCATCAATGGCTGTGTCATCAGGTTCAAGAATAGTATGGAGGATATCATTAGAAATTGTCCCATAAATTCGTTGCAAAACAATAGCATCAAGCCGAGACCAAAGGTCGATATCGGTCTCCTTGATAGAAGAAGAAGATGACTTGGCCGTGTTAGTGGTGGAAGAAGGGAGGAAGTGATCTAATACTTGATAAGCACGCACATGGATTTTGAATAGGGCAGCCCACAAATTGTATAGAGAGTTTTCCATGTCTAACGTGATAGGTATGAAGTTCTTCACGTTGTTGACAGCTAAAGCCGGATGAAACTTCGCTGGCTCGGACATGGTGGAGGATGGCGGTGGTTGTTTGGCCATGATGAGCAGAGAAGAGGGGTTACAGGGAGGGAGGTGGACGGTTACACAGAAGAGGTTGAGAGAAGATAGAACCTAGGCTCTGACACCATGTGAGAATGTCATCCGTACCTTTCTTGTAAGACCCCAACTTATTAATGAATAAAATCAAATTTTCTCTAAATATTATTGTGAATAATAAGGGGTTAATTTGATATAATACTTTGGTTATGGGTGAAATGTGCAAATTTTACAAAATAAGCAAGTGGTTATAAAATATTCATTTTGTCGAGGAATATTCGTTTAGTCGTGGAATATTCTTGCTGTCGGGGAATATTCGTACGACGGCGCAGCCTTGTGTGGGCCCCATAACGGAAAGCGATTGGATGAAGAAAACGACAAGTATAAGTTATTTATAAATAACGGCGTAGTTGTTACCGTTAATACTGTTGGAATACTCGGTGGTTAAAATACAGTAGCACACGATATTACTCCAATTATTGATTCTTACGAAGGAAGGCACTACTCAATAATTGTTACAGTAGTTACTGTTCAATATTTTATTGATTCAATAATTACTGCGTTGATATTTTATATTATTGTTATTTCAATAATTGTTGCTGCACATTATTTTCCATTATCAGATCAATAATTTATATTATTTGAATAATATTATTAGATAACATTATTGGCAATGTCTAGAAAGTTCTGTCTAAGGAGAGGTTTGGTCATCTAATTGCGCGCCAGTAAGGAGAAATCCTTATTGGAAAGCCCCCTCTTTCCTGGGAACGGCCTAGTTGTCATAAATGTGATTCTATAATATTATTTGTGAATAATTAATTATTGATTCATATGATAAGGAAATATTTATTTTATGTGGATATAAATGAGGGATATATTTTTGTGGTTAAAACTGAAGGAGTTAATGTTGAGGTTTTTATCAGTATTTTTGTAGGAATGGAGGTATTAAAAATCAGGGTTTTTGAGATATTTTGCGGGGGTTATAATTTTTAATCCGACCGTTGGATCGTGGTAATTTTTGGATATGTTATACATATATAAGTTTAGTATATGACCACAAATTTTGAACCGTTAAAAATGAACGTATGATTTATTATGAATTTTACGAGATGACTAGTTCACAAATTGTTGAATTTTCGGAGTTTATCATTTTGATGGAAAATTCTAGAATTGGTGGGCCCCACTCTTGGTTGGTGAAGAAATATGCTGAGATTTTTATTCAAATGTGGTGGGTGGGAATAATAGCAGGTAAAGCCATCAGGTTGCAGGTTAAGTCTGCTTCGGCGTGCTAACATTTTCCTATAAATAGAGGGCTAAGTTAGAATTAAAAATCACACCAGAAACAAGTTTTCTCTCTTTCTCTCTCTAGATTATTGAGTGTATTTTGTGAGTATTTAGATACTTTGAGAGTTTCTATTCATCAGAGCAAGTTTCTTTCAGCCTTATACCGGTATTCCGACCAGAAGTACTGATATTTTGAAGTAAGGGATATTATTTTCTTCTTAATGATATTATTTTCTTCAATATCATTATGCTGAAATATTGATATGAGTTTTTATCAAATTTATAACTTTTTGTGTCGGGATTACTATTCACGTATACGACACTATTCACGAATACGGCACTATTCACCGAAAAATAAAATTTTCCCTTTTTGACCAAGATGTCTATTATGGTTACTATCTTTGATTGTATCCATGTTTTGATCTTTATTTTTGAATTCTGCTTCACAATTGATTATTATGAAGTATTATTGATCTTGGATAAACTGTTATACGAATCCCTACTATTTGTCCTTCTGTCTCATTGGATTCGTTCTCTTTAAGATATTTTTCATCATCCTCAGTCCTAAATGATGATATTACTGAATATCTTTGGCCTGTAGTGCAAAGATGTATGATTACTTGATGAATATCTTTGGCTTGTAGTGCAAAGATGAACAGGTGTTGAGATGAACATGACTGACAGGTGATACAAATGAATATCTTTGGCCTGTAGTGCAAAGATGAATATTTGGATAAAGATGATTATTAATTGATGTTACATGGATAAAATATTGATGATGGACTTTTAAATCTTAGAAGATAGTAGAATTCATTCTCTACTTGACTCTTCTAATGGTTTGCTGTTTCCGCTGCAGTTGTTGATCTAAAACTTGTTGTCGATTATATTCTATCAGATTTTTCCCTGTTGAATACTAATGATAATTTGTTGTATATTATCTTAGTCATAATATTCTTTACTAGGCTAGTTGAGCTCACCCTTTTCTTTTTGTTCCATTTTTCTTCTTGGGAGGTGAGAACATAGCAGGATCTAGTCGGGATATGGAGTGATGGTTCTAGAAAGATGTTTTAGCAGTCCTCACTATTTCTGTAAAATAGTGTTTGAATAATTGTATTGAGGACTTATTTGAGTGTGGATATTATCTAGAAGACAATATTTGTATTTAAACTCACAGTATGTATTGTCGTATTTTGCACGACAATTGTATTATTGAAGTTGTAGTTTGCTTTCTGTACCATGTATTTGGCGACTCAGAATGGGTGTTGTATACCTATTTTGGGGGCGTCACAGTTGGTATCAGAGCTTAGGGATATGATCCCTGGCTGAGATGTGAGACAAGAACTAGGAGGGGAGAGACGAGGAATTTCTTCGCTAGTATGACCTGACTAAGTTTATTTGGTGTTTTTTTGGTCGGTCAGAGTATAGAGATAATATATGACATGACTATTAACCCTTATTTTATGGCAGTATTTAAGAATGGCAGCTGAGAACATTAATAATGGAGTAAATCAGACCGTGGAGACACCTTTGATCACCACCCAGGGGAACGTGCAACAGGAAGGCAATATTCCTCCTGTAAACAACGTTACCGAGCAAACGATGAATGATGAATTGTTTAGGAGCTTTTTGCAGTTCATGCAAAATCAGACGAGGGAGACTCGTGTGCAGAATACGGGTGGAAATGATAACAACGCGCGGTTTGTCACAGCTAAGCAGTTCAAAGAATTGGGACCACCAGAATTTAAGGGAAAGCCGGATCCGATCATGGCTGAAACATGGGTCAAGTAAATTACCAAGATATTCGATGTCTTGGGATGCACGGAGGAACAGAAGGTTCCATTCGCCACCTTTATGTTCCGCGGTGAGGCAGACTACTGGTGGGAGTCTGTGAAGCGTACCCAGCTTGACGCACTCAACATGTCCTGGGAAACATTTCAAAAACTGTTCAATGACAAGTACTTTCCTGAAAGTATTCGTCATATGAAGGAGGTGGAGTTTATCAGACTGGAACAAAACAACATGACGGTGTCCCAGTACGAGGCGAAGTTTGCAGAGTTATCCAGGTTTGCACCTCATTTGGTCAAAAATGAGGAACGAATGACAAGGATGTTTCTGAGAGGTCTAAAACCTGAGATTCGGCAATATCTTATCTCTCATAAATTTTTGTTATATTCAAATGTTGTAAACAGGGCTCAATTATTAGAGCGAGATAATGAGTATGTGCAACCGAGGGACCACAACCAGGGTCATACCGGTGGCGGCAGTCATCGAAGCAATGAAAACCAGCAGGGAGGAAAACATTCGGACAAAAGCGGTAACCACTCTGGTGGTAATCGTGGTCGTGATAATAGAAGGAGCGAGTCGGGAGGAGATTTCAAGAAGAGAAGGTACAACAATGATAACGTGAAGACGTCAGCACAAACATCAACTGTTTCTAGGGGAGGAGAACGACCACCGGTCGTATGTTACAAATGTGGAAAAGAGGGACATATCAGCCCAAACTGCCCACAACAATCCAAGGTATGTTATAACTGTGGAAAGGAGGGTCATATAGCTCGAGAGTGTTCTGTAGCAAAACCAAGTTCAGCGGAGATGGTGACTCCAAAAGCTGTCCCGGATAAGTCAAAATCAGCGGTTCCTGAAAGAGCGTTTGTCGTGACTGGCCAAAATGCGAGAAACCCGAACGAGGTGATCACGGGTAAGCTAATCTTGAATTCTTGCGAAGTTTATACTTTACTAGATACCGGTTCTACCCATTCTTTTATCTCTCCTGCTTGTGCTCAACGTTTAAACTTGACTCCGGAGAAATTGGACTTTAACTTATCTGTTGAAACTCCGTTGGGTGAAACCTTTGTTACATCTACAATTTATAAATCTTGCATGATCCAAGTTGGCACTATCACATTACCTGTTGATCTTATCTCTTTAAAAATACTTGCTTTTGATGTGATTTTAGAAATTGATTGGTTAACCACTCATCATGCTAAAATTGATTGTTTTCGTAAGGTTGTTAGTTTTCATATTCCTAACCAACTTGCCATACGAATTCAAACTACTAAACCACTAAAATTAGTCACTGTCATATCAAGCCACAAAGCTATTCGTTTATTGAAAAACGGATGTCAAGCTTTCTTAGCCCATGTTATGGATTTGAACAAAGACAAGTCAGATTTGAATAATATTTCTATTGTTAGAGAATTTCCCGATGTATTTTCTGAAGAACTTCCTGGTCTACCCCCAGAACGTGAAGTTGAATTCTTTATTGACCTTGAACCCGGTACAAAGCCCATTTCTAAAACTCCATATCGAATGGCTCCTATTGAACTTCAGGAGTTAAAAGTCCAACTACAGGAGTTGTTGGACATCGGTTTTATTCGTCCTAGTACGTCTCCTTGGGGTGCTCCTGTTTTATTCGTAAAGAAGAAAGACGGGAGTATGCGACTTTGTATCGACTATCGAGAATTGAATCATGTCACTATCAAGAATAGGTATCCGCTACCTCGCATTGATGACCTGTTCGACCAGTTACAAGGAGCACAATTCTTTTCAAAGATCGACCTTCGTTCTGGATATCATCAGCTGAAGATTAAAACTGAGGATATTCCAAAGACTGCCTTCAGAACTCGGTACGGGCATTATGAATTCTTAGTCATGTCTTTTGGATTGACTAATGCTCCTACTGCCTTCATGGATATGATGAACCGTGTATTCAAAAAATATTTGGATCAGTTCGTTGTTGTCTTTATTGATGACATCCTCATCTATTCCAAAAGTCATGAAGATCATGAGCGCCATTTGAAGCTGGTACTGCAAAGGCTTCGTGAAAATAAGTTATATGCCAAATTGAAGAAATGCGAGTTCTGGCTTGAGGAAGTAGCATTCCTTGGGCATGTGGTGTCAAAATATAGAGTATCTGTCGACCCGACGAAGATTGAAGCCATACAAAGTTGGGATCAACCGAAGTCGGTAACCGAAGTACGTAGCTTTCTGGGCTTAGCTGGTTATTATCGGAGATTTGTAGAAGGATTTTCTCGAATCGCTACTCCGTTAACTCAGCTGACTCGGAAAGATACAAAATTCGTATGGAGTGAGGAATGCGAGAAGAGTTTCCAAGAACTCAAGAGGAGACTCATTTCGGCACCTGTTCTGACAATACCATCTGGTTCGGATGGATTTGTTATATACAGCGATGCTTCAGGCAAAGGGTTAGGATGTGTTCTCATGCAACATGGGAAAGTCATAGCCTATGCCTCACGACAACTCAAAGAATATGAGAGAAATTATCCTACTCATGATTTAGAGTTGGCAGCAGTCGTTTTTGCGTTGAAGATCTGGAGACACTACCTGTATGGGGAGAAAGTGGAGATCTATACAGATCATAAAAGCCTCAAATATTTCTTCACCCAAAAGGAACTCAACATGCGGCAGCGACGTTGGCTCGAGCTGTTGAAAGATTACGATCATACCATCCAATATCATCCTGGAAAAGCAAACGTAGTAGCTAACGCATTGAGTAGAAGATCATATGCGGGTACGAGTGCAATGTTGTTAACACAAAGGCCCATTTTGTTTGACTTGCAAAGGATGGAGATAGAGATGAAGGCTCCAAGTACCCACATGATGATATCAAATATACGAGTAGAACCGACTTTAATCGATAAAGTTAAAGCTGCTCAAGCTACGGACATGGAGCTGATGCGTATGAAGAAGAAAGTGCAAGAAGGTGCTATTCCAGAAGCAAGAATCGATGAAGAAGGAATACTTCGAGTCAACTCCAGACTTTGTGTTCCTAACGATTTTGACTTGAAGCATAGAATAATGATGGAGGCACACAACACACCGTTTGCAATCCATCCTGGGAGTACCAAAATGTATCACGATCTTCGACATACATTTTGGTGGAGCAATATGAAAAGAGAGATCACGGAGTTTATCTCGAGATGTTTAACTTGTCAACGTGTAAAAGCGGAGCATCAAGTACCAAAGGGTCCATTGCAACCACTTGAGATTTCGAAATGGAAGTGGGAACACATTACTATGGATTTTGTTACGGGTCTTCCCAAGGTTTCTCAAGGCATAGATGCGATTTGGGTTATTGTTGATAGATTAACCAAGTCCGCTCATTTATTGCCGATACGTGAGACTTATTCCCTTGAACGTCTTGCTAGTATGTACGTGAACGAGATTGTGAGATTGCATGGCATGCCAGTATCCATAGTTTCGGATCGTGACCCAAGATTCACTTCACGATTTTGGGTTAGCTTGCAGAAAGCAATGGGCACGGATTTACGATTCAGTTCGGCATACCATCCTCAAACGGACGGACAATCAGAGAGGACTATTCAAACTCTTGAAGATCTATTAAGACTTTGTGTCCTAGATCTCAAAGGGAGTTGGGATAAGTACCTACCATTGGTGGAATTCTCCTACAACAACAGTTACCAGGCGAGCATAGGTGTGGCTTCGTTCGAGGCGTTGTATGGAAGAAAATATCATTCTCCAGTATGTTGGGACGAGGTGGGTGAAGCAACATTGTTGGGACCAGAGTTGGTACGCATTACTACAGAGAAGATCCAAACGATTCGATAACGTATACAAACAGCACAGGATCGACAAAAGAGTTATGCGGATCTTCATCGGAAGGACGTGGAATTTAATATTGGGGATCATGTATTATTACGTGTTGCACCATGGAAGGAAGTTACAAGATTTGGAAAGAGAGGAAAACTCAATTCAAGATTTATTGGTCCATTTGAGATTCTTGAGCGAATAGAAAATGTGGCATATAGACTCGCATTACCTCCAAGCATGTCTCGTGTTCATAATATTTTTCACATATCTATGCTTCGTAAATATGTTAAAGACCCGAACCACATTATTGAGTTAGAACCAGACGAGATAGCTGAAGATTTAACGTACGAGGAGGTACCTGCTAAGATCTTGGATAGGAAAGAGCATGTCCTACGCACGAAGGTTATACCACAAGTTAAGATTTTGTAGAGAAACCATGCTATTGAAGAAATGACCTGGGAGTTGGAATCAGAAATGAAAGCGAGGTATCCTCACCTTTTTAAAACATCAGGTACGTACGTCAATTTCGAGGACGAAATTTCATAAGGAGGGGAGGTTGTATGACCCCAACTTATTAATGAATAAAATCAAATTTTCTCTAAATATTATTGTGAATAATAAGGGGTTAATTTGATATAATACTTTGGTTATGGGTGAAATGTGCAAATTTTGCAAAATAAGCAAGTTGTTATAAAATATTCATTTTGTCGAGGAATATTCGTTTGGTCGTGGAATATTCTTGCTGTTGGGAATATTCGTACGACGGCGCAGCCTTGTGTGGGCCCCATAACGGAAAGCAATTGGATGAAAAAAATGACAAGTATAAGTTATTTATAAATAACGGCGTAGTTGTTACCGTTAATACTGTTGGAATACCCGGTGGTTAAAATACAGTAGCACACGGTATTACACTAATTATTGATTCTTACGAAGGAAGGCACTACTCAATAATTGTTACAGTAGTTATTGTTCAATATTTTATTGATTCAATAATTGCTGCGTTGATATTTTATATTATTGTTATTTCAATAATTGTTGCTGCACAGTATTTTCCATTATCAGATCAATAATTTATATTATTTGAATAATATTATTAGATAACATTATTGGCAATGTCTAGAAAGTTCTGTCTAAGGAGAGGTTTGGTCATCTAATTACGCGCCAGTAAGGAGAAATCCTTATTGGAAAGCCCCCTCTTTCCTGGGAACGGCCTGGTTGTCATAAATGTGATTTTGTAATATTATTTGTGAATAATTAATTATTGATTCATATGATAAGGAAATATTTATTTTATGTGGATATAAATGAGGGATATATTTTTGTGGTTAAAAATGATGGAGTTAATGTTGAGGTTTTTATCAGTATTTTTATCGGAATGGAGGTATTAAAAATCAGGGTTTTTGAGATATTTTGCGGGGGTTATAATTTTTAATCCGACCGTTGGATCGTGGTAATTTTTGGATATGTTATACATATATAAGTTGAGTATATGTCCACAAATTTTGAACCGTTAAAAATGAACGTATGATTTATTATGAATTTTATGAGATGACTGGTTCAGAAATTGTTGAATTTTCGGAGTTTATCATTTTGATGGAAAATTCTAGAATTGGTGGGCCCCACTTGTGGTTGGTGAAGAAATGTGCTGAGATTTTTATTCAAATGTGGTGGGTGGGAATAGTAGCAGGTAAAGCCATCAGGTTGCAGGTTAAGTCTGCTTCGGCGTGCTAACATTTTCATATAAATAGATGGCTAAGTTAGAATTGAAAATCACACCAGAAACAAGTTTTCTCTCAGCCTAGATTATTGAGTGTATTTTGTGAGTATTTAGATACTTTGAGAGTTTCTATTCATCAGAGCAAGTTTCTTTCAGCCTTATACCGGTATTCCGACCAGAAGTACTGATATTTTGAAGTAAGGGATATTATTTTCTTCTTAATGATATTATTTTCTTTAATATCATTATGCTGAAATATTGATATGAGTTTTTATCAAATTTGGAACTTTTTGTGTCGGGGTTACTATTCACGTATACGACACTATTCACGTATACGGTACTATTCACGAATACGGCACTATTCACCGAAAAATAAAATTTTCCCTTTTTAACCAAGATGTCTATTATGGTTACTAATCTTTGATTGTATCCATGTTTTGATCTTTATTTTTGAATTCTGCTTCACAATTGATTATTATGAAGTATTATTGATCTTGGATAAACTGTTATACGAATCCCTACTATTTGTCCTTCTGTCTCATTGGATTCGTTCTCTTTAAGATATTTTTCATCATCCTCAGTCCTAAATGATGATATTACTGAATATCTTTGGCCTGTAGTGCAAAGATGTATGATTACTTGATGAATATCTTTGGCCTGTAGTGCAAAGATGAACAGGTGTTGAGATGAACATGACTGACAGGTGATACAAATGAATATCTTTGGCCTGTAGTGCAAAGATGAATATTTGGATAAAGATGATTATTAATTGATGTTACAGGGATAAAATATTGATGATGGACTTTTAAATCTTAGAAGATAGTAGAATTCTTTCTCTACTTGACTCTTCTAATGGTTTGCTGTTTCCGCTGCAGTTGTTGATCTAAAACTTGTTGTCGATTATATTCTATCAGATTTTTCCCTGTTGAATACTAATGATAATTTGTTGTATATTATCTTAGTCATAATATTCTTTACTGGGCTAGTTGAGCTCACCCTTTTCCTTTTTGTTCAATTTTTTTCTTCTCAGGAGGTGAGAATATAGCAGGATCTAGTCGGGGTATGGAGTGATGGTTCTAGAAAAATGTTTTAGCAGTCCTCACTATTTCTGTAAAATAGTGTTTGAATAATTGTATTGAGGACTTATTTGAGTGTGGATATTGTGTAGAAGACAATATTTGTATTTAAACTCACAGTATGTGTTGTCGTATTTTGCACGACAATTGTATTATTGAAGTTGTAGTTTGCTTTCTGTACCATGTATTTGGCGACTCAGAATGGGTGTTGTATACCTATTTTGGGGGCGTCACATTTCTCATTAGCATTGGTCAAAGATATATACCATGTACAATGCATATGCAATATTCTAGGCTACAATACAGGAAGATATATATGAGTATGATCTATATACTAAAAATAATATATATACAGAAAGATTACTTTACATAATCTAACAGTAGGGGGACTTGCACGGACTAGGGGTGTAAACGAGTTGAATCTCAGCCAACACCCTAATGCTCAAATTCGGCTCGACTCGAAAAAATTTAGCTCGAATTCGATTAGGAATTTTTAATTTTGCGCCAAATATTCGACTTAAATCATTACTCGGGCCTATTCGCTCGTAAGTACTCGACTCGTTTACAAAACGAGTTACTCATGAGCTTTCAAATCGAGTTTTGAATATGAACAATGTAAGACCCCAACTTTTTATGAATAAAATTGAATTTTCTCTATTTATTATTTTGATATAGTAAGGGGTTGATTTGATTATTGTGGTTATTTATGGGTAAAATGCGCAAATATTTTAAGTAAGCAAGTGGTTATAAAATATTCATTGTTGTCGGGGAATATTTGTTTGGTCGTGAAATATTCTTGTTGTCGAGGAATATTCGTACGACGGCGCAGCTATTTGTGGGACCCATAACGAAAAACTGTCGAATGAAGAAAACGATAAGTATGAGTTTTTTTTAATAACGACGTAGTTATTACAGTTAACACTGTTGGAATATCCGATGGTTAAATTACAGTAATACGCCTGGTTGCACAGTAACATACGGTATTACACAGTATTTGTAGATTATTGATTCTTACGTAAGAAGGCATTACTCAATAATTGTTACAGTAATTATTGTTCAATATTTTATTAATTTAATAATTTTTACGTTGATATTTTATATTATTGTTGTTTCAATAATTGTCACTGCACAGTATTTTCCATTATCAGATCAATAATTCATATTATTTGAATAATATTATTAGATAGCATTTCTAAGAAAATTCTGTCTAGGTAAGGGGTTTGGTCACCTAATTGCGCGTCAGTAAGGAGAAATTCTTATCGGAAAGCCTCCTCTTTCCTGAGAACGACCTAGTTGTCATTATTGTGATTCTGTAATATTATTTGTGAATAATTAACTATTGATTTATATGATATGAAAATATTTATTTTATGTGGATATAAATGTAGGAATTAATGCTGAGGTCTTTTATCAGTATTTTGTCAGAATGGAGGTATTAAAAATCATCCGTATGTAAATTTCAGTCATTTTTATTTGGAATTTGAAAAAACTTTCTTCTACAAAGTTGTAGAGAATTAAATTTTCTATAAAATGGACATAAAATTCGTATTTTTTTTGATAAAAATGCTATTTATTATGAATTATTGAAGTTTCGAAAATAAATATTTTTTTTATTAAAAACATGGGTGGGCCCCACTTTTGTTTTTTTGGTGGAAAAATGTTGAAGTTTCAATTGTGGTGGGCGTGAATGGCAGAGGGAAGAGCCACTGGTAGCAGGTTAGCTTACTTTGGCGTTCTAGTATTTTCCTATAAATAGGGTGCTTAGGTTAGAATTGAAAATCACACCAAAATCAGAAGTTTTCTCTCTATAATATCAAGAGTATTTTTGTGAGAATTTAGATATTTTGAGAGTTGATAAGCGGTGCAAATTTTTTTCAGCATTATATTCGATATTCCAGTTAGAAGTACTGTTTTTTGAGGTAAGTAATGTTATTTTCTTCGTAAATGATGTTATTTCTTTTAGTATCATTATATCAAAATATTAGTATGAATTTTATTATAAAATTTTTACCTTTTCATGTTGAGGTTACTATTCACGTATACGATACTATTCACGTATACTGAATTCACGTATACACACTATTCACGAATACGGTACTATTCATGAGTACTATTCACGAAGTATGATTTTTCTTATGAAAATTTTACCTTTTTGTGTCGGGGTTACTGTTCACGTATACGACACTATTCACGTATACATCACTATTCACGAATACGGCACTATTCACAAAAAAATTAAGTTTTCTTTTTTGTGTCCAAGTTGTCTATTTTGATTATTATCTTGGATTGTATCCATGTTTTGATCTTCATTCTTGAATTTTCTCCACAATTGATTATTATGGAGTATTTTTGAACTTGGATAAACTGAATTACGAATCCCTAACCTTTATCCTTTTATCTCACTGGATTCGTTTTCTTTATAATATTTTTCATCATCCTCAGTCCTAAATGGTGATATAACTGAATATCTTTGGCTTGTAGTGCAAAGATGAATGATTACTTGATAAATATCTTTGGCCCGTAGTGCAAAGATGGATATGTGTTGAAATGAATATGACCAACTGCTGATATAAATGAATATCTTTGGCTCGTAGTGCAAAGATGAATAATTGATTCAGGATGTATATTGATTGATGTTATAAGGATAAAATATTGATGATGGACTTTTAAATCATAGAAGATAGTACACTTCATTCTCTACTTATCTCTTCTAATGAATTGTTATTTTCGCTGCGAATATTGATCTAAAACTTGTTGTCGATTATATTTTATCTGATTTATTGAAGGCTAACAATAATTTGTTCCATATTATCTTAGTCATAATATTCTTTACTGGGCTAGTTGAGCTCACCCTTTTTCTTTTTGTTCCATTTTTCTTCTTAGGAGGGGAGAATATAGCGGGAACTAGTCAGGGTGTGGAGTGATGTTTCAGGGCAGTTGTTTTAGCAGTCCTCACTATTTTATAAAATAGTGTATCAATAATTGTAATGAGGACTTATTTGAGTTTGGATATTGTCTAGAAGACAATATTTATATTTAAACTCACAGCATATGTGTTGTCGTATTTTGCATGACAATTGTAATAATGAAGTTGTAGTTATTTTCTGTACCATGTATTTGGCGACTCAGAATGGGTTGTGTGGACCTATTTTGGGGGCGTCACAAACAATTTCACTTAATATTGAACCACTACATACTAAATTGATTATTGAACTAATATTTATATATATAAGTTTTTTACTTTTATTTATGTAAAGAAATTACAAAGAATGTAATACAAATTGACAATCAATTTATTAATTTATTCAAGTACAAACTTACACAATTTAATACTATATTTTATAAATTATAAAGTTTGATACAAATATCACATACTTGGCTTGTTAGTATGGATCAAACCAGTATTCGAATATGATCCATCGAGCAGTTATCGAGTATAGTTTGAGAAAAAATAAAATACTCAAACCTTAATATGAGCGAACCATGTATATTCGAATTTGACTTGTGTATCATTAAACAAAAATCGAGTATGGATCAGATTCGACTCGAATCAACTTCGAATTCGAGCTTTGGATCATATTTTCGAACCGATCTCGAGTCGAGTACCGAACTATTCGGCTCGACTTACGCCCCTATCACGGACACAAGGGGCGTAATACATGAACTTAACTCGATCTAAAAATTTATAATAGTATTTTGATGACAAAAGAATCTTATAAAAAAATACTTACAAAATGATGTGTATGGTCGTGGTTGATTGTTATCACTAGCTCTATTCATATATGGTGAATCTCCACTATTTATACTATGCCTTATTATTTTATAAATTAGTTTTTTTAATTTTTTTTGTCATTGTAGCAACACTCAAAAATTAAAATTTAAGTCATTAGTCAGTAAGACGTATAGCTATTCATGTATTGTTGGTATATCCTAACAAATAAAGGCAATGTAATAATTATAATAGACTTTTAAATTATTATTTTTGAAAATCAGAAAAACAACAACAATTTTTTCTTTGGATTTTATTTATAAAATATTAGAATAAGAAAAAGTTCAAATAAACAATAATTAATGCTAATCCAGCTAAATTTATTGGATTAATTACATATTATAGTATATTTTTAAAAATAATTACAATAATCATACATCCATAAAATAATTACAAAAATTTTATACTTCCTCATATTTATTTACAATATTAATACAATTAGGAGACCTTAATTTAAGGGATTAATATTAATGGGCTGACATGGCAAATTAGGGTCGGGTTCATTTTTTTTGAAACGCGTGATAACTGCCATCTATCATTTGACTGGGACTCTTCAGTTACAAACCATTGTTCTGCATACTGAAACCCTTGTTTCTTTCTTCTGTTCGTGCGTTCTTCATTTATATCGTTCGTTTCCGGTGATTTATTTTTGTTTACTGGTTTAGTTGTTCGTCATTATCGTAGTTACTGGATATCGTCGTTGCACAGTGGTTCAGTTAGTTTATTCTTCTCCATTGATCGATTCGGTTACTGGATATCGCCGTTGCATAGTGGTTCAGAACTGCTTTCTCTTGTTTCTCGATTAATACATCGTCGTTCTGATCATCTTCTTCACCTTTGTAAGCTTTGTATATGATCTCCAATGGAGCTCTCATATTCCACTCAACGAAAGAGTCGACATAGAACTGGTTTGGATCATACCCAGATCCCGATCTGAACTTGTACAAATACAATTTCGGGAGTTGCGCTAAATTTTTCCTATTTCGTACTTTGATTTTTGTTGGATATCCATAATCATTTGTTATAGTTAGTGAGTCTGTAATGTTTTTTGGAGCTTATATAAATGGGATTACATATTGGATTATATTACCAGTGATTTGACATTGTTTGTTGGTTCGTATTTGTTACTTCTAAGTTGTGTCTGATACATTGTTTGAAAGGTGTTGCTGGTAACCAAACATGCATAGAAGGGTAACCATTTTATTTTTTGGTAGTAACCAGATAGTTACAAATATGTATCAGAACATATATCAAGTGTTAAATGTACATGTGAGAGTATACGGTTGCTTAAACTGGGTTGGATATACAAGTTGTTTCTGTTTTGGTTATCATTATTAAAACCTGTTCTGGTTACTTTCATATAACTATTTGGTTACTTTTTTATTATATTTTGGTTACTGTTATCTTATGGTTTGGCTACTATTATTGTGCCCTCAATATGGGATTTTGGTTACTCTTATTTTTTATTCTGGTTAATATATAATTGTTTAGTATACATGGATTAACTAAATATGATTTCATTACATGATATTTCTATTTTGGTTACCATTAAAACATGTTCTGGTTACTGTCATATAATTATGTGGTTACTGTTTTATTATGTTACATTATGATTACTGTTATTAGTAACCAGATAGTTACAAGCATGTATCAAAGGCAAACATCAAGTGTTAAATTTACATATGAGAGTGTCTTATTTATCTAACTGATGTATATTTATAAATTGCATACTCATAAAAATTATCTGAAAATTGTACACTTGGTATTTAAATCTGCATATAGAGGTAACCATTTTATTTTTTGTGAGTAACCAAATTTACATAAAATTGGTTCAGAACAGTATCCATCAGCTATTTCAGTTGAAATGTTATGTTGGTATCCAAACCTACATATATGGTAACCATTTTTATTTTTGTTAGTAACCAGATAATTATAATTTTGTATCAGGACTGTTATAAAGTGTTAAATATATATGTTTTATTTATACCCTGTCATCATGATTGAATAAAAAACTTCAATTAAGACTTCCCATTTATATATATGATGGTCACTTATAGATCTCATGTTAAAATAAAAAGAGTTTGAGAGGTTCAGTTGATATCCAAACCTGCATACAAGGGTAATCATTTTAGTTTTTGTTAGTAACCAAATAATTAAAAACTTATATTAGAACAGTTATCAAGTGCTTAATGTACATGTGAGGGTTCTCATTTATCTAGCTCATGGATACTTTTAAATTACATAGTTATAAAAGTTATTTAGAAATGATCCAGTTGGTAACTAAATATGAATATAGAGGTAACCATTTTATTTTAGATAGGTAACCAAATTTACATAAAAATGTTTCAAAACAGTTATCAGTTGTTTAATGTATATGTTTACTTTATATTGATAACTCATGATGGAATCAAAAATCAAAATATTAATCAATAACAATTTTGGTTACTGTACACCATCAAAAATGTTACCAACCATGTGGTTAATGGTTACTAACAGTAAACAATTATATATTCTGGTATTTACATTCATTTTGTTTATTTTTCGTTGAAATAAACACTGTAAAGTAACCAAATCAATATTAGACAGTAACCAAACTACATAATCTAAGTAACCAGAAATTAAACCACATTTTTACATGCAATTTTAAAGGCCTAAATGATGAAATTTGACCAAAAAACCCTGTAGTTCACGAGCAAAGCTGGTGACTTTTAATCGTTGACCCGTTTCTAATGAAATTAGGTTCCGAAAATGCCAAAATCCGACACTCCAAACTTAAATAAAATTACCAAATTGCCACTGGATCAAATCTTTCCATAACTATAAAAAACATCATTACAAGTGTACATTAATATTATTCAGCAACCAAATAAACATTATATAATAACCAATTAAATAGTATACAGCAACCACAATATATAATCAGATTAACAGTTGTATGAAGGTAACCAATGTAGTCAATAAGTAACCACCAATACAAAAGAAATAATTATAAAACACAATAACATTATACAGTCACCAAATAAATACCTTATAGTATCTAAATACATATTAGACAGTAACCAAGATATATGTAATTAGTAACCAAGATTATAAAAAATATTTTACATTCATTTTACAACCAAAACAATTAGTAATGACTTTGTTATAAATTAAAGACTAACAGGTGTATGAAGGTAACCAATGTAGTTAATCAGTAACCATCAATATAAAAAAATTAGTATAAAACACAGTAATATAATGCAGTAACCATGGTAATATTACACAGTAACCAAGTCAGCATTATATGCTAACCAAATCCAAATTAGACAGTAACCAACATATATTTACTTAGTATACATAATATAAAACATATTTTTTTCATGCATTTTACAGCAAAAACAAACAATATAAAAAACATCAATATGTATTTAAAGATCCAACAGTTGCATGAAGGTAACCAATGTATTTATCATTAATATAAAAAATATCAGTAGAATAAACTTTAAAATTATAAAGCAAGCAAATAAATATTACACAACAACTAAATCAATAATAAACAGTAACCAATTTATATGTATTTAGTAACCAGAATATAAAACATATTTTCAAATGCATTTTGCATTGTCAATCATTCAACTGTATAATACACAACAACATTGTCAATCAAATTTTAGATTATAAGCGATATTCCACCGACCAGTATATCAGATGAAGCAACCTTTTAGTATGTTTTTAGTTACTGTTAGCTTATGGTCTGTAAAGTAACCAACTCAATGTTAGATAGTAACCAAACTACATAATGTTAGTAACCAGAACATGAACTGGGATAATATTATGCAGTAACCATTGCGATTTTATACAGTAACCAAGTCAGCATTATATACTAACCAAATCCAGATTAGACAGTAACCAATAGTTATAGGAAGGTAACCAATGTATTTAATAAGTAATCATTAATATAAAAAACATCAGTAGAATAAACTTTAAAATTATAAAGCAAACAAATAAACATTATACAACAATCAAATCAATAATAAACAGTAACCAATTTATATGTATTTAGTAACCAGAATATAAAATATATTTTCAAATGCATTTTGCATTCAAAACATTCATTATTCTAGCTTTGTTACCATTTAAAGAGCGAAAATTTTGAGAAAGGTAACCAATAGACGAATATGTAGAAAACACGGGGTAACACTTTGCATATAAATTAGAAACTCAAATATCTCAGTATACAAATTTGTAACGAAACAATAATCAGTGCAGTACGATCAACAATCAGTGCAGTTAGTTTCTGGTTACAGATCTTGAAGTTGCTGTCGATCTTTTATGTTCTTCTTCGATCTCAGAGTTGCGTCGCGACAAGAGATTTTGTCTTCTCCGGTAGATACGTCGTTGATCTATTTTTCTGATATCAAAGTTGCATGTTTTATTCAGTTGCTTGAATTTAGGTGCGGTTAGTTGGAATTATGAAAGTCGATAACTGACGTGTAGAGAGATAATAATCCCTAATTTTAGCAATGTAATATTATGTTGTGTTATTTTTATAATTATATTGTGTATATTTTATTTTTATAAATACTTTCTAATTATTGTATATTTATGTTAAGGATCCAAATTTATTTAACTTTATAAACCCAGTGGGCCTGACCATTTTATAGGCCATGAAGATCCAAATTTGACCCATACAATATTACCGACCTCCTCTGCTTTTCCCTACATATAAAAGTATAAAACCCTCGTTTCAAACCCTCGTTCCTATTTCCCCTTTCAGAAGCCGCAGCCCGCAGGTCCACCAGAAACGGATCGCGATGGGAAGAAGTAAGTCTCTTCGCATCCTATCTCTCTCTCTCTCTCTCTCTATATATATATATATTTATATATATTGATAAAGCATATAATTTGTAAGTAAGAATCTGTGGATGTTTCTGTTTGTTCTGTTATTTATTCATTTTGTTTGAGGAATTGCTTTTTGATTATTTAATTTTTGTGTAGAAAGAATGTTTTGTATTTAAGGTTGATTTATATATATTGTTAAAGCAAACAATTTGTATGTAATAATCTGTAGATGTTGTTATTTGTTCTGTTGTTTATTGCATATTTGTGTGGTCTGGAATTAAACAATTTGAGCATTCATTTTGTTCGTGGAACTGATTTTTGATTATTTTATTCTATTTATAGAAATGAATGGGTTGTATTATAGGCTGATTTATATTTAAAGAATTTAGAGATTATCTTTTTCTGGGCTATTCAGTTACATCCAGAGCAGTTCAATTTGTTTTGTTATGATAGAATCTTGATCAAAATTTATCTTTATATTTGAATATAGGCATTTGATGTTGTCTAGAATATGTGGGCTAATTTGTTTAATTTCAATGGATATTTCTAGAATGATTTTATCGGTGAGAACTGGCTGACCTTTTTTGTTCCATATTAGCCTTCAACATCCATGGCCAGAATATGGTTGAATTAACAAATCTCTAGTTCATTAAAATTAACAGTCTTGGTTATCGAATATGTGAAACAAATTTTTTTTAACAAAAACTTCACTTGGTGCTGTTGACTGCAGTATCTGTAGGCACTATGGTTTGTGTATGTACGAGTTATATTCCACAAACCGTATGTTGGTCTGAAAAGTTACCTTACTGCTTAAAGCTTGCCAAGGTTATAAATTTCTAACATTTGATTTTGGTGGTAAAATCAATGTCTTCATATTTGTGTGTAGGTTTTTGTTTTGTATTTTTTCAGGATGTGATACTTTATTATAATTGTTTGCAGAACTATATATTTTTCTTTTTGATATCCAAGAACTTGTGATAATTTGGTATCATCCATGGAATCAAATATTCTGATAGTGTTTTATATAAAATTTCACCCTCTAATTATACAATGTCATTTCTATTGCACTGGAAGTAAGTTTACGAGTTCTTTCCAATATTGATTTTACTTTCCAGGACCTGCAAGGTGTTATCGCCAGATTAAAAACAAACCCTACCCGAAATCCCGCTACTGCCGTGGTGTGCCTGATCCAAAAATCAGGATTTATGATGTTGGGATGAAGAAAAAGGGGGTTGATGAATTTCCTTTCTGTGTTCATTTGGTCAGTTGGGAGAAGGAGAATGTCTCCAGTGAGGCACTTGAAGCTGCACGTATCGCTTGCAATAAGTATATGACCAAATTTGCGGGAAAGGATGCTTTTCATCTCAGGGTCAGGGTTCATCCGTTCCATGTACTTCGCATTAACAAAATGCTTTCATGTGCTGGGGCGGATAGGCTTCAAACAGGCATGAGGGGGGCTTTCGGGAAGCCCCTGGGTACGTGCGCTCGTGTGAGTATTGGGCAGGTTCTCCTTTCTGTCCGTTGCAAAGACTCAAACAGCAACCATGCCCAGGAGGCCTTGCGTCGTGCAAAGTTTAAGTTCCCCGGTCGTCAGAAGATTATTGTTAGCAGGAAGTGGTATGTATATTCATATTTTCACAATCCTTAATGGCTATTTACTAATTTTACCCCTTAACTTTGAAATAGTATTTCTTTCATAAAAGGTTTTGAAAGAGGTCATAACATAAGCCCACGAGAGAAACAAGCTACAACCTTAAATTCTATTATATTGCCTTCTATCACAATTTTCTTTTGCTGTTTCTTTTTATCTGTTGTCATCTTTGGCATGTATATATAATTTTATGTTGTTGGCCTCTCCATCTCTTTGCTACATCTCACTACCCACCTACCATCCATGCCCTAAAGCAGGAGTGAGAAATAGATCTACATAATCTATCATGCATTTATATAATTATGTGGATAAAAGGCTGCTGTATAACAGTTCTGGTACACTATTGCAGGGGATTTACAAAATTCAACCGTACTGATTATCTCAGGTGGAAAGCAGAAAACCGCATCATGCCAGATGGTGTCAACGCCAAGGTTTGTTTGGCTTCTCTAACTAATAGACTGCTCAGCTATCGCATTTACACATGGTTGAGTTTTGTTAATTCATTTGGTCTATAACATTTTATAACACGTTCTATACTCTAATTTGCTTCTATTACTAAGTAGATTTCTTGTATTTTAAGCTATTGCATTAGTACATGTTGAGTTTTGTCTATTCAGTTCGTCTAATTACATCTTATAACACACTATATATGCTAATCTAGCTGTCTTGTCATCTATTTGTGATTGAGTTGGCATGTTGTCCTCTGATTTGGATGCATAGACCTGTTGTGAAACCGATTTCTGATTTTTGCAGCTTCTTGGGTGCCATGGCCCTTTAGCCAACCGCCAGCCTGGAAGAGCATTTTTGACTGCAACTGCTTAGGACATCTTGGTGATCAAATATTTCAAATATCACACCTTGTTTGTAGACTTTTTTAGTTGTTAATTGATTGTGATCTCTTCGATTTTAAAAGTCTTCGCTACTACTTGTTTTATGGTGGAATTTATTGTTTAGTTGTTTGCTCGATCTACCTATGTTTAATTGTCCTCTTCACTGACTGTCTTCTTCTCTTCTCATTTGCGGCATCTCAAATCATTTAATTTGAAGGTATTTTGCAGAAAAACAAACTTTAGGGTTTCAATTTGGATCTTCTTTTTTTGTTTGATTTTGACATTTGTTTGTTCAAGATTTCGAACTTTGTTTGTCTCATGATATTGACCTCTGTTAGTTTCATTATTTATTTGATCTCGACATCTTATCTATCGACGAGTATTTGATTTTGTGACTATTTTGCTTGGAAGGTACATCAATATGAATTCTCAAATTGATAATGCAAGCATGATAAGCCAAAAATAAGAAAGGCAGAAAATTGACATTGATGGTTGCATTTTTTGATTTCTAGCAACATCTATTTTTAAATTAAAATAATAGCATTTTTTAAATTCAAACAACAATTATTTTGAAATAAAAAATAGTTAGAACGGTCAAAACATGCTCTGACTGTTGACACTTTCAAATTTTAACTTTTAAATTTTAAATTTCATTATTTAGGAAATTAATATAAGGAAGCTGTTGGATACATAATGAAAAAATTGAATCACTATCCTACAGAATGATTTAATAACACTGCAGAGTAGAGATAGAAATAAGAAAACTATTATAAATGCTCCAAGCATGAAGGTGTTTGAGGAATTTTTGTACCTACATATTTTATTTAATGCTTTAATACTTCAAACATTCAAAATATAATATTATTGACTTTTAAAAATTAATTACAAATATTTTTCAATTTAATTGAGAAAGTTTCAGTAACGATTATAAAATAATAAAAATTATAATTAATAACCCATATTTAAATAATGTATAATATTAACTAAAAGTATATGAATTTATTATCTTTGAAATATCTTTTTAGACTCAATTATCTGATAATTAGTTGACAGGGTCAATCACGTCTCCATAATTCTCTCTATATGCTGAGAAAGAATAAAAAATAAAAATAAGCAATTATTTCTACATTTTGATCTGATTTGTTGACTCAATCAAAATCATAAATATCTACACTTTCCGGTCAAATATAAAATTCCTTTCTAAAATCAAATAAAATTAATTAAAAGATGGAGTCCTGACAAAATAAAATAAGGCCTGCATATATTCAATATGCCAAAATATTCATCTCTTGGTCAGAAACTGTTGAATTCTGTTAAGTTTTTTTCTTAAAATTTTTTATACTTAAATAGTAACACACACACACACACACACACACACACACACACACACACACACACACACACACACACACACACACATATATATATATATATATATATATATATATATATATATATATATGGGATTCTATCCATAGCAACCGGTTATTGGGAGCAACCCATTTTTGGCCCAGCCGCTACAGGTTGTAGCGGCTTATAAAAAAAAATAAAAAATTTGATAAGGGCCGGTACAAGTTGTAGCGGCTGGACAAAATGGGTTGCTCCTCAACAACCGGTTGCTGTGGATAGAATCCCTATATATATATATATATATATATATATATATATATATATATATATATATATATATCTTTTAATCTTTATTTTTCAATATTAACAAATTTTGCAAAAGAAATTTTGTTTTTTATGTGAATATTCATGGATTTATTATCTAATACTTTCCCTTTTTCAAAATATAAACATAACTTATTAAAAGGTGGAGTATAAGTTAACAAGAGTTTATAATGCATATAATTCTTAATTCTAATATTAAGAATTGATATGAACTCATTTAACTATAGTTAATATAATCGTTATTATGTAACTTTTAATTAATATAAATGATCTAATTAAGTATATATTTAAGTGAGTATATTTAAGAATTACTAGTAATTAAAGTATGGCAAAAAGGGTAGTGAGGGATACCGCATATATATAACTACGTAAGCAATCACACCGAAACGATATTGATTTATGTAATTGAAATTACAAAAAAAATACAAAATATTATTTTATAATTTTTCAAAAGTGTTTTCTTATTGGGACATCACAGCAAGGACGTGAGTTGTCTTTCACCTTCTGTACCCTTTTAATTAAAATATTTGACATTTTAGCATTCAAATTTAAAATTTTAGTTAAATTGTCTTTAAAAATTCAAAATAAAAACTCATTTTATTAACATGGTGGGAGTAGTGTCTTAAACAATCACTACTTAACTTGGAAACTGCACCGTCTATTTGCTATTTTTTATATATACTTAGTTGATAATTTGTATAATGTACGGGCTAGTTTGAATAATAGATTTAATAATTTATTCGATATTCATGTTAAAAAAGAACTCAAAGTACACAATTCATATAAATTAGTTGAATTACCGTAACATAAAATTAAGAGATTGACAAATTCCATCAACAACATTCAGAAAACATTACAATTTGAAACACAACAGTCAACACAATAGCTATAAATTAAGAAGTAAAACAATGCATAATTCAATAATTAGTTTTACTCGTCACTGAGAGTCTCCTAAGGGAAAGATAGTTCTCGGAATTTGCATTATCTGAATTTGAAACCATTGGAATGGGATTCATGAATTGAGCTTCAAGCACAACCAATAACTTATAATACTCAGTAAGCTCATCTTGCAGTACAAAACAAAAGGCTTGCCCTATCTTCAGGTGGAAACACTCTGAAATGTAACTTTTTCTTGTAAAAATGTTGAGAAGTAATGAAAAGGGGCAAAAGCCCGTCATTGAATTCATGGTAAACATTACCAATATAGCCTCCAATTGAGAAGACAACTACAGGGACAACGTTCTTAACAACACCATGCTGATGAATACCCAAATTTTGATTCTTTGAAATGAGGTCTGGTTCATCAATGGTGTTCATTACACTTGTTTCTCATTTTCGGGTATAGGGTTTGACCTTTTCATGTTGGAGTTCTCTATCTATCTAACAAAATACAACTGATTTTAAATTTTCCGCTCACCTAATAAATCATCTGGGCCGTCCAAAGTTTGAGATAAATCCCACCGTCCATGTAGTGCCGGAGGCACGGGACACGACTTGTTTTTATATATTGAGAGATCTGATACATAATTCATGTAGTCATTTGTGTTTTTGGGGGAAAATAGGAAAATTTAAGAGGAAGAAGATTGAGTTCTGACATCCCCTATCACGATACATATATCTTAACGAATACTACTCCTATCAGAGCATATAGTCCCTGTACATATGGACCAAGATTTTGACACGAGGAGAAATCAACCAAATAAACTGTGACATGTGTAGTATCATAAGATCTCCACTGTTACATTGATAATTGAATGATCGAAAAATAATGCAAGAAATAGAAAACAAAAGCATACAAGTAAAAGAACAGATAGAGAACATGTTAAATTCAACCAAATGTAGCGTATAAATCCCCACCAACCAAAAAATCTATATTAACATAGAATAATTTATTAAATCAAAAAGAAGAAGCTAATCAATCACTGTAACGCCCCGAAATCCAGTGTATTCTCACACCCGAATTTCGTGCGTTACGAAAACATCTCTTACCAACATACATCATTATATAGCTAAATATAACAACATACATTCTCAAATAATGGTAATTACATTATTTTTTACATCTTACAAGAGTCACTTTTATCCGCCACCAATGATACATAACAGTTCATTAAACTTGTCTATAGTTTAATTAAACTATTCTACATTACAAGTCTTGGCTTGATCTTCACGCTCATTCATATACTGAATGACGCTTCGTCTGGATACCGGTCAGCTTGATCTTTACGGGATCCTTAAGTTCTTTCTATTATAATTCGCTGAAAATGTTTTTATTTAAAGCAAGTGTGAACATTCAATTGCTCAGCAAGTTATAGCAGTTGAATAAACAACATTAAGAATTTAAACATTCCTTTAGAACTTCAATAATCGAACTAAGGTTATGAAGCAACTTGAATAATAGGAATAATTTCTGGTTCCTATCATCTTAAAATATTAATCACATTCACTTTGAAATACTTTCATTCTTCTATCTCTTCATACATATTCTGTCTGGCTAGAATCATTAGCACAGACTTAACAATAACGATTCATGTATAAACAGAACATTTGCATATTGAACAGTTCAATCATAGAACAATTCATCTCATAGAAACATCGAAGTGTTAAAATTGTGGCACAAGGCCTCATACATTCTACCACATTGTACAAATATCACACATTCGCACATAGATAAAACTTCTCATGTTCAACATCTGAGAAGTTTAAGAAACTAACATTCATACTAAACATGAATGAAGTTAGGAAACTTGCCTTATGCACAGCTACAGCTTACAGTTTACGCTGAACTATTCATTGCAATCCCTATATAACACATAAGGAAAATAGCACATACACCAATTAGTCATATACTTGACTTACTCATTGGTTTAGACTTAACTCTATTCCTTATGGTTCGTGTTTAAAACCTAAGTTCACGTAACCATTCTTCTTTATCGTTTTACGGTGTTATGACATACGGAGATGTTTTAACTCATACGATCATCATCTTTGATGATTTACATTTTTATCTTCTTCTTATAACATTTCTAGGACTTAGTACACATCGAATCTCTACTAGTAGTCCATATGGTACTCTGAGTGATTTTCCACAAACAACCAACAAATTAGTTTCCCGTCTCATCTACACTGTCTTTCACAGCGAGTTAGATCGGTTGCCAGTTTCGTATATACCTCCGCTCTTTGAAGGAATTGTTTAGCCCAGCTCCCATATGTCAACCATTAAAGATTACGATTGTACCACAACCTAAACTTAACTTATCCGAACCATTAAAGCTATAATGTTCGTTAAGTTAATTTCTCATTCCTTATTGCTTTCTGACAACTAAATGCCATACCTCAGGATTTATTCCTTATCGTCTAAGTCATACTATCTTTTATATACTCAAAACGATCATTCAATGTTAATACTATACTTACATAGCGTTAATCATTTTACATTACCTTATTCATATCTTATAACGTTCGGTGCATTCGACACGGAACGTCATCCAAGTTATAATCATTAACTCGGCTTCTTAACGTTATACGTCATTAATTCAGTTTCTTCACCGTTCATGGGTTTAATCATTAGTCTTCATTACCTTACGGTCAAACCATACACGGGGTGTAGGTTCTGCCTATTTAATATTCGCGTACCCTTAACCCTTACGTCAGCTAAAGTGTTTAACGTTTACATTTCATTCTAACATTCTCTATCCGACTCACACTCGGACTTTCATTACACTTATTACCATTCGTTACGGCTTTCTTGATAATTCATATCTTACTTACTACCTTCGTCAACGTCTAAGTTATACAACTAATGTATACTTAGAACGTTCGCCCAACGCGAATACGATTCACGAGGATCGTTTACGTATTCTACGTTCACGTTGCTCGTCTCTTAAACTCCCATTTAACCTTTACCTAAGGTTTTAATTACTCTCATTTGTTATCCATTACATGAACCTCACGTTCATCATTCTTTCTTAATGTCGAAGCCATACGGTTCGTTGTATGCTAAGACCGGTCGTTCATCGCAACTGCGTTGCGTTCACATCGTCTATACGCTTTACACTTAAACTCTCATTACGACATCATAACATCGAAATGTTATACATCACCCTCATCACTCAACGTCTAAGGAATCACAATTATAGCAATCCCCCACGTTCGTTTTATTGCTACCACGGTCCCCGGATATCGGTTACGTAATTCGCGTTTACATTCTTTTATCTTTTAATCCCGTTCAATCTTTCTGTTCGACCTTTACTAAAGGTCTAAATCACTTGATTAAGTGTTACATTATGTGAACTATATGTTCATTATCTTTCCTTATACTTCCCCCAGGAGTTGAGCAATTAAAAGCTCTTCTCTGTGTCTTGCCTTGCATCGGCGCTGTGGCGCCGGTTCCTTCCTTTCATCTCGCGCTGCAGCGCCACTTACCAGTAGTTGATTGCCCGGGTTGGCGCTGCGCTGCTGCCTCCCAAGGCTTAACTGGCGCCAGGCCTAAAACTTTGAAAATTTTTCTAAGTCATGGAAAATGTTTGAGACACTTACTTCACCATCTCATAACTTATTCGTTTTAACTCGGAACGAGGTCGTTCCAAAGCCATTCTCTTCTTTACCTTACGTACTTCAACTTTCCTCAGACAAAATATTATTCTAAATCCGTTAACATGCAATTCAATTGGCTTAATCTTCATCATTTGTTCGTTTTACGTTATTAACGTTCTTCGTTCGTTCGTCCGTAATTCGGTCATCCGAACTGGAAATTCGTTCGTTCTTGAGTCCACGACTCATGTTTTCTAAGCTCTATTACATTCTTATGAAACCCTACACCTTCGGGTTCATTCACATACTTTCTATTTTCCGTTCGTCTTTTACACTATTTTTGCCATAACTTTGTTATAACTAAGTTTAATCCATTCTTCTTGAACGTTTCTATCATTCTTAACCAAGCAATAAGCAACTAACTTGTATGCGATAGTTTTAAACTTGTCCATCAATAAAAAGTTATACTACGATGGTTTTAAATTTGTCCATCAACAATATTCTTCGTGTTCTTCGCGTGTTCTTTATGTTCTTTGTTCGTTTTTCATTTTTAATTCATACTTTGATTATGATTTCACTTTTTCTTGGAATTTGGTGTTATAAAACACCATTCCGTACTTATTTTACCGAATCATTCATATGATTCATTCGGATCGTTCTAATTCATTACGAATTTCATACTTCATTAAGAAAGATTTTATAAATAAATCTTTAATTCTTCATACTTCATTTTCTTATGATTTCAACCATATGAAATCATTCTTAACATCTTCTTTTCCTATTTTCATTAAGCTATGTATATTACCATAGAAAACTTAAAGAAAATTTAGATTATACTAGGTTTTGGATTACCTTTCTTCTTTAATCTTCTCCTGTTGGACAAAGTTTGCACACGGTATAGCTTTTCCTCTTCCTTTTCCTCCTCATCCGACTTCTCTCTCTCTCTCTCTCAAGTGTTGGTGATTTTCAAAATCACCAACAAATGAGCTAAGGCTCTCCTTTTAAAATTACTATTCACACCTCCTTACTATTCACACTTCCTTACTATTCACGAATCTTTTCTTGGAAGCTTCGTGGTTCGGTCTTTCGGGATTCGTCCGACAGTTCAAAAACTGCGATTCTCGGAATTCGAATATTTTTGAATATTTCGTCTTTCTTTTACAGTTTAACTTTTACGCATTCTTCAGAACTTCGAAAAACTGAAAAACACTTTTTGATTATTATTGTTTTCCTTCACGTTTTCTCCTAACGTAGTTAAACGAATGAAAATTACATAACAGTACTTTTCGTCATTTTTATTTCGTCCGATTTTTGCATGTTTTTCGAGAAAAACTTTTATCGGCTAATTTTACTTTTCACGACATATTATCATCAAATCTTCCGACAGAATGTCATTTCGAAATACCGAACTCTCAGAAAGGATTAGGTTATTCAAACTCTAACCCTTAAATTTCTTCAGGTAAATAATGCCTATTTCGTATTTTTCCTCGAAAATATTTTTGTTCCCGAATTTTTTTTATTTTCGTCTTGAAAATTCTTACTCGTTCAGTCTTGCTTGTAGCCAGAATTCTCTCGTATTATAATCATCCTAGGTTCTAGAATAATTAATAAACACATTACACATAACACAGAATATTATTAATAAAAATTCATTTTATTAATAACTAATTCTTTAACCTTAATTTCTGGACAATCCGAATTTTCGGGTTATCACAATCACTATACACAATTAACATGGTGGGAGTAATGTCTTAAACAATCACTACTTAACTTGGAAAGTGCACCGTCCATTTGCTATTTTTATATATATTCCATTTATGTATTCGTGGATAATTTTTAACTATACACAATCCCATTAATTAAAAGCACCAAGTGAAACTAACCCAACCAACTCACAATTTGATTCTAAAAGCCAATAGTTCTCTCCATAATCAAACTAAAACTTCAAATCTATAAAGATGGATTCCAAAAATTACTATAAAAGTAATAGTTTTTCATTGATTTTTTCTCTCTTTTATGTCTCTCAATCTTTTCTTCTTCTTTACCTATGGTGAAAAACCGTTTATGCCCTATACAAAGCCATGCCCTAAAGTCCAAATGTGGTTGATATATTAAGAAAGATGGAGTGGGAGTCTCGGATGACTGCTGCGATCTTATCCGAGTAACTGACGAAGTCGATGCCGGTATTGTTTATTGACTTTGCCATGGTGCTTTTTGCAAAAGGTGCAAATAAATTTTATTACTGAAAATATATCCCATAATCTAAAAGATTTAGATAATAGAATTTAAGATTACAAATCATCTAAAAATATGCTACATAGTGAAAAATCCCCCTATGAACAGATTCTTGCAGCAACCCACCATTCGCTTGCATTTACAATTGCTTTATTAGTAGTCTTTGCCATGGTGTTGATTTGCACAAACCTCTTATTGAATTTAAAATAGTTAGGGTCGAGTTGCAAGCTCTTTAGCGACTATGATGTCAATTTGACTTGCAAGTAAATTAAGTTTGTCGAGTGAAAGGTTTGAAATTGAGTGGTCAAATACAAGTTTAAGTATTTTGCAAATAGAGTAATTTTATGTGTACAAACTATGCATAAGCTGTGTACAAGCACTATTATCTCATGTACTGAATAGTAACAAAATAATATTAAAAATCAATAAATCTAATTATTAATAATTTAAATGATCGGACCTGCATAATACTTCTCTCTTTATTTATGCACAAATATTTGTGCATAATTTGAGTAGGTACAACTACGTACTCTTGTAAAGCAAAAATCATACTCCTATAATCCTATTGATTTGGTATGACCTATATATGATGGATTATGTTAGTTATTTGTGTTAATGTGACATGCATGTATGGATTGATAATCATTTCTGTTGATGTGAAATTGCAAGTGAAGTTATTCTATTTTCTATTTGACTTTGATATTGTTCTATATTATCTTAGTAAAATTAGAAATTCATTTTCTAAGTATGTATTAAATTAGAAATTTATTTTATTTTTAGACTTTAAACTTTAATTGACATAAATTCTCAATATTTTATTATTTATTTAATATTATAAATAGATTGACTACTATCATGTACTACACTATTAGAGACATCTCTTTGGTAGATACTCTGCTGTCAATTTGGCTTGCAACTAAATACCAAATTTTTGAATTGCAAGAATTGAAATTGTAAACATATTTGTAATTTCATAAAATTAACTTTAGTTGTAAGTAGGCGTTCAATACTAGTTATGATGTTTGAAATTGAGTTGTCAGTGCTTTGTAAAAACGATAATATTAGTTTTATTTATTTTTATCTCGAACTTGTCTGAATGATATGACATATATCATTATTGTTTCCTAAAAACACTTAGAAATAATTTTAAAAAATTCTTATTAAAGGATTATTGCTAGATAATTAATTAAGCAGAGTTAATTAAGCATAACAGAATATTAGTGAGAAAAATTAACCCTTCAAATATTTAGATAAATATTAGCTTTAAATTTAGTTCTTATGGAATTAAGTCACAACAGATATAACAGTTAATTAGCAGAATGTAAATGCAGTACATAAATAACACAAGAGGTTTTAAGTGGTTTGGAGTACAAATTAAATAACTCGTAGTCCACTTTTCTACTTTATGAGTAGGAAATCCACAAAGAATGCAGGGTCACTTAGACTAGATCACTAAGATCTATTACAATTCTAAATCAGTTAGATTCCTTCAAGTCACTTAGTTTCGACAGATGTCACTAAGACCGAGGTCATTAATCCCATATCACTATTTAGACTTGGTACAATAGTCATGAAGACTAGCGAATCACAGAAAGATAGATGTTTTCTGAGGTTCTACTAAGAGGCATTGAGCTCAGCTTCTGAAGTACTTAGTAGCAGAACAAGTAGTTCTAATTTTATAAAGTAAGTTTCTTTTGACTTTGACAGAAATTCAACTTTGTATTTGGTGATTCGTACTTGGATTTAAATTATCGTACTCTTTTACTGGCTTCCTTGAAATGTTCCCGTTGGAAAGCTATTGTTACTTCATTAAATATATGCTCCGATCTTAGAAGATCTTTGACGTTGACTTTCAAGGAACATACTTTTGGCTCTGAGATGTCACATCAAACTGCTGCAACACCAACCACATGAGTGCTTGTCATATCGCCAAACTAGCTGTTAGACATAATTTTATCTGATCTTCATTTCAAATTTAGGATCATCGACAAAATTCTTGGAATCCTTACTCTACAAGTCTTCTTAATGTTAGTCTAATGTCAGACCTGACATGCTCTACGAATTGCTTGATCGTAGACTTTAATGCTGATTGTAGACTTCAAAGGTGATCGTAGACTACAATGAAGAACGTAGGGTTTTAGGAAAAACCGACTCTGCAATTCTTCTTACTATGCGATCTACTCTACAATTCTTCTTGCTCTACGATCTACTCTACAATTCTTGATGAGCTCTACGAATCAATTTGCACTCAACGATCTGCTCTACGATTGTGACAGTCCGAGATTTAGAATAACCTTGAAATTAGATTTTTCGAGAATAATATCTCATAAATAAAATTTTTATTGATATTATTATATACAAAGTGATTTAGGTCGATTAATGGCCTATTTTTGTGTTAAGTAATGATGTATGAGTGTTGGGAGTGTTTGAGAGAAAGTAAAATTTTTCGAGAAAAACAATTATAAACATTCTTTTTTGAGAATTTCGAATTACGTTGAAAAATTTATTGGCAGATGGGAGTTGTAATAAAAATCAACGAAAGAAATGTTGAGGTTTTTGTATGTTGAACGAGTTACAAAAATCTAACTAGAAAGGAATCGGGTGACCGACTCAGTTCAGGAATTAAATCCTAATTAATTGCATGAAAGGGCAAAATAGACTTTTTGGCTAGCTTATGAAAGTCAAAGGAGAATAATGCAAGTTAGGAAAACCTTACGGTTAAAAACCTAGGTATTAAAACCTAAGAAAACATATTCTAAGAATATGCTAAGGTATAAAGTATATTAAAAGAATATGCTAAGGAATAAAGAATATTTCAAGAATATGCTAGGAATACTCCAAGAGTATGCTAGAGGTGATCTGTAAGTTTTAAGAGACGAGAGGATTGACCATAATAGACTTAAGTTGGATGATCCACTTATAAGAAATGAAAACTAGGTTTTATATAATCAAAAAACCTAAGTATCATTCCATCTCACCCATTTCAATTTGTAGGAGAGAGAAAGAAGTAAGAGCAAGAACAAGAGAGAGAGGGCCGAATGAGAAGAGGAAAAAGGACAAGAGAAAGCTATAAAGCTAGAAAAGAGAAGGAGATGGCCGAACATGGGAGGAGAAAAGAAGGAGCAAGAATCAAGCTTGGAGCTTTGATCATCTTAAGCAAGGAGAAGAAGAAGAAGAAGAATCAAGAGGTAAGAACATGAGCCCTAAGCCTTATCTTTGGAGTTATTTTTTTTGAATCATTAATTTTGATAGTTGTTAGTGGTTGATTAGTTGGGGATCATGATAGATCTGAGGTAATAAGGAATGGTATGATGTAGATTTTATGTTTAATACATATCATAATCGAATTAAAGATCAAAAATTATAAGCTTACACTTGAGGATGAATAAACACTATGTAGAGGACTTAAAAAACGGACTTAAAAAAGTAATGTTACTGGATTTATTTGTGAAATACAGGAAGAAGGATTTATAG
This sequence comes from Panax notoginseng, assembly GCA_016801055.1. Classification (NCBI taxonomy): domain Eukaryota; kingdom Viridiplantae; phylum Streptophyta; class Magnoliopsida; order Apiales; family Araliaceae; genus Panax; species Panax notoginseng. Next base: position 132,659,550 of record CM029023.1, read on the forward strand.
ATAAGGAAGTTATGGAAATAATCTAATTGGAACTGACTAAAGACGAGTTAAAACAAAGTCATAACAAATTTCTTCGTAAAAGATGTAAAATGATGAAAATCTTAGTCCTAGGAGATTTTTGAGCCAATTTTCAGACTAATTAATCAATCTGAAAATTTATTAATTGATGGGGGGTTTTGTAGAGCATGTTACAAGCTTTCCATAGCCTTAAAACTGACTAATTTTGATAACGGATGACTGAGTTATGAAGATTTAAAGTATGTGCGTCAAAATAGAAAAAATCTAGAAAAGTTAAAAATTTGGCAAAATGGCAGAGCTTGACATACTTCCTTCCAACGCCTCGCCTAGGATGGGCGCCGGGGCGCTATCCAAAAAGTGGAGAAAGTTAGCTTTGACTTCCTTTAAGAAAATGGAAATAACATTTTCACATGATCCGATTGAGGTGATTCAGGATGATTCAGAAAGATAAGAAGTAGAACTTCAACTTTTATTTAATAAGTTTTGTTTTTTGAGGTCGGGAGCTGAAGATAAAATGGCCATATTTGAGACTAATGTACATTCAAAGGCAATCGGAGAGCGTCAGGCATGTGCGTATGCAACGTGGATGCTTTTGACGATAAAAGATGTTATAAGTTATAACACATGAAATATAATGATATCTAACATTAATCAATGATGGATTAGATAAGTCGAATTGAATTGTATTTCTGAATGTCACAAGCGCATTCCATTGGGCCAGGGCGGCAAAAATCAATTTCACGCCACAAGCCGTGAAGATCATTGTAGTATTTTTCAATGGATCCTCCAGATTGTTTCATACGAGTCACACGGCGTCGGAGGTCATAAACTTGAGATGTATCTGTCCCATCAAAATAAGTTATAGCAACAGAATCCTAATCCTGTTTTACAGTTGGGAAGCGAATGAAATTAACGATCAAGGAAGAGTCCATTGAATTTATCAACCATCCCTTTACAATAGCATTTTCAGTTCGACATCTCATGAAAGATGGATCAGTTTTCAACGGTTGGGGAGAGTCTTTATTGATATATCCCAACTTTTCTTTTGCCAGAGATATACATATCAACAACTTGGGACCAATACGCATAGTTGGAGCTGAAAGTCCAATAATAATCTAGAAGGGGGGGGGGGTTGAATAGATTATTATCGATTAAAAAATTATCTTAGGCCTTTTTGAATTTTTGGATAATTAATTTGCAGTGTTAGAAATTAATATGAAAGACAGTAAAAATTCAATCACACAATGCACAAAGATTTGTCTGGTTCACAGCATACATCCTGGGTATGCTGCTACGTCTAGTCTCAAGCTCCTCTCCAGGACTTGAGATTCTATTACTAACAGTAATAAATACTCCTTCAATAGGCGGAGAAGCCTTTACAAAGTTTTATAGACAAACTTCCAAATGTTCCCAACTAATCTATCTTGGAGAGCAAGCTCCCCGCTCCCTCCTCGAGCTTAGTTGTACTTCTTTTGAGTTTAGTTCAATTCTATGATCTGGTCTTGAAACAACAGCCTCTTACTTACCTCACAAGTATACTAGATATCCAACTTCTCGTTGACCTCTCTAAGACTCTGGTCTTGGTCGAAAAATTACTCGTCTTTCTCACAAGTACATAAAATAAACTAACTCTGACCTTTTCTCTTTTCACAAATAATTTTACAACAATGTGCTTCTCAAATAAGCAGATAAGAATTTATTACAGATTAATGCTTCTTAAATAAGCAGATAAAAATTTAGTACAGACTGATGCTTCTCAAATAAGCAGATATCAATTAAAGAGCAAATATATATAAAAGTTCAAATACTTTTATACTTGAGAAAATATGCTTCTTAGTAAGCAAATATTAATTTATGCTTTGATGAAATAATGCTTATGAGTAAGCAAATATGTAAGACTCTGGTCTTGGTCAAAAAATTACTCGTCTTTCTCACAGGTACATAAAATAAACTAACTCTGACCTTTTCTTTTTTTACAAATGATTTTACAACAATGTGCTTCTCAAATAAGTAAATAAGAATTTATTATAGATTGATGCTTCTTAAATAAGCAGATAAGAATTTAGTACAGATTGATGCTTGTCAAATATGCAGATATCAATTAAAGAGCAAATATATATAAAAGTTCAATAACTTTTATACTTGAGAAAATATGCTTCTTAGTAAGCAGATATTAATTTATGCTTTGATCAAATAATGCTTATGAGTAAGCAAATATCAAAAATGATTTAGATAGAAAAGAAATCAATTTTTTATCATGAATAGTATCCCGGGTGAATAGTACCCCGTGAATAGTACCCCGACATGAAAAGATTAAAAATTATCAAGAATGTTCAGAATAATATTTTCGTGAAAAGATACTAGATGAAGCGCAAATTTTAAGGATATTCTACTAATTTAACGGAGTACAGAAGCAATACTTTAACAAAATGAGTGTAGAATTCGAAATCTGAAACGAAATTATATTACTTATATAATACAGAGTATGGAAAAACATATTATTTCTTACGAATATTGAACAAAAATAATATTCCTTACCCTAAAAGGAAGTACTTCTGACCGGTAAGGTGGGGATATTCTTGAAGAAAACTTGCACTGTTTTCTACACTCAAAGCTTCCTTAAACTCTTAAAAAAACTCTCAATATTATAGAAGAAGAATTCTCTGATTCTGGTGTGATTTTCAATTCTAAACTAAACATCCTATTTATAGGAGAATGAAAGGATACTATTTAGGAAAAATCACGGACTGCGCAATAATTTCGGACGAATTTCACGGGCGTAGAAATTGAATTTACATGATTTATTATGCAAACATTATGCAGATACTATGCATAATAAAATATAATATATTTTATTTTTCATAAAAAAACGAAACTTATTATAATATATATAATAATAATACTCCCGACTATTTTTGAAAAATGGGTATTTGGGGGTCCATATAATAAGCCAAATTTATAACAAATACTTCATAAAAATCTCCTTTATTTATTTCTATTAACTAGGCTTCACAAAACACATTTTTAATAACATTCATCATTAATATTATAACTCACAATATTAACAACTAGATCATTTCCAGGAAAGAGGGGGCTTTTCGATAAAAATTTCTCCCTATTGACGCGCAATTAGATGACCAAACCTGTGACGCCCCTAAAATAGACATACAACACCCATTCTGAGTCGCCATAAACATGGTACAGAAACAACTACAACTTTATTAATACAATTGTCGTGTAAAATACGACAACACTTAAAGTATGAGTTTAAAATATAAATATTGTCTTCTAGATAATATCCACACTCAAATAAGTCCTCATTACAATTATTGATACATTATTTTATAAAAATGGTGAGGACTACTAAAACAACTTTCTAGAACCATCAATCCATACCCCGACTAGTATTCGCTACATTCTCGCCTTCTGAGAAGAAAAATAGAACAAAAAGGAAAAAGAGTGCGCTCAACTAGCCCAGTAAAGAATATTATGACTAAGATAATATAGAACAAATTATCGTTAGTCCTCAACAAGGAAAATAATCTGATAGAATATAATAAACAACAAGTTCAGATCAACATTCGCAGCGGAAATAACGATTTATTAGAAGAGTTAAGTAGAAAATAAAATCTACTATCTTCTGTGATGTAAAAGTCTATCATCAATATTTTATTCCTATAACATCAATCAATATACATCTTGAATCAAATATTCATCTTTGCACTACCGGCCAAAGATATTCGTTTGTATCACTAGTTGATCATGTTCATCTAAACACCTGTTCATCTTTGCACTACGGGCCAAAGATATTCATCAGTTAATCATTCATATTTGCACTACAGGTCAAATATATTCAGTAATACCATCATTTAGGACTGAGGATGATGAAAAATATCTTAAAGAAAACGAATACAGTGAAACAAAAGAACAAATATTAAGGATTCGTACTACAGTTTATCCAAGTTTAAAAATATCAATTGTGGAGCAGAATTTAAAAATAAAAATCAAAACATGGATACAATCAAAGATAGTAACCATAATAGACATCTTGGAGCAAGAAGAGAAAATTTTAATTTTCTGTGAATAGTGTCGTATTCGTGAATAGTGCCATGTACGTGAATAGTAATCCCGACACAAAAAGTTCCAAATTTGATAAGAAGTTTAGACCAATATTTCGGCATAATGATATTGAAAGAAATAATATTATTTACGAAAAAATAACATCCCTTACCTCAAAATAAAAGTACTTTTGATCAGAATATCGGATATAAAGTCGAAAGAAACTTGTACTGAATAGCAATTCTCAAAATACTCATTAAAATACGCTCGATAATATAGAGAGAAAGAAAACTTGTTTCTGGTGTGATTTTTAATTGTAACCTAAGCGCCTATTTATAGAAAAATGCTAGAACGCCAAAGGAGACTAATTAATAAAATAATAATATTTTCTTTTTTTTTTCTTCCACGCCTCCTCCTTTGTCAAGCCAGCCATCAAGCATGCCAAATCTGAAAAAAAATAGCAGCCCACATGTTTGAAAAAACAAAAGTGGGTCCCACCCAATTTTAATAAAAATTATTTTATTTTTCAAAACTTCAGTAATTCATAATAAATAGCCCGTTTATCAGAAAAATACGAATTTTATGTCCATTCCACATGAAATCGAATTCTCTACAACTTTGTAGCTTTAAGTTTTTTCAAATTTCAGACAGAAAATATTTGAAACCTACAAACGGATGATTTTTAACACTTCTTAAAATTCATAACAAATCATGCGTTAATTTTTAACGGTTCAAAATTTCTGGACATATACTTAACTTATATATGTATAACATATCCAAAAATGAAAACAATCCAACGGTCGGATTAAAATTATAACTCGCGCAATAGAGCTTTAAGAACATCGATTTGATTTTTTAATACCTCTATTCCGACAAAATACTGATAAAACCCGTGAACACTAATTCCTTCATTTATAACCACATAAATAAATCTATCATTTATATCTACATCAAATAAATATTTTCTTATCATATAAATCAATAATTAATTATTCACAAATAATATTACAGAATCACAATAATGACAACCAGGCAGTTCCTAGGAAAGAGGGGGCTTTTCAATAAGAATTTCTCCTTGCTGGCGCGCAATTATATGACCAAACCTCTCCTTAGACAGAACTTTCTAGATATTATCAATAATGCTATCTAATAATATTATTCAAATAATATGAATTATTGATATGATAATGGAAAATACTGTACAATGACAATTATTGAAACAACAATAATATAAACTATCAACGCATCAATTATTGAATCAATAAAATAAAATATTAAACAGTAACTACTGTAACAATTATTGAGTAGTGCCTTCTTACGTAAGAATCAATAATTGGTGTAATACCGTGTGCTACTGTGTTTTAACCACCGGGTATTCCAACAGTATTAACGGTAACAACTTCGCCGTTATTTATAAACAACTTATACTTGTTGTTTTCTTCATCCAATCGCTTTTCGTTATGGGGCGCACACAAGGCTGCGCCGTCGTACGAATATTCCCCGACAGCAAGAATATTCCACGACCAAACGAATATTCACCGATAAAAAATAAATATTTTATAACCACTTGCTTATTTGAAATATTTGCGCATTTTACCTATAACTAACCACATTAATCAAATCAACCCTTACTATTTCAAAATAATAAATAGAGAAAATTTAATTTTATTTAATAATAAGTTGGGGTCTTACAAAACCCCTTTCCTCTACAGAACTTTCTAGACATTGTCAATAATGTAAATAATAATATGAATAACTTTGTCGTCTCAATTATTAATTTAATAATATAAAATATTATAAAAATAATTGAATCAATAACATAAGATACTATGCAGCAATTACTGTGGCAATAATTGAACAAAACTGAGTGACTTCTCACGTAAGCATCAATAATCAAATATACTATACAATACCGTGTGCTACTATGCAACCACGCGTATTACTATACTTTTATCATCAGGTATTTCAACAGTTAACGGTAAAACTTTTTCCATTTTTTTTATAAAAAGTTATTTCTGTCGTTTTCTAACTCCGACAATAATTCCGTTGTGAGGTTCACCAATGATTGTGCCGTTGGACGAATATTTCTTGTTAAAACTAATATTCTCCGACCAATCGAATATTTTATAACAACTTGCTTACTTTGCAAAATTTATAAATATTACCCACAACTATAACATTATATCAAATCCACACCATAATATTCAAAATGATATTTAGAGAAAATTAATCTTTATTCATAAAAGTTGGGGTCTTACAACCTCCCCTTCTTATGAAATTTCGTGCTCGAAATTGGTGTACATACTTGGTATGACGAAGATGTGAGGATACCTTGATTTCATTTCAGATTCTAACTCCTAGGTCATTTCCTCAACATCGTGGTTTCTCCACAAAACCTGGACTTGAGGTATAACCTTGGAGCGTAGAATATGTTCCTTCTTATCCAAGATTTTAATAGGTAACTCTTCATACGTTAAATCTTCCGCTTTCTCGTCTGGTTTTAATTTAATAATGTGGTTTAGGTCTTTCACATATTTACATAACATAGATATGTAAAAAACGTTATGAGCACGAGACATACTTGGCGGTAAGGCGAGTCTATAGGCCACAGTTCCTACTCGGCCGAGGATTTTAAATGGGCCAATGAATCGAGGATTGAGCTTTCTTCTCTTTCCAAATCTCGTAACTCCTTTCCATGGAGCAACACGTAACAACACATGATCTCCAACATTGAATTCCACGTCCTTTCGATGAAGATCAACATAACTTTTTTGTCGATCTTGTAAGGATTTTGGAGTATATGAGGATGTCATCAATAAAGACAACCACAAAATGATCCAAATATTCCTTAAATACTCGGTTCATCATGTCCATGAAGGTAGCAAAAACATTAGTCAATCCAAAAGACATGACTAAGAATTCGTAATTTTCGTACCGAGTTTTGAAAGCATTCTTTGGAATGTCATCAGTTTTAATCTTTAACTGATGATATCCGGAACAAAGATCGATCTTTGAAAAGAATTTAGCACCTTACAACTGGTCAAACAAGTCATCAATGCGAAGTAACGGATACCTATTTTTGATGGTGACATGATTCAACTCCCGATAGTCAATACAAAGTCGCATACTTTCATCTTTCTTCTTTACGAATAGAACAGGAGAACCCCAAGGAGACGTACTAGGACGAATGAAACTGATGTATAACAATTCCTGCAGTTGAGTTTTTAACTCTTGAAGTTCAATTGGAGCCATTCGGTATGGGGCTTTGAAAATGGGTTTTGTATCGGGTTCAAGGTCGATACAAAATTCGATTTCACATTCTGGGGGTAGGCCAGGAAGTTCTTCAGGAAATTTATTAACAATAGAAATATCATTCAAATCTGACGCATTTTTATTTAAATTCGTGACATGGGCTAAGAAATCTTGACATCCGTTTTTCAATAAACGAATGGTTTTATGGCTTGATATGACGGTGATTGACTTTAGTGGTTTGGTTACTTGAATTCGCATAATAGGTTGGTTAGGAATATGAAAATTTACCTCAGATCTTGGTGATGACTCATTATTTGCCATTAAACACAGATTTGCAATTTCCTTAGTTTGTTCAGCAACTTCTTCATCATATCTTTCTTGATTTATAAGTAAATCTTTGAAAGCAATTCCTTTCTTTTTGATATCTGTATCCGATCTTACTTTTTTGACTAACATGTCGACTTCATGAGCACGAAGATTTCCAATAAGGCTATCAAGAGGATAAATAGTTAGGTCTTGCCTTTCCTTAATAGCAATAACCTTCATTTTCCATATGGATGGAAGGGCTTTGAGAATTCTTCTGTTTTTCTCATTAGTTGTATATGCCTTCCCCAGATGTTCCAGTTCATTAATGATTCTGCAAAAACGTGTTCCATATCAATGATCTTTTCACCTTCTTTCAGCTTGAAACTTTCATACTCTTGGATTAGAGCATCTTTTCTGGTTTCTTTAATATGATTGGTTCCTTCATAAGTTAGAATCAATTTTTCCCAGATTTCTTTTGCATTCTTGCAATTGCTAACGCTTTTGTATTCTTTTTCAAAGAGAGCACTAGTCAACACTTGATCAGCTATGGATGCAATGTTTATAGCCTTTTCATCATCAGTAGTGAATTCATCAACATTTTTCTCAACGATCTTTTCTCCCATGATTTTTGTCAAAACTTTTACACCTCGTTCTATTGCAAGCCAAACTTTGATTCCTTGTGATTTGGCATAGATTTTGAATCTGTTCTTCCAGGTGGCAAAGTTTGTACCATTAAAAAGTGGGGGTCTAGTCATTGATAGTCCTTCTCCGCAACCAGTAGCATTGTAGGCCATAGATGGATTAACTCTTAGTAGGCCATAGATGGATTAACTCTTAGGCATGCCTGCATTTACTCAACAAATAAGTTAAAGAGCACCGCTAACACTGTTGGAATACTCGGTGGTTAAAATATAGTAATACACGTTATTGCACAGTAGCACACGGTATTGCACAGTATTTTTGAAATTATTGATTTTTACGTGAGAAGGCACTACTCAATAATTGTTACAGTAATTTCTGTTCAATATTTTATTTTATTGAATCAATAATTGCTACGTTGATATTTTATATTATTGTTGTTTCAATAATTGTCACTGCACAGTATCTCCATTATCAGATCAATAATTCATATTATTTGAATAATATTATTAGATAGCATTATTGGCAATGTCTAGAAAGTTCTGTCTAAGGAGAGGTTTGATCATCTAATTACGCGCCAGTAAGGAGAAATCCTTATTGGAAAGCCCCCTCTTTTCTGGGAACGGCCTGGTTGCCAGTACTGTGATTCTGTAATATTATTTGTGAATAATTAATTATTAATTTATATGATGAGAAAAATATTAATTTTATGTGGATATAGATGGAGAAAATTTTTAAAGTGACAATTGTTGAAAAATGATATTTTATCTTTTCTGATAAAATAATTTATTATTATATTTAATAATATAATAATGGTGATAGTTTTACAATGAATGTGGGATATATGAGTATATGAGGAGGAAGAGTATTTTTGTTGTATTAAATGATTAACACATGTTTTGTGTGTCGGTGGACCCTATTTCTTGACTGAAATTTGATTATAGCCTGTAAAATCGTCCGTTTATGGATTTCGGTCAATTTCTGTTTGGAATTTGGAAAAACTTTCTTCTGCAAAGTTGTAGAGAATTAAATTTTCTATAAAAATTTGTGAGATTCAAATTTTCTGATAAAAGGGCTATTTTCTATGAATTATTGTAGTTTCAGAAAATAAAATGACTTTTATTAATTTATGGGTGGGACCCACTTTGGTTGTTGAACACATGTGGGCTGCTGGGATTTTTTTTTCAGCCTTGGCATGCTTTGATTGCTGATGGTTGGTGTGTAGAAAATAGAGAATAAATAATATTAATTTATTATTTTAGTCTCCTTTGGCGTTCTAGCATTTTTCTATAAATAGGTGCTTAAGTTAGAATTAAAAATCACACTAGAAATATAAGCTTTCTCTCTTTCTCTCTCTATATTATGAAGTATATTTTGTGAGTTTTTAGATACTTTGAGAGTTGCTATTCAGTGCAAGGTTCCTTCGGCTTTACATTCCGGTCAGAAATACTGTTCTTTTGAGGTAAGGGATAGTAAGGAATTTTAAGGGTTATTATGTTTTTCAGTTCGTACTTCTTCTGACCTTCAGAAAATTCTGAAAAAATTTAAAATAATATTTTGATGAGTTTTATTGATTGTGTCCAAAAATAGAGATTTTTGGATGTATAGATTAAGAGTTATGAATTTTACGGGAAAAGACTACTTTAAAAGTAACCGCTTATAACTCCTTGTGGTTAACTCCAAAATTAATGAAATTTTTAGTAGAAGTATATCTATATAATATCAGTGTACTCTGTGAATTTCGGAATTTTTGGATAAAATTACAATTTATGATAAATGTCTAAATATTCGGCTGTTTTGGCCATATGAAAAATAGTAAATGAATTTTAAAAATTCTGGGAAAAATATATGTTCAATATGGGACTATATTCTGTTAAATCTCAGAAAAGAAATATTTTTGGGACTGATTTGGTATTTTTTATGAAAATGGTCTAGTTATGAGTAAATGAATTAATATGTTATGTGAAGTAAGAAAATTAGAAAATATGATTTTATGGCTTGAGAATCATATATGAGTTATATGTAGATTTTTTATGAGGGTTTTGGTTATTGGTGATGAAATCTTAAGAGTTGGCATTTTATGATGATTAAATGCATTAATTAGTAAAGTGTAAACAATTTAAATAAATTGTTTATAAGCTTAAGAAATATTATTATTTCAATATCATTATACCAAAATATTGGTATGAATTTTATTGTGAAATTTCTACTTTTTTCATGTCGAGTTACTATTCATGAGTTACTAATCACGAGTTACTATTCACGATTTACTATTCATGAGTTACTATTCACGAGTTACTATTTATGACAAAATTGGTTTCTTTTTCTGGCCAAATTATAGTTGATTTATGAATATTACTCTTAAGATTAAATCTATATGTTGATTATATTATTTTTATTATCATATATAACATTTTTATAACCCTAATGATGATATTTCTCTTTGACTTGAGTGTAAAGATGTGTAGATTTTTGGTATGATCATGACTATGGGTTCCCTTTGGCTAGTAGTGCAAAGTTAAATTGTTGACTGGTATGATCATGACCATTGAATTTATAATTGAATATCTTTAGCTTAAGTGCAAAGGTGAATTGATCAAAATGGTTATAATTATTGTTTATATAAATTCTGAAATGATTATATATTTATTTGAGATATTAATATATTTGGCCTGTAGTGCAAATATGAACTGTTGTTGAATATCTTTGGCCTGTAGTGCAAAGATGAACTGGTGATGAATATCTTTGGCCCATAGTGCAAAGATGACCTGTGGTTGAATATCTTTGGCCAGTAGTGCAAAGATGAATTGTTGATGAATATCTTTGGCCAGTAGTACAAAGATGAATTGTTGATGAATATCTTTGGCCCGTAGTGCAAAGATGACATGTTGTTGAATATCTTTGGCCAGTAGTGCAAAGATGAACAGGTGTTGAGATGAACATGACCAACTGGTGATACAAATGAATATCTTTGGCCGTAGTGCAAAGATGAAGTTATTAGTATGATTATGAACAGAAAATGTGATTTGGTGTAACCATGATCTTTGATGTTTCAGGTAAAGATAGGTGATGAAAATTATCTTCGTCCTAGATGAGAAGAGGAATGTAGAACTACAACTGTGATTATGAGTTATTCATATGATTGTGGACCAGAATTGTTAATTGATGTTACAGGGATAAAACATTGTTAGTGAATTTTTAACATGGAGAAGATAATAGACTTTATAGTCTATTTTAACTCTTTTAATGGATTGCTCGTTCCGCTGCAACTATGGTTAAAATTTTTATCATCTACCATAAGTTCTAAATCTCTGATTTAATTCTGTTGAAGGCTATTGATAACTTATTTATCTTTAGTCATGATATTCTTTACTGGGATAGTTGTGCTCACCCTTCTATTTCATAATTCCTTTCAGGTAATAAGAGTGTGGCTGGGTCGAGCGGGGGTAATAGGGGAATAGAACGGTGGTCATCATTTAGTAGTTATATTTGATGAATCATCTAGGGTGAAGCGAACCCAACGTTATAAGGGTGTTTTGCCACTATCATACAAGATGTCTAATGACTTACAACCTCGTGTCATCATAAGACAGGATTGTGCTCATCCACTTGCTGAGTATATTTATGAACACTACCTATATAATCTTGGTGTTTGTTTGAAGTATAATTCTCAATTAGAGGCAGTAGAGATAATGATAAGTCAAGAGAAGACTCACCATTGGGAAGAATATGATAGTAAACTTCTCGTTTTTCTTTGGGGTCTATTGGGTCAACCAAGGATAATTATGTGGCCATATGATATCTATCATAACCTAGACGCATGACCTCCCATGTACGAAGGTTTCCTTGAACACTTCCCAAAGATTCTAATTTTTAAAACAGTTTTTGACTATACCTTTATGTAAGGTATCATTGTGAGGTGATGTCCACGATTGGGACATGAGTCACATTTGGTATATATTTGTATCCAAACTCACAGCATATGTGTTGTTGTATTTTGCACGACAATTATTGTAATAAAGTTGTAGTTATTTTCTGTACCATGTATTTGGCGACTCAGAATAGGTTGGATGAAATGGACCTGTTTTGGGGTTGTCACAGTTGGTATCAGAGCTTAGGGATATCGTCTCTGGCGGATATCGGAAAATATAACTAGGAGGGGAGAGATGAGTAAATCCTTTGCTAGTGTGTCCTACCTAAGCTTAATTGTTGGTTGGTCATAATATATGGATATTATGTGATACGTTAATTTGCTTAATTAACCCTTGTTTTATGGCAGTATTTGAGAATAACAGCTGAGAATGCTAACAATGGAGTGAATGAGACTGTGGGGATACCTCTAATCACTAACCATGATAATGTGATGTCAGACGAAGAAGGAATTAGAGATACTTTTGTGGTGAGTGAAGAATTGATAGTTGCACCCGAGATAGTCGCAGAGGTAACAGCTGAGAGTGAGGAAGAAGAGGAAGAAGAAGTACCTGAGAAGAATTTATTAGAGGTATTATATGATCAAAATGTAGAATTGCAAAATCGTGTTCATGAGTTAGAAGAGCAGGCTGAAGAACGGCAGGCGGTCGTGGAACAAAAGGATGCAATAATTCAAGCTTGTGTTACCCGATATGTGATGCTTCAATAGAAGCATTCTTTGGCAGAGTATAAGATGATAAAGATGAAATCTGAGCTGAAAGAAGAAAAAACTGAACGAGTGAGAATAAGTGATGCATGGGCAAAAGCCGCACGACACGTGGATATTGTGGAAAGAGATGTCCGATCTAAGAAGACTAAAATAGATGAAATGAATTTCTCTTTTTGGAAAGCAATTGGGAGAACCCAACATCGAGTTTTGAATTATCCTGTACAAAGCGGTCAACCTGAATTCGATATGGATCGAAGATTGATGATTCAGATCATGAATCAGGAGTACGACGAGGCAGTTGAGGGAGGAATATGTCCTAAAGAAAAGTATATTCCAACAGTAGTGATGACGCCAAATGCAGCCCCAGACAAGTCAAAGCCGAGTAGTTCGAGGGATGACAGTTGTCATGACTTCCTAACAAATGAGGAACCCAAATGAAGTTATCATGGGAGATGAGCAATGGAGAAATCATGATGATCTGAGAGATATAATCTGAAATGAAAGCAAGGTATTCTCAACTCTTTGAAATACCAGGTACGCAAATTTCGGGGACGAAATTTCATAAGGAGGGGAGATTGTAAGACCCCGAATTTTATGAAATAAAAGTACTCAATTTTTCTTATAATTACAATTCAGTAAATGGTTAAATTGATAAAAAGTTAAAGTTATAGGTGTAATGTGAAAATTTTTCAAAATAAACAAGTGGTTATAAAATAATCATTGTTGTCGGGGAATATTCGTTGGTCGTGGAATATTCTTTCTGTCGGGGAATATCCGTACGACGACGCAGTCATTTGTGGGCCTCAAAACAGAATAACTGTCGAATGAAGATAACGACAAAAATTGAGTTTTTATAATTAACGGCGTAGTTGTTACCGTTAACACTGTTAGAATACCCGGTGGTTAAAATACAGTAATACGCGTTATTGCACAGTAGCACACGGTATTGCACAATATTTTTGAAATTATTGATTCTTACATGAGAAGGCACTACTCAATAATTGTTATAGTAATTTCTGTTCAATATTTTATTTTATTGAATCAATAATTGCTACGTTAATATTTTATATTATTGTTGTTTCAATAATTGTCACTGCACAGTATCTCCATTATCAGATCAATAATTCATATTATTTGAATAATATTATTAGATAGCATTATTGGCAATGTCTAGAAAGTTCTGTCTAAAGAGAGGTTTGATCATCTAATTGCGCGCCAGTAAGGAGAAATCTTTATTGGAAAGCCCCCTCTTTTCTGGGAACGGCCTGGTTGCCAGTACTGTGATTCTGTAATATTATTTGTGAATAATTAATTATTAATTTATATGATGAGAAAAATATTAATTTTATGTGGATATAGATGAAAAAAATTTTTAAAGTGACAATTGTTAAAAAAATGATATTTTATCTTTTCTGATAAAATAATTTATTATTATATTTAATAATATAATAATGGTGAGAGTTTTATAATTAATGTGAGATATATGAGTATATGAGGAGAAAGATTATTTTTGTTGTATTAAATGATTAACACATGTTTTGTGTGTCGGTGGACCCCATTTCTTGACTGAAATTTGATTATAGCCTGTAAAATCGTCCGTTTATGGATTTCGGTCAATTTCTGTTTGGAATTTGGAAAAACTTTCTTCTGCAAAGTTGTAGAGAATTAAATTTTCTATAAAAATTTGCGAGATTCAAATTTTCTGATAAAAGGGCTATTTTCTATGAATTATTATAGTTTCAGAAAATAAAATGACTTTTATTAATTTATGGGTGGGACCCACTTTGGCTGTTGAACACATGTGGGCTGCTGGGATTTTTTTTTCAGCCTTGGCATGCTTTGATTACTGATGGTTGGTGTGTAGAAAATAGAGAATAAATAATATTAATTTATTATTTTAGTCTCCTTTGGCGTTCTAGCATTTTTCTATAAATAGGTGCTTAAGTTAGAATTAAAAATCACACTAGAAATATAAGCTTTCTCTCTTTCTCTCTCTATATTATGAAGTATATTTTGTGAGTTTTTAGATATTTTGAGAGTTGCTATTCAGTGCAAGGTTTCTTCGGCTTTATATTCCGGTCAGAAATACTGTTCTTTTGAGGTAAGGGATAGTAAGGGATTTTAAGGGTTATTATATTTTTCAGTTCGTACTTCTTCTGGCCTTCAAAAAATTTTGGAAAAATTTGAAATGATATTTTGATAAGTTTTATTTATTGTGTCCAAAAATGGTAATTTTTAGATATATAGATTAAGAGTTATGAATTTTACGGGAAAAGACTACTTTAAAAGTAACCGCTTATAACTCCTTGTGGTTAACTCCAAAATTGATAAAAATTTTATTGGAAGTATATCTATATAATATCAGTGTACTCTGTGAATTTAGGAATTTTTGGATAAAATTATAATTTATGATAAATGTCTAAATATTCGGCTGTTTTGGCCATATGAAAAATAGTAAATGAATTTTAAAAATTCTGGAAAAAATATATGTTCAATATGGGACTATATTCTGCTAAATCTCAGAAAAAAAATATTTTTGGGACTGATTTGGTATTTTTTATGAAAATAGTCTAGTTATGAGTAAATGAATTAATATGTTGTGTGAAGTAAGAAAATTAGAAAATATAATTTTATGGCTTATGAATCATATATGAGTTATATGCATATTTTTTATGAGTGTTTTGGTTATTGGTGATGAAATCTTAAGAGTTGGCATTTTATGATGATTAAATACATTAATTAGTAAAGTGTAAACAATTTAAATAAATTGTTTATAAGCTTAAGAAATATTATTATTTCAATATCATTATACCGAAATATTGGTATGGATTTTATTGTGGAATTTCTACCTTTTTCATGTCGAGTTACTATTCACGAGTTACTATTCACGATAAAATTAGTTTCTTTTTCTGGCCAAATTATAGTTGATTTATGGATATTACTCTTAAGATTAAATCTATATGTTGATTATATTGATTTTATTATCATATATAACATTTTTATAACCCTAATGATGATATTTTTTTTACTTGAGTGTAAAGATGGGTAGATTTTTGGTATGATCATGACTATGTGTTCCCTTTGGCCAGTATTACAAAGTTGAATTGTTGACTGGTATGATCATAACCATTGAATTTATAATTGAATATCTTTAGCTTAAGTGCAAAGGTGAATTGATCAAAATGGTTATAATTATTATTTATATAAATTCTGAAATGATTATATATTTCTTTGAGATATTAATATTTGGCCTGTAGTGCAAATATGAACTGTTGTTGAATATCTTTGGCCTGTAGTGCAAAGATGAACTGGTGATGAATATCTTTGGCCCATAGTGCAAAGATGACCTGTGGTTGAATATCTTTGGCCAGTAGTGCAAAGATGAATTGTTGATGAATATCTTTGGCCAGTAGTGCAAAGATGAATTGTTGATAAATATCTTTGGCCCGTAGTGCAAAGATGACATGTTGTTGAATATCTTTGGCCAGTAGTGCAAAGATGAACAGGTGTTGAGATGAACATGACCAACTGGTGATACAAATGAATATTTTTGGCCGTAGTGCAAAGACGAAGTTATTAGTATGATTATGAACAGGAAATGTGATTTGGTGTAACCATAATCTTTGATGTTTCAGGTAAAGATAGGTGATGAAAATTATCTTCGTCCTGGATGAGAAGAGGAATGTAGAACTACAACTGTGATTATGAGTTATTCATATAATTGTGGACCAGAATTGTTGATTGATGTTACAGGGATAAAACATTGTTAGTGGATTTTTAACATGGAGAAGATAATAGACTTTATAGTCTATTTAACTCTTCTAATGGATTGCTCGTTCCGCTGCAACTATGGTTGAAATTTTTATCATCTACCATAAGTTCTAAATCTCTGATTTTATTTTGTTGAAGGCTATTGATAACTTATTTATCTTTAGTCATGATATTCTTTACTGGGCTAGTTGTGCTCACCCTTCTGTTTTACAATTCCTTTCAGGTAATAAGAGTGTGGCTGGGTCGAGCGGGGGTAACAAGGGAATAGAACGGTGGTCATCATTTAGTAGTTATATTTGGTAAATCATCTAGGGTGAAGCGAACCCAACGTTAGAAGGGTGTTTTGCCACTATTATACAAGATATCTAATGACATACAACCTCGTGTCATCATAAGACAGGATTGTGCTCATCCACTTGCTGAGTATATTTACGAACACTACCTATATAATCTTGGTGTTTGTTTGAAGTATAATTCTCAATTAGAGACAGTGGAGATAATAATAAGTCAAGAGAAGACTCACCATTGGGAAGAATATGATAGTAAACTTCTCGTTTTTCGTTGGGGTCTATTGGGTCAACCAAGGATAATTCTGTGGCCATATGATATCTATCATAACCTAGACGCATGGCCTCCCATGTACGAAGGTTTCCTTGAACACTTTCCAAAGATTCTAATTTCTAAAACAGTTTTTGACTATACCTTTATGTATGGTATCATTGTGAGGTGTTGTCCACGATTGGGACATGAGTCACATTTGGTATATATTTGTATCCAAACTCACAGCATATGTGTTGTTGTATTTTGCACGACAATTATTGTAATAAAGTTGTAGTTATTTTCTGTACCATGTATTTGGCGACTCAGAATAGGTTGGATGGAATGAACCTGTTTTGGGGTTGTCACAATAATTTTTGAAATCTGATTTGAAATTAAGGGCTGAGATTTAATAATTTTGAAATCAATGATTTGGATGGAAAATGGAACACGCGGATTCCCAATTGCACAATTTTAAACTTTCGTCCGGGCCACATCGGCGGTTCCAAGCTAGGGGCAGAGGGGGCATCTGCCCCCACTGGAATTTTAGGGGTCATGGGTGCATGTTGTATAATTTCATTGTGTCATATTAAAATATCAAATATCAATTATATATTTTCGTAAAATTATTTAGTCTTATTTTTTCTCTTGTGTATAACTAATAAACAACTATACTCTTTTATTTTTTTTTCTTTAAAAAAAATTTGTTCTCTTTTTAACAATTATAATTTATTTGATTTCTGTATTTTTTTCCCAACATTTAACAATAATAAATATTTTATTCAACTTAGCATCCCCTAAATTAATTTCCTCTCTAAAATTTTGTTATATTTAATTTTAAAATTTTTATTCAGTTTCTCTCTTTAATTTTTATACACATTTTATCTCTAATATTTATTTCCCATCGTGTCAATTTCTTTTACTATTTACTTATTATTTCTATTTTAAAAAAAATTCATTCACTGTCTCACTCTAAATTTTCTTTTTCTTTATACAAATTTAAGGCAGAGAGAGTATATAAATAAATTTAGATTTTTTTTCCTTCTCTAATACTTGATGGAGTAATTTAGTATCTTCGTTCCAAATTAATAGAGAATCAATTTTGATATTAAGTTGAGGTATTTTCAGGTTTAAAATTGATATGAATGAATGACTGTTTATTAACTTACATTGAGCGTGATATTTTTGTAACTATTAAAAATGAGGTTATCATGCAACAATTTCAAGCAACATTTCAACCAATTAAACCTCGAAAAATATTATTATAAATAATATTTGAGAATTATTTAGTTGTGTTTCATGTTATTAAATTTTTATTTTTAAGAGTTTTTTTTTCTTCTGATTTTGACCCCATTAAATTATAAACCTGAATCCGCCCCTGCCGGGCCATTTTCTAATCAATTGGCATTTATTGTTCAATGCATTAATTCGGTCAAGGAAACAAAAGAGAAAGGAACAGCCAACTGTTGATTATTTAATATATATATATATATATATATATATATATATATATATATATATATATATATATATATATAGCAATAAAATAATTTTGCCCAATTTTGAAATAACTTAAAATGATTTTTGAAATCTTTAAATAGTAAAATTATTTTGAGAAAAAATAGAAAATAGCTGCATGTCAAAAAATGATTTAATCAAAATCTCCATCTTCTTTCCAAATATGGTCAAACAAGCATTTGATGATCAACATATGATTTTTGTCCCAAAATGCATAACCCAATTGTTTTAACACTTCAAAAAATCAAAATCAAGAAAATCAATTAAATAAGGTTTAGAAAATATTTTTGGTCAAAGTAAATAAGATAAATACAACAATTAAAAAAATCCTATGGAGAGGATTCTACCCTTTTAATTAATTTATTTACTAATTATTGTTATCATCAAAATAAAACTAAAATTTAGAGACCCAACAGGAGCCATCCAGCTTGATGCCGATTGGAGCAGTCGAAGAATTAGTAAGCAAAGTGTGACGCCCCCAAATTCGGGTCCTTTTAAACCTCGGATTTGATTCGCCACGATACTACTATCGTCCAACTATTTATATCTTTTATTCATAACTTAATGAATATAATTTTGCTTATTACAATTTAGAATATAAATTCTTTCCATTTTCAAGATCTGTATAATGACACCAAACTTTACTAGGTTTCAAATCTTGGTCATTTACCATTCCTGTCTATACATCATATTCGATATTATAAAAATACGGAATAATTTAAACTTTTTCAATCTCCTTTAAATAAAATCTTTTATTGATTTCTTAACTTGAATCAATTATATATCCTTGAATCAAATTATGTTATGATTCATTCTATTCGAATTACTGTATAAATTTTTACATCTCGATTTCAATTCCTCTATGCATCACATAGTACAACTTTACAACTCAACATGTATTATACATCGTAATCTACTATCATGTACATCTCCTAGAACCTAAACATGGTTCAAGGGCATATATTTAAATAAATAAATCAATCTTCTTCGATACTAGTGAACTCTATCAATCAAGTAGCACGTAATCGTTACCGAGAGTCCTTAACCTGCAAAAATGGTTATTTGCAAGAGTGAGCTCGACAGCCAAGCAATTCTAACAGTTTTTATGCATCACATAGCATATAATAACATACTCAGTTCATGCATTCACAATCAATTAATATTTACTACGCATGTTACTTCTCACATAATAGGCATAACGATTTACTTCACAAGCATATCATCAAAGATCAACTTTCAAATTTCATACATATCTCATATGCATTTCATATATATGCATCAACATTCTCATAGCATAATATAGCTCAACTAACAGTTATCGAATTCATATATCAAATAGGAACTAAAAGACTTGCCTGATTCATAGTTTATCAACTACGACTTAACTGCTTAAAGCTTATCTGCACTGCGTGTGTTCCTACACAGTTATATAATCATGGATTCATATCCATCAGTCATACATTTCATATGCTCTTAATATAAGAACAAATATTGTTTCCTAACTTGGTTTCATTTTTACTTGAACTTAGGATAAACATGAGACTAGCTCATTCTACTATCATATTTATCTAAACAATCTTGTTTCATATCTTGTAGTTCTTAAGGACAACATATAACCATAACTTAAGACCATGCAGTTAACGAACTGCTCTTGGTCACTCTGCAGAACGGCGCGACCGCGCTGCATTTAAGCTTAGGAGTGGCGCGGCCGCGTTACTCCCTGCCAGAACCAGACTTAGGCTTTTTATTGCCCAATATAATTTCTAGCATAACATGTATTCTGATACGTACTGTAAACTTACATCAAGTAGGTTGTGATCTATTTTCAAGTTCATATTCAAACTACTTAGCTCCATAATGATTTTTTTCAATCAATAAGGCTTCATAACTTTCTTTAACAAGATTCGATGTTATAAGCTTTTAAACCATATATTGGTACTAATAAGCCTCTAATAGCATTCTCACATGTATATATCTTATTTACATAGACATAACATAGTTCTTTATTTGAAAACTTATTTTAAACCATACTTGAAAGGTCCAATTCATGCTTAGCCAGATGATGAACATATTCGTCATGTCTAGAGGCATAAGGCGTCTTAGTATGCATGCTAGAAAGGTCAGAGTATACTTTACACAATATTTGAAACTATTAGTTCTTCAAAACTTCTGAGTTTTCTTTCAAAACATTTTAAACCAAGATATATCAATCTAGTATATGCAAGTTAATTTTAAAACTACATTTCATGCACGTTGATATGCGTACAAAGGGTCCAAGGGCAGAACTCAAAGGATACCAAATTCATCAACTTTCGTTTCTCAAAAACTTTAAGTTTTCTTTTAGAAAATCATGTTAAAGCATTCCATTATTAGTAAAGTAATCTTAGTTATATGACATGTCTATTATTATGCATATTTATGTTTTATCACTTAGAATAACATATTTTATCGTCGGGAGCACTACACTTGCATACGTGCATGCCCGACGCCCGACGCCCTCCGATTGCCTTCTAATACACATCAGTCCTAAAGATGACCATTTTGACCCCTTCTAATGACCTCAAATTGAAAAATGTAAAGAAAAAAAGTTGTAGGTCTATTCGTCCTCGTTTCGGATCATCTTGAATCGTCTCAATCGGAGTTTGTATGAAAATGTTATGGCCATTTTACCAAAATAGGTCAAAAAAGTCACACCAGACACACTATGGGCGCAACCGCGCCCATTTTCTTCACAGTCCCAGCGCGCCCGCGCCCATGCTCCTGGACAGCGCGCCCGCGCTTGGCTTTGCCCAGATTACAGTTTTTGCCATAACTTCTTCATTTTAAGTCCGAATTAGATGGTTTTCGATTCGTTAAACTCGTTAAACTCTTAGCTACTCATCTACAGAATAATTATAACACTTCAAACATATTAAAAAATCATTTTAAGGGTTCCAATTTAGTGTTCATGCTATATTTTTGTTAGGTCCCGATATTTCCTCTACTGGGCCGGACGGATTGGGCCTCCCCATTTAATTAGCCTAGTGGACCTTTACTATTAAGTCTTATAGTCATTGAGCTTAACCTTTACCCTGTCTTTATTGCCTCTCCTTAACATTGGGCTGGATCAAGCGGCCGGTCCATAAAATCTTCTAGTATCTAAGACTTTGACTGGTAATGATGAAAAAGGAGAGCAGTTGACCAAAAGTCTGCAGATCATTAATGTGGATGGGATTTTATCTGGCCGGCGGCAGAAACAGTGGAAAAAAGGTGACAACATGCGTGCAAACGGCTGAGACCATAGAGAAGCAGGGGGCTGTGTCAGATCGTGGTTGGTGGCACAAAAAACCGAGTATGAGAGTATAACCTAGCAAGGGGGTCTCCTAACAAAAGGTACGCATACACTTTCCATCTAGCTCAACAGACTAGACATTTTACATCCTCCATTGTTAAACCTTGAATGCCTGTATTGACTCTCACGCCGGAGCTATCCCCCGACGGTCCAGCCGTCAAGCTTTTGGTGTTGATCGTGTTTACTGTGCAGGATTAGGACGTCGTCTTACGTGATTGGGACGTCATCAAAGATCTTGGCGTTAACATTGGCGCTAGAAGGAAGGCTGAGTTCTAGTGTTCCAGAGCTTTCAATCACAAATATTCGTTTGTTCCACATTCTCAAAGATGGGGAAAAGCAGAGCAGATACGCCTGAAGGACAGCCGATAACTGTCGGTGATTCGCCACCACGAGTTTCTGTTAGAGATCGTTTGGGGCCTACACTAAGTGCTCATGCTAGCACCGCGTCCAAGCGATCACATGGAGATTCTCGTCCGAGGGCCGTGGGCAAGGCTAGGAAAAAGTTAATCTTCACGGCGGATAAAGATTCTGGTCGCTGTCGGAAACAGCTAGACCACGACGAAAAGACCTCCCGATTGGCTAAAATGGCAGAAGAGGCAGATAGGGCCATGGAGTCACTTATGAAGCAGAGGCAGGATATAGCCGAACAGATGTCCCGGATGGAAGAGTTGAGAGATGAAGCGTCCAGTTATGTTCAGTCTGAAAGGCGTGTGCATCGCAGCGGGAAGGAGCCGGTTCATTCAGAACGTGGGTTTCAGAGCCAGCATCGGGAGAGAGAAAGATCGAGGAGCCCTACTCCTTGAAGATCGAAGGAAGCACTCCGTCGTGACGTCCCTATGGGGCAGGTCCGAAGTGGTAGGAAAGGCCGATCCAGAGAATGAACTCCAGAGAGCATGAAAAGGGCACTCATTGTCGCACACTCTCACCATAGTCATCGGACCCAGAGGCGAAGCAGATCTAGGGGTCTTACCCCCGAAAGTCGGGTACTTCGCTCAGAAGACCGTCGTCGTGAAAGTCCTTCGAAGTTTGGGGGTATTATGGTTAACGACCGACCTACTCAAAAAAGGAGAGAGTCGTCGGAGAAGGAAGTGTCGTCACAGTCGGAAGGAGTGGAGTACCTCGTAAAAGAACTGAA
Organism: Panax notoginseng; assembly: GCA_016801055.1. Classification (NCBI taxonomy): domain Eukaryota; kingdom Viridiplantae; phylum Streptophyta; class Magnoliopsida; order Apiales; family Araliaceae; genus Panax; species Panax notoginseng. The sequence goes on from CM029023.1 coordinate 132,682,755, forward strand.
GGCACTCCAGAAGCAGTTGGCCGGGGTCCAGCAAATGAAGGATACTCCGAGAAAGAAAGCATCCCCATTTTCCTCGGATATTCTTAAGGAGAAGGCGGACACCTCTAAGAAGTTGCCTCACATGGAAAGTTACGATGGTTCGGGAGATCCTTACGACCATAGCCAAGCATTTGACCGGTTAATGGACTACTACGATTTCACTGACGCTGCTAAATGTCACATGTTCGTTACGACGTTGAGAAAGGATGCGAGGCAGTGGATGGGGACTTTACCAGCAAATTCAATTTCATCATGGTCCGAACTCTGTGATAAGTTCCACGCTCGTTTTGGGAGTAACCGAAGAAGAGGGAGGCCCACGGGCTCTTTGGCACAGGTCAGGCAGTACATCAACGATTCTTTGGGTCAGTATGTGAAACGGTTCCGAGAGGCCGTTGGTCAGGTATCAGATTTGAACGATCTCCAAGCCGTGGGATTGTTTCAGAACGGTCTGGACCTAGTGAAGTCGGAGAACCTGGTGAAGAAGCTGATGTTCAATCATCCGAAGAGCCTGGCAGAGGTATTCGATAAGACAGAAGGTTATATCGTTGTGGAAGAGGCTATGAGTAGCTTGAAGCGTTCCTCTACGGAACAGATGAAGGAGGCAGATGTCCCTAAAACCCGGGATGATCCGAAGAAGACGGGGGGGGGGGTACAATGATAGGTCGGAAAGCCGTTCTAAGAAATACAACAATTCATGGCGACAAGGAGATACTCGTCCGCCTGTTTCTGCCATGAAAGTGAATAAAGTTTATACCAAACTAAACACAGACAGATCGGTGATTCTGGACCAAATCTGGAACCAGCCTTTCTTCGAGCCACCACGGGACAATTATAGGACAGGGCAGGGCAACTCTCGAAAATATTGTAACTATCATCAAGCCGCTGGCCATGGCACCAACGAGTGTTGTAATCTGAAGGATTTTGTGGAAAGAAAGATCCAGAGCGGTCTGTTAGTCCAATATGTGGTCGAAAAAAATCAACAGAGTGCCGACCGCACCGTTCAGACAGTTCAAACGAATCCTCCTGTACAACCCACCCCGAACTAGCCACCAAGGCATGTCATTGACGTAATAACCGGGGGGACGTCTGGAAAGTTGGTAGGAAGAAAGAGAAGGGGGTACCTGGATTCGGTTATGACCGTATCAGGTGCTCCTCCGAAAATGGAGAGGCCCTTTCCAGGAACTATTATATCCTTTACAGATGCAGACTATCCTTCGGAGCCCATTGATCCACATGAAGGGGCGTTAGTGATCACCGCACAGGTGGGCTCGGTGGACGTGAAACGTATGATGATAGATAACGGGTCCTCGGTGGATATACTGTACGCCCACGCATATCAGAGGATGCACCTTGATGGGCGAAAGATGGAAGTTGGGCAGGAGGCTCCTTTATATGGCTTCAGCAACGATCCGGTCAAAGTTGCAGGCACTATCGAGCTCCTAGTGGTCTTTGGCACAGCCCCTCAACAGGCAGAAATAATGTGTAAATTCTATGTTGTGCATGTAGATTCGGCTTACAATGCCATACTGGGAAGACCTACCCTGACAGCTCTCAAAGCCGTGACTTCCATCCCCCATTTCAAAATCAAGTTCCCTACAGCGCACGGAGTTGGAGAGGTGGCTGGGGACTTGGATCTAGCCCGACGCTGTTATCAGAATGCGTGCATCTCTTTCGGAGTAGGGGTTAGCAAACAGAAACAAACCATGGCAATCGAGATTGAGCCCTTCACTGAAAGCAGTTCCGAGCCATTGGTAACACCTGCGGGGGAGACGGAGGAGATTGAGTTAATCCTTGGGAAGGCAGACAAGACAGTGAAAATTGGTTTGGGTCTACCAGAGCCTCTTCGGACAAATCTTACGGAACTCCTTCGCTGCTATGCGGACATTTTTGCATGGGAACCGCAGGACATGCCGGGGATTAGCAGAAAGGTCGCTGAGCACCGATTGGAGGTAGATCCCTCAAAGAAGCCTGTTCGGCAAAAGAGACGGATCTTTGTACCTGAGCGCCAAAAGATAATTGACGAAGAGATCGCCAAGCTGATGGCTGCTGATTTTATTTTTGAGATCGACTACCCACAGTAGATGGCCAATGTAGTATTGGTGCAGAAGCAGAACCAGAAATGGCGAGTTTGTATCGATTACACTGACCTAAATAAAGCTTGTCCGAAGGACTTTTATCCTTTGCCCCATATTGATCAACTTATTGACGCAACTTCGGGATATGCCCTACTAAGCTTTATGGATGCTTTTTCAGGTTATCATCAAATATCTATGTGCAGGGAAGATATCCCGAAGACAGCGTTCATTACACACCGTTCGGTATACGCATATAAGAAGATGACCTTTGGCCTTATCAATGTTGGAGCAACCTACCAAAGAATGATGAATTTTATCTTCCACAAGCAGCTGGGGAAGAATATGGAGGTTTATGTGGACGACATGATCGTGAAAAGCATGCAGGTTCAGAAACATTTGGATGATCTGGAGGAATGTTTCCAGACTGTCCGACATCACAGATTGAGGCTCAACCCTGCAAAGTGTACCTTCGGCCTCGGTGCGGGAAAGTTCTTGGGGTATCTGGTCAGTCAGAGGGGCATCGAAGCCAATCCAGAGAAAATTCAAGCCGTCCTTGACATGAAGACTCCTCAGTCATTTAAAGACGTCCAACGTCTGACCGGTAGGATTGCAGCTCTGAGGAGGTTCATGTCCAAATCTGCAGAGAAGTGTCTACCATTCTTCGACACACTGAGGGGGCCGAAGAATGCGAAGACTTTCCAATGGACTTCGCCCTGTGAGGAAGCCTTCCAAGGCATAAAGACCTATCTGTCCTCTGCTCCTCTATTGGTAAAACCTACCCCAAAAGAGACCTTGTATCTCTACCTTGCAGCGAGTTCCTTAGCCGTTGGAGCGGTGCTGATTCGGGAGATCAGTGGAAAGCAGCACCCGGTCTATTACGTCAGTCACGTCCTACGGGACGCCGAAACCAGGTATCCAAATATTGAAAAAATTGCCTTTGCTTTAGTAGTTGCTAGCCGAAAGCTTCGGCAGTACTTTCAGGGTAGGCTCTTGATCGTCTACACGGATCAACCACTGAAGAAGGTAATGGGTAAGCCAGAGGTTTCGGGGAGATTGGCAGCATGGACCATGAAATTATCCCAGTTTTTCCTTGAATACCATCCCCGAACCGCTATCAAGGGACAAGCTTTGGCCAATTTTGTGGTAGAATGTTCCTTCACCGAAGCAGATACCGAGTTACCAGAAGCTGGAACATCTGATCGAACTGTTACAGTCCTTCAACACGGTCAGAATGCTTGGACGCTGTATGTAGATGGGTCTTCCACGGTAAATGTCAGTGGAGCAGGGATTATTCTGACCAGTCCGGAGGGGTTCAAGGTACAACAAGCTATTAGATTCGGGTTTAAGGCAACTAACAACGAGGCCGAGTATGAGGCAGTGTTAGCTGGGGTTCGGCTGGCGAAGAGCCTAGAAGTCCAGAAACTGATTATTTATAGTGACTCTCAGCTGGTCGTCAAGCAGTTATCAGGAGAATATGAAGCCCGGGGAACGAGGATGATCAGGTATTTGGCAGAGTTGAAAGACAGACTCCGATACTTTGCTTTTCACGAATTTCAAGGCATAGAGCGAAACGATAATTCCATTGCCGATGCCTTATCAAAGTTAGCCACTACAGATGCTATCGTTTTCAATGGGTCAGTCTATCTGGAGGTCCTACAGCAGCCGAGTATTCAACATGACTCGGTGATGTGTATTGAGCGATCTGACTGCTGGATGACTCCCTACATCAATTATTTGGCAGATGGCGTCCTTCCTTCAGATCAGATGTTAGCAAAAAAGGTCAAATACAAAAGTGCCAACTTCGTTCTTATTGACGGGGATCTTTATCGGAGGGCATTTTCGTCACTATTATTAAAATGTCTGGTCCCGTCCGAAGCAGAGTACGCCCTTCGGGAAGTTCATGAGGGCATCTGCGGTGATCACATGGCGGCTAAGTCGCTGGCATACAAAGTTCTTCGGCAGGGGTACTACTGGCCAACGATCTTCAAGGAAGCTACAGAATACGTGAAAAAATGTGATAAATGTCAGCTCAACAGTCCGATCCCACATCAGCCACCGGAAGAGCTATACTCGATTCTATCTCCTATACCCTTCGCTGTCTGGGGGGTTGATATACTGGGTCCATTACCGAAAGCTAAAGGGCAGGTCAGTTTCGTCATAGTTGTTATTGATTATATGACCAAATGGGTCGAGGCGAAACCGCTCCGGCTGATAACGGAACAGGAGTGTCTGAAATTTATGAAAGAATCCGTAGTGTTTCGCTTTGGGATCCCTCAAGTGGTGATATCAGATAACGGACGCCAGTTTGTGGGATCGAAATTTGAAGGATTTCTGAGAGAACTGGGAGTCCAGCACAGGAAAACTTCAGTTGCTCATCCACAGTCAAATGGGCAGGTTGAGGTGACTAACAGAACACTTCTAAACGGGATCAAGCGCAGATTGGACGAAGCCAAAGGAAGATGGCCGGAAGAATTGCTTAGTGTATTGTGGGCTTACAGGACTACACCGAGGACGACAACAGGAGACTCGCCTTTCAGACTGGCTTATGACACTGATGCCTTGGTCCCCGTTGAGATTGGATCTCCAAGTCTTCGAGTTAGTCAGTTCAGAGAGATCTACAATGACGAGGGACTAAAGGCCAACTTGGACCTGTTAGAGGAAGTCAGAGAAGTGGCTATGATCAAGTTAGCAGCCTACCAGAGAAGAGTTGCCAAGCATTACAACAAAGGGGTAAAGCTCCGAAGATTTGAGGTGGGAGACCTCGTTCTCAGAGAGGCTGAAGCGTCTACACCGCAGAACACGGGGAAGTTGATGCCGAACTGGGAAGGACCGTATGAAGTGGCCGAAGTGCCAAAGCCCGGGACGTATCAACTGAAGGCATTGGATGGATCCGAAATTAATAACACGTGGCACGCAGGCAGGCTCCGAAAGTACTTTCAATAGAAACCGAGTCATTTCACCGAGAGTCTGTACATGACATTCATCATCAATAAAAAGCCACTTTTTATTTCACAACTGATCTTCGCATTTGTCCTAAAGTCACAGCGAAGTATGGAGGTATGGTAGGACTCGCTGGCCATTCGATGGCAGCCAATTTATTTGATACCCCGCGTGGTAGTCAAATCCTGGATCCTATATTGTTTTTTTACCAAGGGTGGTAAAATCAATGGTCACCGAAGTATGGAGGTATGGTAGGACTCGCTGGCCATTCGATGGCAGCCAATTTATTTGATACCCCGCGTGGTAGTCAAATCCTGGATCCTATATTGTTTTTTACCAAGGGTGGTAAAATCAATGGTCACCGAAGTATGGAGGTATGGTAGGACTCGCTGGCCATTCGATGGCAGCCAATTTATTTGATACCCCGCGTGGTAGTCAAATCCTGGATCCTATATTATTTTTTTACCAAGGGTGGTAAAATCAATGGTCACCGAAGTATGGAGGTATGGTAGGACTCGCTGGCCATTCGATGGCATCCAATTTATTTGATACCCCGCGTGGTAGTCAAATCCTGGATCCTATATTGTTTTTTACCAAGGGTGGTAAAATCAATGGTCACCGAAGTATGGAGGTATGGTAGGACTCGCTGGCCATTCGATGGCAGCCAATTTATTTGATACCCCGCGTGGTAGTCAAATCCTGGATCCTATATTGTTTTTTACCAAGGGTGGTAAAATCAATGGTCACCGAAGTATGGAGGTATGGTAGGACTTGCTGACCAGTCGATGGTAGCCTCTTCGGCAGGTGGTCCTTATGACTTCGTCAGGCCCTTCACGGCATTTACCTCACACTTTGGTAACGAATAAATATTCCTTTACTTTATCATTATTACCAAATTTTTTCTAAGTGTTGAGTTCGGAAGGCCACTTTCTTTAACTTCATCTTATCTGTTATACGACTCACCTAATTGTTGATTAACAGTTTAAAGTTAAGACCACGAAGGAGCTTGTACATTTTTCAAGTTGAATCAATATTAAAGCGTTGATAAATAGTAAATACACCGAAGTCATAAGGAATAATGTTGATATTTTATTTACATAATGTTGTTTACAAAAAGGTAGAAGCTTTACAAGAATCCTACAGCTAAGGGAAAGAGAACCATCTTCAGGGATCGGCTTCGTCTTCCGAAGAATCCAGAATGGTCGGGTCAACCTCGACAGCGACAAGTCTTGCCTTATCTTTGCTTTGGCATTCGTCGTATCCATCCGAGAACATTTGGACGATCTCCTCGTTCAACTCGGCAGATTTCCGGTATTCTTGTTGAACTTCTCTCCGAAGATCTCCGGTTAGAGGAGGACCCAAATCTCTTAAAGCCCGAAGTTCACGGAGCTCCTCTTCGAGTTTTGCCCGCTCCTTCAGATGTCTCAAATCCCTGGCCTCAAGATCATGTACTTGTACAGCCAAGCTCTTATTGGTCTTCACCATCGTTTCGTTCTTCCCAACAAGGACCTCGTTCCGGCGAACCAGGTCTATGTTCGTAGTAACGGTCAGTTGGTGGGTGGCCTCGGCTGTTTCCAGCTTCTCTTTTAGGTTATTCACATCCTTCTGGAGGCCTTCATTATTGAGTAGAGTGGTACCATGGGCCCTTCTCTCTCTCTCCAGAGCCAAAGCCAGAATGGCCTTCTCTTGCCTAGCTGCATCTTCTTCAGCTTCGGATTCTTTGTATCGGGGAAGAAGCCTCCCGAAAATAGCATTGGCCTACGGACATTCAAAGATAGCCGGTAAATTATTAGAAGAAACAGATGATTTCCAAATATTTCAAATTGAACAAACTCACCTTGGCCTAGTAACTCATGCCTTCTTCGATTAAATCCCTGATTGAGCTGTTCCCGAACCGGTGGTCATCAGTCTCCCGGATAAAGGATTCGAACAGCTGGAACGGGAAGTTGGCATTAAACTCCGGCCATATGGTGGGAGAGGATGCGGCTTCTCGCCCGAAGGCAGAAGGAGAAGATCTTGCCGAAAAGGGCATTGATGGTTCGGGGGGCGGTGGCGGTTGATCTTCGGAAGGTTGCTTCCTTTTACGAGACAGAAGTGGAGACTCGGTTGGATTTTCGAGCTCGTCTTCGGAAATGTGGATCTCCACAGGGATAATGATAGGAGGATCGACTGCAGCAGGAGGAACCCGAAGCTCATCGACGGACAGAGGAGTCACTTTGGTCTTTCTCTTTTTGATCCGAAGAGCCTGCATCCGCTCGTTAGCAGGCATGTCGATCAGACTCGCTGCAGAAGCGGGCTGAGATCCTTGAAGATTTATCCGGACTTTCCGAACAGCCCTTTTCTTCTGACGAGGTCGGCTAGGTTCCTCCGCAGTTTCTGATCCATGGAAGACTTCCTCGTCAGGGGTTTCCGAAGCCGGAGGTCCTTCCTATGGGATGTCGGTGAGGGATGATGACGATTTACCCAAAAGGAATTTATCCAATTCCCTTCGGTCGATCGATGTTAGCTTTATCAAGGACAATTTATGGTCATATAACCATGCTTGTTTACTCAGGAGTCCGAAGCTCCACTCCTTCAGGGGAATCTTTTCGAGAATACTCGTCATTTCTTTGACACGCTCCTCTGGAATGTCCCCGAAGTCCGCAGAAATCCGCTCGGAGGTGGTCCTTTCCGGGATAGACGGAAGTTCAGGCCCCTTCACGAAAAACCATTCCCTATGCCAACCCCTGTTGCTCGAAGGAGTATCCATCAAAGGTCGCTTCTCGAACTTGGCGTTGGGCTTGGGGGACTGTTTACTCAGCACTTTGAATCCTCGTTCCCGAGACTTCCCAGCAGAGAAGAGAGTAAAAAAAGAATCAACTGTTGGGGGTATCCCCAACTCATAACAGAACGCTATAAAGGCCAGGATATGGATGTATGAATTCGGCACCAGCTGGGCGAATCCCACTCCGATAAATCCCAGGAGGGTAACAAGGAAGGAGTGAAGAGGGAATCTGACTCCCTTCTCTAGAACAGTCACCGGTACGGCAGTCCACCCGTCCGGTCATTGGTACATCCGTTCATGCGGTGCCGGAGCCCTCACCAGGTGGGTGTCCAGAATCTGATACCGACTTCTGATGGAATGCAGCTCGATCTCGGTGATGATGGAGGGAGTATTGGCGTGAGGGTATTGTTCTTCACTCTCGAAAAACTTCGAATAGTTGGGTAGGGGGTTTGAAGGGTTCCCGGCGGGGTCAGCCATGATTTGGGGGTTAGGGTTTGGAACTGACTCAGTAGGGTTGTGGGTAGGAGGAGTGATGGAAATCGGAACAACAAGGATAGGGGTGGAGTTGTCAGAATCTTGAGCCGCCATTATTGCTGAGATCTTGTAGGAGAGAAGGAAATCGGAGAGAAAGAGAAAGTACTGTATATCAAATTTAAATTAAGCTGGTAAAGTCGTCAAATTGGGGAAAATAGGCTTTTATAGCGGTCTTTTCAAATTTTGCACGAAAATCGGGGGCGGCTCATTAATTTGACAGTCATCATTACGAATTTGAAAGGATACATCCGGGTTAAGCTTCAGATATTTGGCCCTTTGGACTTTCCTTTTGGACTGTTTTCGCCCTTCACCAGGTGGACATTGGTAGGTTACTTTTGGGGCCTATGTCAACCCTGTTGGATCTCATGACCTCTTGGGCCGCTTATAGTTCTTTATTAAATATTCTATTTAATAAAAAACTAGGGGGCAATGTTAGGTCCCGATATTTCCTCTACTGGGCCGGACGGATTGGGCCTCCCCATTTAATTAGCCTAGTGGACCTTTACTATTAAGTCTTATAGTCATTGGGCTTAACCTTTACCCTGTCTTTATTGCCTCTCCTTAACATTGGGCTGGATCAAGCGGCCGGTCCATAAAATCTTCTAGTATCTAAGACTTTGACTGGTAATGATGAAAAAGGAGAGCAGTTGACCAAAAGTCTGCAGATCATTAATGTGGATGGGATTTTATCTGGCCGGCGGCAGAAACAGTGGAAAAAAGGTGACAACCTGCGTGCACACGGCTGAGACCATAGAGAAGTAGGGGGCTGTGTCAGATCGTGGTTGGTGGCACAAAAAACCGAGTATGAGAGTATAACCTAGCAAGGGGGTCTCCTAACAAAAGGTACGCATACACTTTCCATCTAGCTCAACACACTAGACATTTTACATCCTCCATTGTTAAACCTTGAACGCATGTATTGACTCTCACGCCGGAGCTATCCCCCGACGGTCCAGCCGTCAAGCTTTTGGTGTTGATCGTGTTTACTGTGCAGGATTAGGACGTCGTCTTACGTGATTGGGACGTCATCAAAGATCTTGGCGTTAACAATTTTCATGTTTTAAACATATTTAGCGAATTTATTCACTACGAATTCGTTTCTCAACCAAATTAGTCCGTTTGACTTGCGTTCTTTTCGTTTCTCGGAGGGCTAACATAATCCATCATAAATTTTACCATTTATAGAGTGACTTGTCACAAATTTTGACTCCAATTCAAGCCAAAGCAATATATTACTACCAAAACCCAATCCCACTTCTTTAACATATTTTCATGAATTCAATTACTCTCAAATTAATTGTATATTCTATAAAACAGATTAGTCATACACAAGAGTGCAAACATATAATCTGTACTCAATTCATCTACTCAAAATCTAATCACAGAGAAGTATTTTGAGAGAATGTAAACTAACAATTGGAATTGGTTTGTCTACATCTTGATTTCTTCGTAGCTTAGAACAAAATGCTTGCCAAACTCCTTCTTCTTCTTCTTTTGATTCCATAGAATTTCCTTTCAATTCTCATAGAGAACCTCCTTCTCTCTCTCTCTCTAATTGTAACTTACAGAAATCTCAAGAATTTGTCTGAGAAGTGAAAAGTCTCCATTTATAGAGAAACCATGGACCAATTATTGGGTCTTGCCCCAAGAATTAAACTAACAGGAAGAAGGAGAAGCCATCAGTTAAGAGAGAGTTGGTGGAAGGTGGTTACCAGCTTCCTCCCCAATCATTCTTATAGCAATGATTCAGTTTTCTGTTTATACGCAATAGAGGGGGATAGGCCAATGGCCTATTCACGTGTATGAGAGAAATGAGACTCTCTAATTGGGACAAAAGCTTATAACTCAGCACTTTAGCAATTTGGCTCATCTAGTAAATTTTTCTAGCTCAATATTGCCACATTAAATTAAGTTATAGGCACATATATACACATATATATGTACCTATCCACATATAAGAAGTATACTTATATTTTAAATATATACCAATCCATAATATCATGTACCTCATGTACATTAATCCAATAATATTTTAATTGGGCTAATTATAAAATAGTTGTATTTTCTCAATCCATGTACATTTGACAGTACCGAATATATTTTAATTGAGTAGTATCACACCTCATTATTATGAACTTTATTATTTAAATTATACTCAACTCTTGAAATAATTATTAACAACAATTATTTATTTAGTTTAATTTAATATCCTTCATAAAGTACACATTAATGTACCACACATAACACATTGTCACATAGGTCCATTTATATAACTCATGCGACTCATTCCACTTTGCCATATAGTTTCCTATATTATATAGTTACCATTGAAGTGCCACACTTCATTTCATATCATATAGATGTAGCTACTATATAACATATAATCATTGCACATACAAATTAATTCCTTCAATTATTCATTCATTAAATTATTTAATAAATGCTTATTCCATCACTTTGCCACACTAGGCATATCTCACAAGCTTACATTAAGCTTATTCTCATTGTCATTACTTATTCATTTTCTACCACATTACTATTTATAACATGTTCAACTTACATCGAACTATTATATCACAAGGTTCACATATATAAATATATCGTGAATGGAAATATTTAAATATTCTTTATAACATTCGCGGTAATATAATAACTCTAGTTATTAAAATAACTTAGTTTTCTATTATAGCTTTAACCCTCTTGAAAATACATTACTATAATCAAAATAATGTATTTCGCCATAACATAATATAAGATATTTTTATCATGTTTTCTTTAAATATAGGAACTAATCATAATAAAATGATTTACTCATTTTCTCAAGATATTATTCTTAATATAATATCTATGTATTATTAAAATATTCATATGCACGACATACGTACACACTATATATCGAAAATAAGTTTATTTCCTATTATGATAAACTGTTTCCATCAACTTATATAGCAAATATGTTTTAATATATTTATCATATTACTTGTTCGGGAGTGTTTTACCGACCCTCTTTTGGGCTGAAGGCTTGGTCCGGGTCAAAGGAGATCGGACTCATGTGTTCGGTAGCATAGAGGAGGATGGGGTCGGGTACCCGAGCCCAATAGGCCGGGACCCGGTTGTGACCATGGAGGTCGGGGTCGGGCCTTCGCGTCTTTTGGTACAGGGCCCAGACCGGTGCTTTTGTCTGGCTGATAGGTTGGGCCTAAAAGTTTGAGCAGCCCGCATGCAGAGTTGGAGTGATAAGGAGTTTACGTGATTAAAGGCATTAACCTAATCATACGCTAACAAGGCAACTCCAAAGATAGTGGTGGAAAGGGATTCCACTTGCACCTTTTAAGGAGATTATGTTGGACCCAAATATGGTAGCTAACATATTTAGGAGTCTTATGCTAATTCGGAGGAGGATACCAAGGTGGTGGGAGCTCTATAAATACAAGGCCAAGGTTACAATTAACGGGTAAGACCTACTTTGAGCACTAAACAAATAACCTTCATTGTTAAACTTTGTAAACGGCCTGTACTTATTCTCACACCGGAGCTATCCCCCGGCGGCACGGCTGTCAAGCTTCTGTGTGATCTGTTATTGTGCAGGTTTCAGCGCGTGGATTTTGTGATTGGACGAGCAGACAAAACTTGGCGTTAACATTGGCACTAGAATGAGGGGTTTTTAGTGTTTCTTTGCAATCACAAATACCTTTTATCGGCAGCAGATCATGGCGAGTAAGGATAACATCGCTGTCTCAGAAAAGGCAAAGACCCAGCAGTCTCACCCGACTACACAGGTGAGGGGGTCGGTGAAGGACCGCCTGGGATCTAAAGTTCTGGAGGTGGAAGAAATACCAGTTCATGATCTTCGGCGAAAGCTCTTCCACAGTAGTCAGCACACGCCTCAGCAAGCGAGTCAGGCCGACGAGAGACACTCGCGGGCCCTCGTGAGGGAGGACAAAAGGGAAGGCAGCCGAGATCAACGGGAGTTTCTCTTGCAGAAGAAAATGGAACAAAACAAGGATGCCATGTGGGCCCTTCGGCTGCAACAGGAGGAACTCGAGAGACAGATGGCCGACATGGCAGGAGATCAAGAGGCCTGTTCTAGGAGGCATAGGAACCGGAGCCGATCCCGGTCACCCCGACGGGGGGAGAAGAGAAGAGAAAAGAGCAGGCACAGAAGCCGCTCTCGAGATGGCAGCAACAGAAGGAGAAGTCGTTCGGCTGAACGCAGATCGGATCACCCAGTGAGGTCGAGCCGAACGAAGAGGGATGTGTCTCCTGAGTACGGGAGGGACCGACGTCGATCGTCCCCTCGGAATGAAGGATCCGACCCCCTCGTTCGAAGGGTGGCCGAGTTGAAAAAATTGCTGAGGGCAAAAAACTCAACGGGGACATCTTCGGCATGCCTAGGATCCCCCTTCTCTCCCGATATCAACCAAGTCACAGCCGACCCAAAAAAGAAGATGCCCCCGATGGAGACGTATGACGGACTGGGAGACCCCTATGACCACTCGGATGGGTATGACCGGCTGATGTCGTATTATGGGCATTCAGATGCGGCCAAATGTCACATGTTCGCTACAACCCTGAAGAAGAGTGCCAGAGAATGGATGGGGACCCTGGTGGTAGGATCAATCGGATCATGGAAAGATCTTCGAGAAAAATTCCATGCTCGGTTCGGAAGCAACTGAAGACGAGGGAAGATCATGGCATCCCTCATGCAGGTCCGACAAGGATCCGACGAGACCCTAGGCCAATATGTGAAAAGATTTCGGGAGGCAGTGGGATCGGTAGCAGAGTTGAATTCCCCTCAAGCCCTGGGATTTTTTACAACCGGTTTAGACATCGGGAGATCTAAGAAGCTGGTAAAGGATTTGGTGATTAACCCGCCGGCAGACTTGACCGAGGCCTTTCATCGGGCAGAAGGGTTCATCGCTATAGAAGAAGCTTTGGGAAATTTCAAACCACACCACCAACCTTATGAGAAATCGAAAGACCGGGAAAAATCGACCTACCAACGTTCGGACAACAACCAGTGGAGATCAGACCGAACAGAAAAGAAAAGCTACAACGGGGGAGGTTCAGGTAGCAACTGACCTTCACTACCCAACCGTAACGTCAACAAGGTTTATACTCCCCTCACTGCGGATCGGTCAAAAATTCTACAGGAGATGAAAAACTAACCATTCTACGAGCCATGCCCCAGGCGAACCAAGCCCAGAAGGCGAGGTCGAGACAAGTACTGCGAATACCATCAGAGCACTGGACACTCGACCGAAGCATGTGTTAATCTGATGGATATGATCAAAAAAAATGTCCAGAACGGACAATTGATACAATATGTAGCAGGTCGGGGAAATGCAGTGGCGCCCAGAGAGGAGACCACAGATCAGATCCTGGATACCCAGACTCCACAGAACCCCCCAGCCCGAGGTGTAGTTGATGTCATTTCGGGGGGTTCCGTTGGACGGGTATCGGGAAGAAAAAGGAGTGGGCATCTGGGAGCAGTGCTATCTATCACGGGGTCAACTCCCAGAAAGGATCGGGCATATCCGGGAGCGTCTATCTCATTTACGGACGAGGATTACCCGACGGATTCGTTGGACACGATCCCCAGACCCCAGCTGGTCTGCTTCAGGAGGGCGTAAAACTTCTTGAAGGCAACCGATCGACTCTTGGGAAATTTGTTGACTTTCATGGGGATGTCTTCGGGACCGGCCCAGTTGGGGAGTAGGTTGAGATCGGTTACCCTCATGAAGAACCATTGTGAATGCCACCCCTTGTTACTGGACGGGGTCTTTACGAAGGTGTCCCGTCTAGGAACACGGTTCAGATGGCGTAGGCCGGGCTCTTTTGACCGACCAACCGAGAACAGGACAAAGAAGAAGTCCAGCCCGGGGGTGATGCCAGCCTCCTGGCAGAGGGCGATGAAGCTGATCAGCTGGATGTAGGAGTTGGGAGCCAGCTGGGAGAACCCGATCCCTACCAGGCAGAGGAAGGAAGAGATGAATTCGTGGAGGGGGAACCGAACCCCGTACCTTAGGGCATACAGGTGGACGGCTACCCAATCGCCCTCGGGTCGGTGGTACATCCTCTCGCTGGCCTCGAGAACCCGAAGCTTATATTCTTTGGGGATGTTGAATAAGGTTTGGATGTCCGACAGTTGAGAGGGGGTGATGGAAGATTTGGTGTTGATGACAGCGTAGTCAGTTTCCGAAGCGTAGAGTTGGGGAATTCGGGTTTCGGCATTCTCCACGGAGACTTCAACCGGAGCAGCTTCCAGCTCGACCTGGAGAAGGTCGCCGGAAGTAAGAGTGGGAGTGCCGGCTGCTGTGACTGTTGTGGGACGAGGATCGCTGAAATCAGCCATTTGTGGTGGTTTGAAAGGAGGAAAGGTACAAGACGAGAGGTTAGAGGGGAAATGGCACAGATTGAAGAAATCTGGAGAAATGAGTATCTCGCTGGAAATCGCCCTTGCCGGAAAAACTTTAGAGAAAATTTTCAAAATATAGATGGCTCGAAAAAGTGATAGTGACGGTTGTTGGGGGACTTATATAGCACGTCCGGCACTGTTTCCAATGGCGGCTATTTATGGTAGATGGGGCCCAGTTATGAAAAAGCGTGTACCAGCTCGTTTTTCGTGAAGAAACCGCTTGGGTTCCCGAGACAACTCATCATTATGGCGTGACTGCCCAAGTTCCTGTCCTTTCAAGTCTCATGTCATAAATATCTTATAACAAGAGACTGGGGGGCAATGTTCGGGAGTGTTTTACCGACCCTCTTTTGGGCTGAAGGCTTGGTCCGGGTCAAAGGAGATCGGGCTCATGTGTTCGGTAGCATAGAGGAGGATGGGGTCGGGTACCCGAGCCCAATAGGCCGGGACCCGATTGTGACCATGGAGGTCGGGGTCGGGCCTTCGCGTCTTTTGGTACAGGGCCCAGACCGGTGCTTTTGTCTGGCTGATAGGTTGGGCCTAAAAGTTTGAGCAGCCCGCATGCAGAGTTGGAGTGATAAGGAGTTTACGTGATTAAGGGCATTAACCCTAATCATACGCTAACAAGGCAACTCCAAAGATAGTGGTGGAAAGGGATTCCACTTGCACCTTTTAAGGAGATTATGTTGGACCCAAATATGGTAGCTAACATATTTAGGAGTCTTATGCTAATTCGGAGGAGGATACCAAGGTGGTGGGAGCTCTATAAATATAAGGCCAAGGTTACAATTAACGGGTAAGACCTACTTTGAGCACTAAACAAATAACTTTCATTATTAAACCTTGTAAACGGCCTGTACTTATTCTCACACCGGAGCTATCCTCCGGCGGCACGGCCGTCAAGCTTCTGTGTGATCTGTTATTGTGCAGGTTTCAGCGCGTGGATTTTATGATTGGACGCGCAGACAAAACTTGGCGTTAACATTACTTAATCACACACATTACCTCGCATAAAGCTATATAAGATAATATCAAAATAATATTCTCCCTTTTATTAAAATAATCAAATGCTAGAATTTATTTTAATATCCTTTATTTGAAATATACTATAATTATTTCTCTTTCCTTTCTATAGATTGTCTCAACACAATTTCTTTAATCTATACATTTAACCATAACTCAATATTAATCAATAAATCTCTAACCAATATTTATCTAAAGATATATCGATTTTCTTCTCTCGTCAACAACGCACATATATACAAGTCTAAACCTAACACGCATCGAGTCTTTAATAGTATTCAATATAGTACACTGAGTGGTTTTCCACAAACAACCAACAAATTAGTTTCCGTCTCGTTTACACTGTTTTCACAGTGAGTTAGATCGGTTACTAATTTGTATATACCTCCGCTCTCTGAAGGAATCGTTTAGCCCAGCTCTTATACATCCACCATTAAAGGGTACAGTTGCACTGCCTTAGACTTGATGCTTACTCGCACACATACTCAAGAAATTGGTGATTATCAAAGATATTTAATGTCACCAACTTACTATGATAAAATAATTTCACATAAATTATTTAATATCGATAGATAAATTTTTATCCATCTTCTTTCCTTCAAATAACTTGCCTCTTCAATAAATAACAAATATATAGTAATAATAATAATAATAATAATATATTTATTAAACACAGAAATCACTTATTGCATAATTTATATTACCTCATGAAACACAATACCACATACCTCACAACGCGTATATTTATATATATATATATATATATATATATATATATATATATATATATATCTTATTAGAACCCTTCTCATGCCTTAAGAATTTTATTTACTAAATTCTTATTTTAATAATTTCTGAAAATTCGAGTTCTTACACAGAGGGTGTGGTGAGGTCTGGGATCTGGTCAAGACTTCTGTCATCTTGGTCGTCAGGCTTGTAAGGATTGATTCAGTCTGGTGGTTGAGAATTGATCTGGTATGGGTGTTGAGTTGTTGCATCACATCAGTAGATTTCGCCATGGATGCCAAGTGGTTTAATTTTTTTATTTTTTATTTTCTAGTCAAGAGGTGGGTTTGAGTAGAGGTCCTAATAACTTGTTGGCTCTAATACCATGTTAAATTGAAAGGTTTTTTTCTCTATTGATATTTCCAGAACTAAGTGCACTGATATATAAATATAGAGAGGAATTTTAGGTAACTATTCTAGACTACACAACATCAATTGCTGCTTGAAGTATGGGATTTTACATTAAAACATATTCCTATAATTTCTCTATTCTAACTACTCACGCCAACGCATAATTTAAAAGCGATGATCCCTTTTTAAAGCAATTTGTATTGTTTTATGCATGTTAAACTATTAATTACTACATTAGTAGGGTTGTTGATGAGTGAGTTTTATACCCATAATTGAGTGCATTTGAGCTTAATATTTTGAATGTTTTTAAGTGTTTATGTCTATTCAATTATGTTTTATGTTGTTTTGTAAGAATTGAGACAAAAGTTACTTGGATCGACATTTGGAGTGGCTAGATTCGCGTTTTCGGCTTGCCATTTACACAGCAGTCACTTCAGAACTAATTTGAGTATTTCTCTGGACCTTATTTCGAAAAACTTAAAGAATGAAAGTTGTATATCTACGTCTCCTCTTTTCGGAACATCTTGAATCATCAAAATTGGAGTTCGGACGAAGAAGTTATGGCCATTTTCCCAATGGACGTAGGAGCAGAAAATTTCCAGAAAAGGGGCCAGCACCGGGGCGCCCATTTCAAGCTTATTTGCAGCGCCGAGGCACTAGGGGGCAGAATCCCAATGCTATTCCCAGCACTGGGGCGCTGGGGAAGAGTTTGGTCAAGCTTAGACTAGTTTTGGGGCGAATTTTGACACTTTTTAGACTTCAAATTGGATTGGGTTTGTTCCTAAGTTAAAAATTAGATTTGTAACCTATAAATACATGATGTAAGGCATAAAATAGGAGAGATGACATAGATTAAATTAGAGATACACTCCATTAAATTAAACATTAACCCTAGTTCTTATTAGTTTTGGAGATTGAAGCAACTTGGAGATCATTGAAGATCAAGAGTAGGAGCAAGAGAGGAACATCAGATTTGCTGACAACAGATTCTATTCTTTTCTCTTATCATACATTTATCTTTTAATGTCTATTCAGTTGTGGATTCTTAGTTTTAATTCTGTTATGAACTAATTCTTTTATTAAGATTTCAATTGAACCTTTTATGTCTATAAATTAGTTATTTGATTTATTCCAATTATTTATGTCAAAGTGAATTATTTATCTTGTCTTGAGCTTATTTGTGACGCCCCCAAAATTAGGTATACATCACCCATCTTGGGTCGTCAGATACATAGTACAGAATACAAATACAACTTACTAATACAACCGTCGTGTACAATACGACAAAACATAAACTGTAAGTTTGAATACAAATATTATCTTCTAGAGAGTATCCATACTCAAAAAGAGTCCTCATTACAATTATTATCACACTACTACATAGAATAGTGAGGACTACTAACTAATACTATCATTCGGACCGTCACCCCGTTCCCCGACTTGCCCCAGTTACGTTCTCATTTCCTGAAGAGAACAGTGAAAGAAAGGGTGAGCTCAACTAGCCCAGTAAGAAATATTATGACTAAGATAATGCAGAATAAATTATCATTAGCCTTCAACAGTGTTAAACTGATAAAATATAACGAACATCAAGTTTAACTGCAGCGGAACAAGCAATCCATTAAAAGAGTCAAGTAGAAAATAAAATCTACTATCTTCTATGATTTAAAAGGTTTTTCAACACTGTTATCGCTGAGACTCAGCTTAATAAAATAATCCACATCATCGAATCACCCCTGCACTACGGCCAATGATATTCGTGTATTCATTAATGGTCATGATCATGCCAACAACTGTCCATCAACGCACTACGGGCCAATGAGGACTTTTATCACATCATTTGTAACATTACGGTCATGATTATACCGAATAATCCCTGGTCATAATCATACCAAGTCCATCTATACACTACATGCCACAGATGACTTTCAACATTTTATAAACATGAGGATGATGACAATAATATAAGAATTCAATAAAACAAGTTCAAGAAATAATTTATCCAAGAATTAACAACGTCCAAATTATCAACATGATACTGCTTTGTGGAGTAAAATTCAAGAATGCTTAGAAGAATATTTTCATGAAAAGATACTGGATGAAACGCAATTATCAAGGATATTCCACAAATTTCATGGAGTATAGAAGTCAAAACTTAACCAACTGAGTATAATAAAAAATGAAATAACAAAAGAAATCACCATGCATGCGATAGATCGCACAGACAGGTTATTCCAACAGAATAATAAATAATGGAACCAGGTCCGGCGTAAACCGCACAGACAGGATATTCCAACAGAATAATAATAAAGACGGAACCAGGTCCGGTGTAAAACACACAGACAGAATGTTCTAACAGAATAATAATAGAGACGGAACCAGGTCCGGTGTAAAACACACAGACAGGATGTTCCAACAGAATAATAATAAAGACGGAACCAGGTCCGGTGTAAAACACACAGACAGGATGTTCCAACATAATAACAGAAGAATGTCACCAAGTATAGGGTAGACCGCGTATACAGGTTATTCTAACATAATAATAAGAAATGGAATAACAACAGTTCTCTTCATGAATAAGAAAGAATAACACCCCTTACCGTTTTAAAGAAGAGCTGAAATAAGGAAGTAGTTAAGTAGCAGAATACTCTTCTTCTCTCTCTCTATAGTTTCTCTCTCTAGAGTTCAGTGAATTCGTAAGAAATAATAAAGGAATGAGCTGCTATTTATAAAAAAATAGAATGCATAGTAACTAATCCATGAACGGTCCAGATTGATTACTTTAATATGACGGTCCATATTTAAAGAAAAATCTTTTAAATAAAATATAATATATTCTATTTATAAAATAACTTTAATAAAGTGTTTTGTTTTATATAAAAAGATATTTCTGTTTTATTACGTTAATAATACGAATAAAACAAAACGTCATTATCGCTAAATAATTCATATTATTAACTGACAATAATTGAATCAAACTGAGTGACTTCTCACATAAGCATTAATAATCAATACCGTGTGCTACTATGCAACCACACGTATTACTGTACTTTTACTACCGAGTAGTTCAACAGTATCAATGATAAAACTTCCGCCGTTATTTTTAATAAAATATTTTTGTCGTTTTCTCAATCCGACAATAATTCTGTTGTGGGGTCCACCAATGATTGTGACGTTGTACGAATATTCCCTGTTAAAATGAATATTTCCCGACCAATCGAATATTATATAACAACTTGCGTACTTTGTAAAATTTATAAATATTACCCACAACTATAACATTATATCAAATTTACTCCATAATATTCAAAATTGATATTTATAAAAAATTCATCTTTATTTATAAAAGTCGGGGTCTTACATTATTGATTAATTATCTGATCAGTAATTACCTTGTTACTCTATAAGGAATTGAAAGAGGAATTCTAGGGTTAGAACTGGGCATGATAACATGTGACTTAGTTATTTGCATGGTGAATAATTAGGTTTGTGAATTGAATGAAAATATATGTTCACCGCATGTAACACGTAAGGAATTGGAATTGAAGGAGTTTAATTCAATTGTTTTGAATAGGAATATAACAAGATTAATCTGGATTAAATAGAAGTCAATTGATCACTTGGAAAAGGACTTTTGTCATTTGAGAATTCCTGTTAACAATTCAGTAGGCATAATAATTGGGATAATTGGATAATTGATTTATAGTTCATAATTGGGGATATTGAAGTCTTAATCTTTATTTATCTGAATTCAGTCATAAAACAATTCAGTTTAATTAGTTAATTTAGTTTTCTTAATTAGAAAAATCACGATTTGAGATTGTTTAAATAAAATTAGTTTGGTTAACAATTAGTACTTGGTGATTTTTATTAAATAATTCCTCGTGGGAACGATAATCTACTTTCACTTTATTACTTGTTGACCGTGTATACTTGCACATATTCATTGATTACGAAATCGACCAACAAGTTTTTGGCGTCGTTGCCGGGGACTTAATTTAATAATTTTTTTTACTAATATTAATTTCAATCAAATTAGTCTTAATTTAAACATTTTTATTTTTATTCTTAATTCTATTCCTATATTTCTCTCTTTTCAGGTACAATGGATGACTTTGCGTATCAATGGCCATACACGAACATGACTCAACTAAGGGAAACAGGGATTGATGGACTTAATACATCTTCTGTAGAACCAATACAAATTGAGGCAAATTCAAAGACGTTGGAGGTTATCGCGACCCAACGGAGTCGAAGGATGGCAAGAATGACTCAACCAAGGGGAGCGGAGATTGACAGACTCGCGACACTTTCTGCATTATCAGCACAAATTGAGACACTTTCGAAGATGGTCGACGCTTTTGAAGCTCAACGTCGTCAAAGTGTGGCGGTTACTTGTGATTATTGTGCTGAAAATCATATGAGTCATCAATGCACCACCAGTTTTGAGCCGGTACCGTATGGTGGTGATTACCCCAACAATTATGTCTATCCCAACAACTATTATCAAGATTGGGGGTATCACCCGAATTTTTCATGGAGCCATACTCATCAAGATCAATTTTATGCTCCAAGTCCAACATACCCACCGAATTTCTCGTGTCCACCTCCACTACAACAAGAAGAACATTCAAATTGGGAGAAAGCTTTGTCTAAGTTCATAGCTTCAGGTGAGGAGTGGAGGATTAATCGAGAGATATCGAGTCAAAAATTTACGAACTAAATGGAACAACTAACCAAGGCCTCGAACATTTGTCCTCAGTACACTTGGCTCTATGACATGGATTCCGAGACTGATGGTGAGTCTGAACCAAATCTGCAACCGGATGTGCCAAATGATATAGATGTTGAAAGAGAGGAAAGACTTGGGGACCAAGAAAAGGAGATCGGGGAAGATCTAACTGTAAGATTCAACGAAGATAAGCTGATTTCATTAGTATCCCATGTGCCTCCTCCACCAAAGTTCAAGAATCTGGGCAGTTTTGCAAAACCATGCCCAATTGGCAGTCATGTCGTCGGCAAAGCTCTTTGTGACATAAGAGCTAGTACAACTGTGGAGTCATGGTGGGTTGAAAAGGAGAAGATAGAGGAAGATCACATTGTGTTTACTAAGCTTCAAAGCCCCAATCTGATCATAGACATAATGGAGAAAACACCTAGTTTTTGGACGTTCTTAATGGGGAACATATATACAAAGAGCTTGCTAGGTGACTTTCATTCAAGGGTCATTACAAATGGGAACCTCCCAAAAGAGACATTACTTCTGATGGATGGAGGGTTCCTCAATTTTCGTAGGGAAATTGGATAGAGAATTGAAGAAGTCAGGTTGAGACTATAAAACAAGCGCTTATTGGGAGGCAACCCAAGTTTAATTTTTAATAGGTTTTATATTAGTAGTTTTAAATTGGCATTTATTTAGGAATTAATAAAATTGCTTCGTTCATGGTTTTACAGGTTAGTCAAGTCAAATTCAAGTGGTGCCCAATTTGTTCTATGTGTCTAGCCTATTCTCCAAACTTAGCGGACAAGGAGGAATATTGCTTATATTGTGTCAGGGAAGTCCTCTCTTTTAATTTTTCCTATCTTAGCCATTGAGGACAATGTCTGTTTTAAGTTTGGGGGTATTTATCATGTTTAGTATTTACTTGGGCAATATTTTAATGGAATTTAATTTTGGCCAATGATAAGTGGGTGGTTGATATTGTTAACTCTTGGAAAATTGATGAGCATGATTAGTCTATATTTTAACTCATTAGTTGATTTTCACATTACTTGCGAAATTTTTGAAAAATTTTACACATCCATTTGTTTAGCCAGTTGGGATTGACATTTTTTTGGCTAAATGCTTATGAAAGATACCATTGCAACTTGAGAAATCTTATTTGAGCATCATTCGAAGTGAAAATTAGGCACTCACATAAGTTTGGGGGAAATCTTGGGGTATTTTTGAAAAAAAAATATTGGAACCTTCCCGAGTTGAATAATTGAAGCATGTGGTGGGTCGAGATGGAGCGTAAAACGCACTCTCCATAAACACAGGCACAAGATGAAGCGTAAAACGCACTCGTTCAATGAAAAGTGGAAAATGAGATGGAGCATAAAATGCACTCGTTCAATAAAAAGTGGAAAGTGAGATGGAGCGTAAAACGCACTCACTGAATAGAGAAAAGAAAACATGTATGTTTGAAATACTTGGGAAGGGTTCATATGAGCTTAAAAGTTAAATATCCGGTTGATCCTCAAGAAAAAAAAAATGTGCTTTGTCTATTTTAGCGGTGATTGATGTGATAAGAAGTTTTGAGAGTTGTTTTAAAAATATTTTATGAGTGTTGGTTGATCTTACCTAAATCATGACTAGTTTGAACATATGGATGCACACACGCACTTAAAGGATCATGAGTAGATGTGAAGCTAATGAAAGTTGTTAAAATTTTAGACATGACATTGTTTTGAAATTTTCTGCGGGTTATCATTTGTTGTAACCTTTGAGGCCATTGTGCGAATTCATATTGATTCATTGTGTGGGTGGATCATTGCTAGAGGATGAATTTTTCTAAATTGTGTTTTTTTGCTTGAGGACCAGAAAATGTTTAAGTTTTGGGGTATTTGATGAGTGAGTTTTATACCCATAATTGAGTGCATTTGAGCTTAATATTTTAGATGTTTTTAAGTGTTTGTGTCTACTCAAACATGTTTTATGTTCTTTTGTAGGAATTGGGACAAAAGTTACTTGGATCGACGTTTGGGGTGGCTAGATTCTCGTTTTCAGCTTGCCATTTACACAGTAGTCACTTCAGAGCCAATTTGAATATTTCTCTGAACCTTATTTCGAAAAACTTAAAGAATGAAAGTTGTAGATCTACGTCTTCTCTTTCCGGAATATCTTGAATCATCAAAATCGGAGTTCGGACGAAGACGTTATGGCTATTTTCCCAAAGAACGTTGGAGTAGAAAATTTTCAAAAAAGGGGTCAGCGCCGGGGCGCCCATTTCAAGCTTATTTGCAGCGCCGGGGCGCTAGGGGCAGAATCCCAGTGTCGTGCCCAGCGCTGGGGCGCTGGGAAAGAGTTTGGTTAAGCTTGGACGCATTTTGTGACGAATTTTGACACTTTTTAGACTCCAAATTGGATTGGGTTTGTTCCTATGCTAAAAATTAGACTTGTAACCTATAAATACATGATGTAAGGCATAAAATAGGGGAGATAACATAGATTAGATTAGAGATACACTTCATTAAATTAAACATTAATCCTAGTTCTTATTAATTTTGGAGATTGAAGCAACTTGGAGATCATTGAAGATCAAGAGCAGGAGCAAGTGGGGAACATCAGATTTGCTTACAACAGATTCTATTCTTTTCTCTTATCATACTTTTATCTTTTAATGTCTACTCAGTTGTAGATTCTTGGTTTTAATTCTGTTATGAACTAATTCTTTTATTAAGATTTTAATTGAACCTTTTATGTCTATAAATTAGTTATTTGATTTATTCTAATTATTTATGTCAAAGTGAATTATTTATCTTGTCTTGAGCTTATTGATTAATTATCTGATCAGTAATTACCTTGTTACTCTAGAAGGAATTGAAAGAGGAATTCTAGGGTTAGAACTGGACATGATAACATGTGACTTAGTTATTTGTATGGTGAATAATTAGGTTTGTGAATTGAATGGAAATATATGTTCACCGCATGTAACACGTAAGGAATTGGAATTGAAGGAGTTTAATTCAATTGTTTTGCATAGGAATATAGCAAGATTAATCTGGATTAAATAGAAGTCAATTGATCACTTGAAAAAGGACTTTTGGCATTTGAGAATTCCTGTTAACAATTCAGTAGGCATAATAATTGGGATAATTGGATAATTGATTTATAGTTCATAATTGGGGATATTGATGTCTTAATCTTTATTTATATGAATTCAGTCATAAAGCAATTCAGTGTAATTAGTTAATTTAGTTTTCTTAATTAGAAAAATTACGATTTGAGATTGTTTAAATAAAATTAGTTTGGTTAAGAATTAGTACTTGGTGATTTTTATTAAATAATTCCTCGTGGGAACGATACTCTACTTTTACTTTGTTACTTGTTGACCGTGTATACTTTCACGTATTCATTGATTGTGAAATCGACCAACAGTTATTCAACAAATTCGATAAAATTAGTTTTTAAGGTGAACCGAACCGGTCCGAACCGATCGGTTCGGTACATACTAGACCAAACCGGTTGTACTAGTCCAATCCCTTGTACTAGTCCAATCCTTTTTTAAAGAATTTTTTTACTTAGCCTTGTAAAATTGGCTTAAAGTCTCCTCTATTTATAAAATAGAGGTAACATTAAAAAAGACATACTAGAATATCTAGGACTTGATGAAATTTGAATTTGTGGTCTCCCCTATTTATAAAATAGAGGTAAAATAAGAGAACACAAATTAGAAAATGTGAAATATTGGTAAAACAAGAGAACATATATATATGGTTGCTTGAAAGTCCCACATTGATTAATAAAAATTTAAGAAAGGTTTCCTTATAAAATGACTACCAAGTGAAGGCCAAGTCCCACATTGATTAATTGGTAAAAGTTTAAGGAAGTTTTTCTTATAAAATGAGTACCAAGTGAAGCCTTAATACTTGGTGGTTTACAGGTTCCATATTGATTTAAATAGATTAAAATGGTAAAAGTATAAGGAAGTTAGATAACCTTAAACTATTTATCACAAATTTGGATAGAATATGGTTGTTTGTAAAGGAAGTTTTTCTTATTATAAGACTAATAAGGGAGGGCTTAATACTTGGCGGTTTACAATTACTATATTGATTAAAATGGTAAAAGTATAAGGAAGTTAGATAACCTTAAACTATTTATCAATAAGTTGGGAAAGCCCCACACTCATGACATTAGCACATACAAATTTGGATAGAATATGGTTGTTTGTAAAGGAAGTTTTTCTTATGAAAAGACTAACAAGTGAAGGCCTTAATTGGTGGTCTCCAAGTCCCACATTGGTTAATTTATAAAAATCCAACATTAGTTAACTTATAAAAGTCCCACATTGGTTAATTTATAAAAGTCTAACATTTTAAGGAAGTCCCACATTGGTTAATTTATAAAAGTCTAAGAAAGTTTTCCTTATAAAAAGACTAACAAGTGATACCTTAATAGCCAAGTCCCATATTGGTTAATTGGGAAAAGTCTAAGTAAGTTTTTCTTATAAAAAGACCATCAAGTGAGACCTTATTTTGGCTTAAAGAAGGCTGGTACAGCAACTCTTGGGCTGCTCTACCATGGGCCAAATTTTGGTTGAAAATCGTCTTGGGTTGCTCTACCTTGGGTCGGATTTTGACTTAAACTTGGGCCGAATTTTGGCTTAAAGAAGGGGTCGGTACAAGCATGGTAAAAATCGGTACCGATCCGGTACAGAATCGGGTAATCGATCCGGTATACCGATTCAACCGATACCGGTATTCGTACCTAATTTTGGGTACTTTCGGTATTCGGTCCAGTTTTTTACTCATCTTAAATTTTTTATTATCATCTTTTTTTTATATTTAATCTCTTGACTCTTTCTTGAAACAATAAAATAAAAGAGTGAGAGAAAAAAAAAGTAAATATTAAATTTTTAATGTATGTCCTGGTCTTTTTCATAAAAAAAATTAAAATTAAATGAAGGTAGTATAAAAAAGTGAGATTTAAAAAAAGAGGACACATGAATTTAGACAAATTAAATTAAGACAAATAAACTTTATCGAAAGGAGCATATTTTATAGATGAAAATTGATATTTTCACATCATTTTTTGATTTTTTTACACGTATGACCCATATATTAGCTCATGTGTCAAATTTTTATTGACTAATATGTGAACCATACGTGTGAAAATATCAAAAAATGAAGTGAAAATATCAATTTCCTTTATAGATCCACTTTGACTTAAATACTTCTCTTCAATCTAATCTAGTAAACAGAAATCAAATATAGGCAACGACTTTATTAATAAAGCAACGATTATGACAATTTATAAGAGGAGGTAGGATGGTGGTACGTGATTAGGCTTATATTCTTTGTCGGTGTTCCTTGTATTTTAGACAAAATAAAATGACAATATTTCGAATTCGAATGGAAAATAATGAATTTTTTAAGTGATTATTTTTTTCAAAAAAATGTTTTTTATGTTTATAAAGACGATAAAAGAAATATAACATTTAAATTACAACTTTATTTTTATTAATTTTATTGTGTTTATAAGTATTGTTAGCTAGGGAATAAGTAAGGAGACTTGCACGGACTAGGGGTGTCAACGAGTCGAATCTCAGCGAACAACCTAATGCTCATATTCGGCTCAACTCGAAAAAATTTAGCTCGAATTCGATAAAGAATTTCTAATTTTGCGCCAGATATTCGACTCAGATCATTACTCAGACCTACTCGGCTTGTAAGTACTCGACTCGTTTACAAAACGAGTTACTCATGAGCCTTCAAATCGAGTTTCGAATATGAACAATTTCACTTAATACTGAACCACTACATACTAAATTGATTATTAAACTAATTTTTATATATAAAAGTTTTTTACTTTTATTTATATAAAAAAATTATAAAGAATGTAATACAAATTGACAATCAATTCATTGATTTATTCAAGTACAAGCTTACACAATTTAATACTATACTTTATAAACTATAAAGATTGATACAAATATCACATATTTAGTTTGTTAGTATGGATCAAACCAGTATTCGAATATGATCCCCAGGTATCGAGTATGGTTCGAGAAAAAATGAAATACTCGAACCCTAATCTGAGCGAACACTGTATACTCGAATTTGACTCGTGTATCATTAAACAAATAACGAGTATGGATTAGATTCGACTCGAATCAACTTTGAAATCGAGTTTTAGGTCATATTTTCGAACTGATCTCGAGTCGAGTACCGAACTACTCGGCTTGACTTACGCCCCTAGCACGTACACAAGGGACGTAGTACAAGAACTTTGTAAGACCCCAACTTTTATGAATAAAGATTTAATTTTCTCGAAATATCTTTTTGAATACTAAGGCGTGGATCTGATATAATGTTATAGTTGTGGGTAATATTTACAAATTTTACAAAGTAAGTAAGTTGTTATAAAATATTCGTTTGGTCGGGAAATATTCGTTTTAACAGGGAATATTCGTATGACGGCACAATCATTGGTGGACCCTACAACGAAATTATTGTCGAAGTTAGAAAACGAAAGAAATAACTTTTTATAAAAATAACAACAAAAGTTTTACCGTTAACTGTTGAAATACCCAGTGATAAAAGTATAATAATACGCGTGGTTGCATAGTAGCACACGGTATTGTACATTATCTTTGATTATTGATGCTTACGTGAGAAGTCACTTAGTTTTATTCAATTATTGTCACATTAATTGCTGCATAGTATCTCACGTTATTGATTCAATTATTGTCACAATATTTTATATTATTAAATCAATAATTGAGACGATAAAGTTATTCATATTATTATTTGCATTATTAACAATGTCTAGAAAGTTCTGTCGAGAAAAGAGGTTTGGTCACCTAATTGCGCGCCAATAAGGAGAAATTCTTATCGGAAAGTCTCCTCTTTCCTAGGAATGATCTGGTTGTTAATATTGTGAGTTATTATATTAATGATGAAAAAAAAATGTTATTAAAAATGTGTTTTGAGAAGCCAAGTGAATTGAGATAAATAGAGGGGATTTATGAAGTATTTGTTGTAAATTTGGCTTACTGCATGGACCCCCAGTTACCCATTTTTTAAAATCGTCGGTGGAAAGTTATCTCAGTTATATATATATATATATATATATATATATATATATATATATATATATATAGTTTTGTTTTTTATATAAAATTGAATATATTATATTTTATTATGCATAGTGTTGCAAAGTACTGCATAGTATTGCATAGTGTTGCATAGTGCAGCATAGTAAAATATAAAAAAAATCAGATTTCGTTCGTGATTCTTATTGTTCACCTGTGATTTTCTAAATTCAAATAGTGTATTGCCATTCTCCTATAAATAGGATGCTTAGTTTAGAATTGAAAATCACACTAGAATCAGAGAATTATTCTTCTATAATATTGAGCGTATTTCTTTAGAGTTTAAGGAAGCTTTGAGTGTAGAAAATAGTACAAGTTTTCTTCAAGAATATCTTCGCCCTACCAGTCAGAAATACTCTCCTTTTAAGGTAAGGGATGTTATTTTTATTCACTATTCGTAAGAAATAATATTTTCTTCCATACTCTGTAGTATGTAAGTAATATTATTTCGTTTCAGATTCCGAATTTTACACTCATTTTGTTAAATGTTGCTTCCATACTCCTTAAA
Organism: Panax notoginseng; assembly: GCA_016801055.1. Taxonomy (NCBI): domain Eukaryota; kingdom Viridiplantae; phylum Streptophyta; class Magnoliopsida; order Apiales; family Araliaceae; genus Panax; species Panax notoginseng. Next base: position 132,712,051 of record CM029023.1, read on the forward strand.
ATTAGTAGAATATTCTTGAAATTTGCGTTCATCGAGTATCTTTTCACGGGAATATTTTTCTGAACATTCTTGTTAAATTTTAATCTTTTCATGCCGGGATACTATTCACGAAGTACTATTCACTTGGGTACTATTCACCCAAAAAATTGATTTCTTTTATGTCCAAATTATTTTTGATACATGAACATTATTCTTGAATTTTACTTCACAAAGCAGTTATCATGTTGACAATTTGGACATTTTTAAACTCTGGATAAATTTAATTTTTTTAATATTTATCCTTGATTTCGTTTGATTGATGCTTATATCATTGTCATCATCCTCATGTTTATATTGTGATGAAAGTGTTCTTTGGCTCGTAGTGCATAGATGAACTATTGATTTGTATGATTATGACCAGGAATTATTCGGTATAATCATGACCTGTGTTGGGAGATTGCATATGTTGATTTGATGTTTTAAAGTAAATTCTCATGATTATATGTAAAGTCCTTCAAGGAATATTTGTACAAGGACTTAGTGATAGATCAAATTTGTTAGGTTGATCTAAGCTTTTAATGTTTATCATTCTGTAAATGAATGTATAGATGAAGAGATCAAAGATGTTAGGTTGATCTATATCTTGAAATGTAATAGATATGCTTCAATGAGATCGTAGTCTATCAAGGTGATCAAGAGATTGCAGAAAGCCAAGGCAAAATCGTAGAGCTTCGAGGATCGTAGTGTGCCTGCCTTGAAGGGCCTCTTTAGAAATCGTAGAGTGGTCCCAACGTTTGCCAAGCCAACTCAGAGATCGTAGTGTGCTCTCAGAAACGTAGAGTCTGCAAGATAAGCAAGTGAAGATCGTAGTGTGCCAGACCTTAAGAGAAATCGTAGTGTTCTCACATCAGATCAAGCACTAAGGTGGCAAGACACCACGATCTGAATCGTAGAGTATCATCTGCCTGTGTCAGAAGCATCGAGCCCTAACCATTTGTTTAAAGATAAATTTCAACAAATGTGGAATGGGTTATAAATGTTGAAGTACTCACCAGTCCCGATGGCATAAAAGATATCCTTAGTATGCAACAAAGAACCGTATTGAAGAAGCTAAGGAAAGGACCATGGAGAGGAAAACACATTTTCAGGTGTTAGGTGAGAAAGCAGTCTGATGTGTCAGTGGGCAAGAATGCTATTCAGAAGATGTGCATAAAAGTCTCCATCAAAGTTCAGAAATGTCAAACGCATTTAATGCCTCAACGGATGGATCCAACGGATAGATTTCAAGGATTACATATATGCCAAACATCTGCAGATGAAAAAAGACAAGCAAGCATTGAACAAAAACACTGAAGTACACTCAACCATCAACTCTACGATCTAAGAAAAAGAGAAAGCTTGCTCAGCTACTCAGTTCTTTCGAACAAGTGCTTAACGGCAACTGAGTAGCACCAACCAAGAACTCAACAACTACCAATCAACTGAAGTAAAAGTTCCAAGTCAGAAGGGCTTGTAGAGTTCTAAGTGAATTGTGAAGAACTAAGTCTGTTTGACTTGAAGAGTTCAAGAAGTGAACTAAGAAGTGCCCAGACTACTGGTCTAGAAGGAATCTGTGAGATTCAGAAAGTGTAAAAAATATCCTTAGTGGATTTCCTACTCAAGGAGTAGAAGAGTGAACTAGGAGCTTTAAGTGCTCTGAATCACTTAAAACTGCTATGTCTCTTACATTCTTGCTATTTCTGCTATAATTGATATAACTGCCTCACTCTTATTAACCCACTATATCTAAAAGGGAAAACAAACAAATATTAATTACGCTGTGTTTGAATCATTATCAAACTGAACAAAGTAAAATGAAAAGAATTTTAAATATCTATTCAACCCCTCCCCCCTCTAGATAACTATTGTGCCTCCGGGAACTAACAATTGGTATCAAAGCAAGTTCTACCATATAGCCTACAAAGCTTAAGTAGATCCAATGGCACATCTACCAAGTGAATCAAAGACTGGAGGAGGCAACAAGCCACCTATGTGCAACAAAGATAAATTCGCCAACTGGAAAGTTTGGATGCAAGCATACATGGATTCAATAGATGAAGATCTATTTGAAACTGTTCAAAATGGGCCCTACATTCCAACAAAGCTTGCACCAACTACAGACGATCCAAACAGAATACAAATCAAAGTCAAAGGGGAATGGACAGACAACGAAAAGAGAGTTGTTCAACTCGACAAAAAGGCCAAAAACATTTTGTTCCAATCATTAGAAGATGACATGTTCGAAAACGTGGTCAACAGCAAAACATCAAACGAGGTTTGGGAAGCATTGTTCATCATGCTTGAAGGAACAGAAGAAGTCAGAGAAAACAAACAATCTCTCCTGACTCAGCAATATGAGATGTTTGCTCACGTTCAAGGAGAAAATGTCACTGCCACATACGAGAGATTCAATATTCTGCTCAACTCTCTACGAGCATATGGACAGATCTATCCAAATAAAGATCTAATCATAAAGTTCATGAGAGCCTTACCAAGTAAGTGGGATGCCGAAACCACTGCCATTAGAGAGTCAAAGAATCTCCATGAAATGAATGTTCAGCAGTTATATGGCAACCTTCTTACATACGAACTGGAGCTGACTCAACGAGCAGAAACTTTGTCCGAAGGAAGAAAGAAGGACAAGGGTGTTGCTCTCAAAGCAACTGAAAACACCTCCAAAGTCAACACTGAAGTTGACTCTAACTATGATGAAGATGATGATGAGGAATTTGCAATGCTGGTGAAAAGACTCAAAAGATTCATTCGTCAAGGCAAAATCAACAAACCAAAGAAAGTCAACTACAGCAGCCAGGAGCAGATTAATGATCTATTCTACAACTGCAAGAAGCCTGGCCATTTCATTGCTAACTGTAACAAACCTCTCAAAGAAGAACTAAAGAAGAAATCACATCCAAAGAAGGAATTCAAAGGGAATAAAAGGCCTCAGAAGAGAGACAAAGGCCTTGTAGCTGGAGGATCGTGGAGTGATTCAAACAATGACTCAACTCCCGAATCTGGAGATGATGAAGATCCTCAAATGGCTAATCTATGCTTGATGGCCAAGCATGCAAAGGATAAAAAGAACTCCAACATACATGAAGTAAGTATAGATGAGGTATTTGACTTTAACTCTCCTGATGTAGACATTGATGATTTAAGAACTGCACTGCATGGTATAACATCTGATCTGCATCAATACATAAAATGGTTCATAGTTCTGTCAAAGGATTATTCACTTCTTCAAGAGAAGAAAAAAAGTTCAAGAAGAACTGGAAACAGCCCTTCTAAGTACTGACTCTCTCTCCAAGCTTGAGGCTGAGAATAAGCTCTTAAAACAGACCAATGAGCTCAATGCACAAAGAGAGCCAAGTCTAACCTCTAAAATTGAGGAACTAGAAAAGACTATCTCTACATGGAATAAATTCTCTTCATCCATGGACTACCTACTCTCTAGTCAGCGAAGTGCATTTGACAGAACAAGTTTAGGCTTTGGGGAATCCACCTCAAAACCATCTGTGGAAAAAGTAAAGGAAACTAGCACTAGTAATGCTTCAAGTTTTAGTAGAGGCATTACATTTGTGAAATCCTCACAGAAGGAAGAACCAGCCCAACCCTGTTCCTCTGATTCAATCCATATTCCAAGGAATAAAGGATCTCATGCTAGTTTGGGTTTTAGAAAGGAGAAAAGTAACCCAGCCACTACTGTCCAACCTCGAAGGATCATAGAGTCAAGTAAAATCAACTCCATGAGCCAACTGGGAAGGAACAGTAGAGGAAAGGTACACTCCTCTCAAATTATTAGACACAAGGACACATGAAAGAAGGAGAATCAGTTTAACAGAAGGATGGCTGAGAACCCACACAAGTCCAAATGGAGGAAGAATCCTCATACACACACAAGCATGCATCATATTAGATGTTTTGTGTGCAATAAGGTTGGTCACAAGGCAGCAAAATGCAATTATAATCCTATGCATGTGAGACCCAAAATCAAGCAGATTTGGGTTTCCAAGGGTACTAACAAAGTAGGACCTATGCAAGTATGGGTACCAAAATGAAAGTTTAATGTCACCACAGGAACTGAGCTCCACGATCACAACCTGGTATCTGGATAGTGGATGCTCAAGGCACATGACCGGGAACAAGGCCCTTCTGTTCAACTACATAGAGAAGGAAGGTCCTTCAGTCATCTTTGGAAACAATGGCTCTGGCAAGACAAGAGGATATGACTCAGCTGGGAATGGTGATGTGTCCTTCAATAAAGTGGCCTACGTGGAAGGACTACAACACAATCTTCTGAGCATAAGCCAACTCTGCGACAAGGGACATCAAGTGACATTTCTCAACAATCAGTGTCAAGTCAGAGACTTGAAGACATCTGCTATAAAGTTAACCGGAATAAGAGAAGAAAATGTCTACACAGAAAATCTTGGTTAACTAAGCTCAGACGAGACAATATGCTTTCTGGCTAAAGCATCTGAAGAAATGAGCTGGCTATGGCATAGAAGACTGTCTCATCTCAACTTCAAGAGCATATCCAAACTAGTCTCAAAAGATCTAGTTATAGGATTACCCAAGTTAAGCTTCATCAAAGAAAGGTCGTGCAATGCCTGTCAACTTGGAAAGCAAACCAGAAGCTCATTCAAGAGCAAGACTGCCAACTCAATTGACAAACCCCTACAGCTGCTTCACATGGATCTATTTGGACCAATTCCAACAACGAGCCTCGGAGGGAAGAGATACTCACTGGTCGTAGTGGACGACTACACCAGATTCACATGGGTATTCTTTCTCACCTCGAAAGATGAAACAAGCTTCCAACTGATCAAGATGTTCAGACTAGTAATGAACGAGAAAGGGGAGAAAATCAAGACTATAAGGAGTGATCATGGTAGAGAATTCGACTTCTCAGAAATGGACCAGTTCTGCACAGACAATGGCATCAGTCATAACTTCTCAGCTCCACGAACTCCTCAACAAAATGGAGTAGCTGAGAGAAAGAATAGAACGTTGATAGAGGCTGGAAGAACTCTACTAGCAGTAGCACGGCTGCCTGAATACTTCTAGGCAGAAGCTATCAACACTGCATGCTACACTCAGAACATATCACTGATACACTCTACGATTAAGAAGACACCCTACGAACTGTGGAAAAGAAGAAAGCCAAATGTCAGCTACTTATATGTATTCGACTGTGCATGCTACATTCTCAACAATGGGAAGCAGTATCTGACAAAGTTCTAACCCAAGTCAGACGAAGGAATCTTTCTTGGATATACCACAGACAGTAATGCCTATAGAGTGTTCAACAAGAAAATACTAAGTGTGAAAGTCTCGATCCACATCATCTTTGATGAAACAGACTTAGACAAAACAGTGTCTTAAGACACTACGAATGACAGTCCAGACTCAATGAATGAAGTCGTCGAGCCCAACACCATGATCGTAGTGCCAGACAATGAAATTGTTGAGCAAGGAAATGAGATCGTAGAGAGGTCTGCACAAGATAACGAACCCCCACATCAGGAAGCATAAATTAATCTTGAAGATCTCAGACAAGAAGGCATCAGGACAGATGTTCCAACAGGGAACAGATGGGCAAGAGATCATACTCAAGACTTAATCATTGGGGATCCTAGTGCAAGAGTCAAAACAAGAGCTGCCATCCAAAATGAATGTTTCTACCTAAGCTTCCTATCACAAATGGAACCTAAGAAGATAGAGGATGCAATGGAAGACTCCAGCTGGATAGAAGCCATGCAGGAGGAACTTAATCAATTTGAAAGAAGTAAAGTATGGAGATTGGTTCCAAGACCAAAAAGTCATCCAGTCATTGGAACCAAGTGGATCTTCAGAAACAAAATAGATGAAGATGGAGTAATAACCAGGAATAAGGCAAGACTAGTGGCTAAGGGTTACTCTCAGGAAGAAGGCATTGACTACGATGTGACATTTAGACCTGTTGCCATACTAGAAGCCATCAGAATATTTCTTGCCTTTGTTGCTCATATGAAGTTTAAAGTCTTTTAGATGGATGTCAAAAGTGCATTCCTAAATGGTGAACTTCAAGAAGAAGTATATGTAGAGCAACCTCCAGGTATCATCAATCCATCTCTTTCCAATTATGTCTATAGATTAGATAAAGCCCTATATGGTCTTAAACAAGCACCTAGAGCATGGTATGAAATACTAACTAACTTTCTTATTGAAAATGGGTTCACTAGAAGTAGAGTAGACACCACATTATTTCTTAGAAAACATAAAGACAAAGTTTTATTAGTTCAAATATATGTTGATGACATTATTTTTGGATCTACTGATGAAAAGTTATGTAAGAGATTCTCCAAGCTTATGCAGAGCAAGTTTGAAATGAGCATGATGGGTGAGCTGAACTTTTTTCTTGGACTGTAAGTAAAGCAGATTGATGAAGGAATCTTTATAAACCAAGCCAAGTATATTAAAGACTTACTTAAGAAGTATGGCATGGAATCAGCCTCTCTCATGAAAACCCCAATTGCTCTTGCAACCAAGCTTGACAAAGATGAAAAATGTAAAAGTATTGATATAACTCAATACAGAGGTATGATTGGCTCTCTTCTATATCTAACTACCAGTAGACCAGACATAATGTTTGCAACATGCATATGTGCTAGATTTCAACCTAATCCTAAGGAATCACACTTAACTGCTGTAAAAAGAATTTTTAGGTACCTCAAAGGCACACCTCACTTGGGGCTTTGGTATCCCAAGGAGTCCTCATTTGAACTAACAGGATATATAGATGCTGACTTTGTAGGTTGCAAAATAGACAGAAAAAGTACCAGTGGCACATGTCAGTTGCTAGGAAATAGACTTGTGTTCTGGTTTAGCAAGAAGCAAAACTCAGTATCTACTTCAACTGTAGAAGCTGAATACATTGCTGCTGGCAGCGGCTGTGCTCAAATCCTATGGATGAAGAATCAGCTAGCAGACTATGGGTTTGAATTCAAATCTATACCTGTTCACTGTGATAACACAAGTGCCATAGCAATAACACATAATTCTATCATGCATTCTAGAACTAAGCATATAGAAATAAGGTATCATTTCATTAGGGATCATGTGTAAAATGGAACCATATCTTTACAATATATCCCTACTGAAAATCAACTTGCTGATGTCTTTACAAAGCCTCTTGATGAATCCAGGTTTAACAAATTAATAAGTGAGCTAGGCATGCTAAATTTACAACCATGAAATCTATGCTCGAGTTTGTGCTAACCATGCAGATATAAAGGCTATGTTTGAAATTGTAGACATGACCAAAGGAAGTCCACGATCGTAGAGCTGCAGTAACATGAAAGATAACGATCGTAGTATAGACTCAACAATCGTAGTGCCAACTCAACGATAGCAGAGCTCCATAAACAAAACAAAGGAGCATCATGTGATGACAAAGTTCAACAAATCTAAGCAATTTCTCTCTGTCAAGCACCTCAGGAACAAACCTAACCCTTGATTCACTTTATGAGGTTGGCCCTTCTTGAGCTACCTCAAACCGAGAAGAATGCTAAGTCAAAAGTTCATTACAAGGACCCGGGCAAACACGACGATCGCAGAGCAGACTCGACAATCGCAGTTCAGACTCGACGATAGCAGTTCAGACTCGACGATCGCAGTTCAGACACGATGATTGCAGAGCAGACTCAACGGATGCAGAGCAGACTCAACGATCATAAAGACTACCTCAACGATCGTAGTCTTCCCAATGGATACATTAGCTCAGAAGGAGCTAAGGGCAAAATAGTACATTCCTCCTCAGTCAAATTCGTAGAGCCAAACAGAATTTGACACATGTCCCACTAATCAAATAGAGAGAGGGAAGTTACAAGTACAGTTTAAAAATGCCTTTTTTAAATCAGAAGTTCAAAAAGCTCATCTCTCTCTCTCTCTATCTATAAGCAGAAACCTTAACTCTTCAAAAAGCTCAAACAACCATTCTTCCTGCAAAGAAATCAATGGCAAACTCCAATGTCGTCTCTGGCTACAGACTCTGTTTCGAAAAATTCAAGACAGCTGACCCCAAATTTCACAAAACTCTATCTCTGATAAAGAAAGCTGGTCTTGAAGAGGCATTGGGTATGAGCACATAGATCTACCCTAAGTTAATAAAGGAATTCTACAGAAATGGGGCGTTCGAGAACGACGTCATCACTACGAGGGTCAGGAACGTGGAAATCAAGCTCAAGGCTAAGGACATAAATTTAGCCGTAGGCTTCAAATCAGAAGGATTTTCGTTCATAGAGGGCATTGATTTTCATGAAGGCTTAAAGAAGATGCATCACAAGAAGTTCCCCACTGTCAAAGAGTACAAGAAGAAGGAGTTCCCTCAGAGGTATGAAATTTTGGCAGACATTATTGGAAAATGCATATGCTGTAAGAGCTCCAGCCATGACTCTGTAAATGAAGTACAACTCAAGCTCATGACAACCATCAGTTGTGGGATACAGCTTAACTATGGAGCCCTATTACTTGAATGGATTGGGAAGTGGATTCTAAGCTCGATGAAGTCAAAGAGCTCTAAAAAAATGCTCTACGAGCGTTTCATAAGTATCATCCTACAGTCTGCTTTGGATGATAAAATTGGAGATGATGAAGGAGAGTCCATCAATCCGAACAGACGAATGACCCAGCAACTGTTCAAGAACTGGAAAAGGAATCCAGCAGAGAATGTACAAATGATGTCTGAGTCCAGTAGAAGGACTGGTGATGTGAAGGAATAAGGGATTCCAGGAAACATGTCAATTGTCAAGGAGACTGAAGAAGAAGAGGAAGAGATCAACAAAGAAGAACCCATTGCTTTATTCAGAAAAAAGCAAGGGCAAAAGAAAGCTGAAGGTTCAAACAGCAGAGGAACCCCAAGGGTCAACCACTGATATACCTCAAGAGCTTTCTGACATTGAAACTCTAAGGATCTTGAGAAGGAAAGAATAGCAGGCTGAGGCAGATGAAGACAGAGCTACCATTTCTCAGTTGCTGAAGAAGAACAAACACAACTATAAGTCCAAGAAGTCCTCTGTCTCCTCCATCGTAGAGTCTCTACCGATCATAGAGACCAAACTGGACGCCACTCCCAAAGAAGTTACTGCAACAGATACTATGGTTGATCAACAATTCAGAGCTGAAGCTGAAGAAAGTCCTGAGACTGTGGCTCAGCCTAGGAAACCTAGAAGAAAGTTGGTCAAAAAGTACATCCTTTTCAATGAAGGAGTACTTAAAGAAGAAGACAAAAAGATGGTTGTTGAGAAGGAACTATCCAAGGCAAGCCAACAAGACATAGCTTAAGCTGAGGGGGAGCTGCTTGAAGTTCTTACTCTAGAGAATGCTCCAGCTGAGGGGGAGCTACTGGAAATACAAATGGATGATCATGTTGAGGGGGAGCCTCATGACATCCCTATGTCAGAAGAAGCTGCTCCTGAAGCGAATGAGAGAGCACCTGAGCAAGAAAGTCAAAAAAAGGTCATTGATGTAGTGGAGTCCTCAAAAGAAGATAGAGAAGAAAAAGAAGAAGAAGAAGATGATGAGGTCGAGATCATAGCTGTGGGCTGTGATGGGCATAGGAGAGCTAACTACAATCAACTATTCTCCTATCTACCCATGATATCCTTTCATAGAGCTCAAATTCTCAATTCCTGAAATCACATGTTCTGGAGCTTCAATGTATATCCAGCAATCTCAGTGCTAGCTCATGGATTTCCAAGAAACTTCAACTTTTCCAAGAAGTTGATCATAAATGACCCTTCTTCAAAGAATGGGCATGAGGTACTATCTGTCCCAATCTCTTTCAGAGTTAATCATTATCCAACATCATTTTTCAGCCAATTCTATGAATTCCCAAGCTGGTTGGAAGTGATCCTTAATCCACTAAATTAATTCCCAGCTGCAGAATCCCAACATTTTGTAGCTGATGAACCAAATATGCCCAACTTCATTTTGATCCCATCTCCTCTTATCTCTACGATTACTGACTCGACCCCAATCGTAGAGTCGCATGCTCAAATAGTAGAGCCACCCACTCAACAAGCCCAAACACAAGCCCCTCCATTCGATATTCCCTCCTCGTCCTCTAGTGAATACTTCAACCTTGATCTTGCTCTCTACACATTGCAAGATCAATACACAAGAGCCCATCCTCCAAAAAATCCACAACTCTGTGAACTCCTTTCAGATCTGCCCACCAAAGCTGAGTTGTCAGAGGTGTCGAAGAAAGTGATCAAGGACACAGATGACAGTCTTGAAGCTCACACTGAACTCATTCAAATGAGACTGACTAAAATGATCAATGCTGCCAATTCTCTCCTAGGCACCCTAAGCTCTGAGCTCACAAAGAAGCTTAGGGTGATCATAAAAGAAATGCTTACGAGCATAAATGAAAGAGATCAGATCCACTTCCAAGCTGCTAAGAGACACAGGGATGTTGTTCTTCTCTTACAAACGACTCAGGAATCCCAGAACAAACTCACGATGGACAGCATCACGAATTTGCAAACTGTAGTGAAGGAATTCCAAGAATTTTTCATGAGCCAAGGGAAGCAGACTGACAATGTCTTGTACATCCTCCAACGAAGGGAAGCTCGATCTGATGCTCTAATCAAAGAGAATCGAGAAGACATTGCTCAAACCCAAAGTCAGCTCAACGAGCTTGTCCAAGGAATGACTCGCCTCTCAGAAGACATTCGAACCCTTGATGCTGACATAAAGAGGGAGAATAAAGGGAAAAGATAAAAAGGCACAAGCAGAGGCAGCGGCAGAGGCACGTTCATAGCTCAATCATCAAAGAGTCCTCCTCTAAGGCAGTCTCACCATCAGACTCAAGGATCTTCACAGCAGCCAATCATAATGGCTCAACCATTAAGGAGTCAAGGGTCATCTTCCAGCTCACAAGAAGTGACCACCACAGGCCTAAGAATGCCAATTAGAGATCCTGCATTCATGAATAGGCATGATCACAATCCAAGGCTAAGTCAAAGCGAGCTGGAAGATCTAGCCAGAATAGATGAAGCTAGCAGAAAAAGAAGAACTGAGGAGTATGCCAATCCTCCACGCAAAAGGCCAAAGAAATAGAGATAAGTTGTAATTTAATTCCTATTTGTGTAAAGCTTAATTGTAATATCTATCTTCAAACATCAATAAATTCATGCTTATTCTCTAGAAATTTCAACTGCTCACTAAAATATTAAGTCATATTTACTTTTCAGCAAACTGCATCTAGAAATTAATAATCATGACAACAAATCTCCTTGGTTATGTCAACATCAAATAGGGGGAGATTGTTGGGAGATTGCATATGTTGATTTGATGTTTTAAAGTAAATGCTCATGATTATATGTAAAGTCCTTCAAGGAATATTTGTACAAAGACTTAGTGATAGATCAAATTTGTTTGGTTGATCTAAGCTTTTAATATTTATCATTCTGTAAATGAATGTATAGATGAAGAGATCAAATATGTTAGGTTGATCTATATCTTAAGATGTAATAGATAGGCTTCAATGAGATCGTAGTCTATTAAGGTGATCAAGAGATTGCAGAAAACCAAGGCAGAATCGTAGAGCTTCGAGGATCGTAGTGTGCCTGCCTTGAAGGGCCTCTTCGAAAATCGTAGAGTGGTCCCAACGTTTGTCGAGCCAACTCAGAGATCGTAATGGGCTTTCGAAAACGTAGAGTCTGCAAGATAAGCAAGTGAAGATCGTAGTGTGCCTGACCTTAAGAGAAATTGTAGTGTTCTCACATCAGATCAAGCACTAAGGTGGCAAGACACTACGATCTGAATCGTAGAGTATCATCTACCTGTGTCAGAAGCATCGAGCCCTGACCATTTGTTTAAAGATAAATCTCAACAAATGTGGAATGGGTTATAAACGTTGAAGTACTCACCAGTCCCGATGGCATAAAAGATATCCTTAGTATGCAACAAAGAACCGTATTGAAGAAGCTAAAGAAAGGACCATGGGTCAGAGGAAAACACCTTTTTAGGTGTTAGGTGAGAAAACAGTCTGTTGTGTCAGTGGGCCAGAATGCTATTCAGAAGATGTGCATAAAAGTCTCCATCAAAGTTCAGAAATGTCAAACGCATTTAATGCCTCAACGGATGGATCCAACAGATAGATTTCAAGGATTACATATATGCCAAACATCTACAGATGAAAAAAGACAAGTAAGCATTGAACAAAAACACTGAAGAACACTCAACGCTCAACTCTACGATCTGAGAAAAAGAGAAAGCTTGCTCAGCTACTCAGTTCTTTCGAACAAGTGCTTAACGGCAACTGAGTAGCACCAACCAAGAACTCAACAACTACCAATCAACTGAAGTAAGAGTTCCAAGTCAGAAGGACTTGAAGAGTTCTAAGTGAACTGTGAAGAACCAAGTCTGCTGGACTTGAAGAGTTCAAGAAGTGAACTAAGAAGTGCCTAGACTGCTAGTCTAGAAGGAATATGTAAGATTCAAAAAGTGAAAAAGATATCCTTAGTGGATTTCTTACTCAAGAAGTAGAAGAGTGGACTAGGAGCTTTAAGTGCTCTGAACCACTTAAAACTGTTGTGTCTCTTACATTCTTGCTATAACTGTTATAACTGCCTCACTCTCATTAACCCACTATATCTAAAAGGGAAAATAAACAAATATTAATTCCGCTGTATTTGAGTCATTATCAAACCGAATAAAGTAAAACGAAAAGAATTTTAAATATCTATTCAACCCCCCTTCTAGATAACTATTGTGCCTCCGAAAACTAACAACCTGTAATATTACGAATGATGTGGTAAAAGTCATCATTGGCCCATACTGCATTGATAGAGTTGTTGGCATGATCATGACCACTGGTGATAATAACGAATATCCTTGACCCGTAGTGCATGGATAATTTATGGATGTGATAATAATAAATATCATTGGCCCGTAGTGCATGGATAGTTCATGGATGTGATACTAACGAATATCCTTGGCCCGTAGTGCATGGATAATTTGATGATGTGGATTATTTATTGAGCTGTGTTACAGCGATAAAACATTGATGATGAACTTTTAAATCATGGAAGATAGTAAATATTATGCTCTACTTGACTCTTCTAATAGATTGTTTGTTCCACTGCAGTTAAACTTGTTGTCTATTATATTTTATCAGTTTAACACTGTTGGAGGCTAACGATAATTTATTCTACATTATTTTAGTCATAATATTCTTTACTGGGATAGTTGAGCTCACCCTTTGCTTTCATTGTTCTCTTCAGAAAATGAGAATATAGCTGGGACTAGTCGGGAAATAGAGTAATGGTCCAGATAGTTGCATTAGTAGTCCTCACTATTCTGTGAAATAGTGTGATAATAATTGTGATAAGGACTCCATTTGAGTTTGGATATTGTCTACGAGACAATATTCGTGTTAAAACTCTCAGCTACGTTTTGTCGTATTGTATAAATAAAGTTTGTATTTATATTCTGTACCTTGTATTTGGCGACTCAGAATGGGTGATGTATACCTATTTTGGGGGGCGTCACAGTTGGTATCAAAGCTTAGGGATATGATCCCTGGTTGAGATGTGAGGCTAGTACTAGGAGGGGAGAGACGGGTAATTCATTCGCTATTATGACCTACCTAAGCTTATTTGTTATTAATTGGTCGGTCATAATATAGGGATAATATGTGGCATTTCAATTAACCCCTATTTTGTGGCAGTATTTGAAAATGACATATGAAAATGTTGAGATAAGCAATAAAGCACATGAGACCGTTGAGTCACCGACGATCAATAACCAGGATAATGTGCATCAGGAAGGCAATAATTCTCAGGTAAACAACAACACCGACCAAATGATGAATAATGGGATGTTCAGAGGCTTTATGCAATTCATGCAACATCAGGCTAGAGCGACTCCTATTCAAAGTGGAGATGGAAACACTGGCAACTCACGGATGGTCGCCGCTAATCAATTCAAGGAGCTGGGACCGCCGGAGTTTTTGGGAAAGCCAAAACTACTTAACGCAGAGATGTGGATTAATTAGATCACCAAGATATTTGATGTCTTGGGATGCTCTGAGGAGCAAAAGGTTCCATTTTCCACCTTCATGTTGCGAGGAGAGGCATATCATTGGTGGGAATCTGTAAAATGTACTCAGCCTGCCGCACTGAAGATGTCTTTGGAGAAGTTCCAAGAATTATTCAACGATAAGTACTTTCTTGAAAGTATTCGTCATATGAAGGAGGTAGAATTCATCAAGCTGGAGCAAAACAATATGACCGTGTCGCAATACGAGGCTAAATTTGTGGAGTTATCCCGGTTTGCATCCCATTTGGTAGATAATGATGAGTGTTTAATGTGAATATTTTTAAGAGGTTTGAAACCCAAAATATGTCAATACCTCATTTCTCACAAACTTTTCTTGTATTCAGATGTTGTGAATAGGGTTCAGTTATTGGAGCGCGATAATGAGTTAACCCAACCAAGAGATAGCAGCTGGCAAAATGATAATACCAGTGGTAGCTGTCATCGAAGCGGTGACAACAAACGTGGAGGAAATCAACTTACCAGAAATGGTAACCACTTCGGTGGTAATCATGGACAAGATAATAGAAGTGAAAATTTCAAGAAAAGGTTCAACAATGATAGAAAGACAACGACACCAGCACCTGTTTTCAAGGAAGGAGAACGACCACCGGCCGTATGCTACAAATACGGATGGGAGGGACACATCAGTCCAAACTGTATACAGCAACCCAAACCGTATTACAATTATGGAAGAAAAGGTAACCTAGCCCGATTTTGTCATGTAGTGAAGACAAGTCCAGCTAGGATGAAGACACCAAAGGCCGTCCCAGGCAAGTCAAAGTCGATAGTTCAAGGGAGAGCGTTTGTCGTGACCTCCCAAAAAGCAAAGAACCCGAACGAGGTTATCACGGGTAAGCTAATCATAAACTCTTGCAAAGTCTATACCTTATTTGATATCAGTTCTACCTATTCTTTTATTTCTCCTACTTGCTTTCAACATTTAAATTTAACTCCGGAGAAATTAGACTTTGACTTATCTGTTGAAACTCTGTTGGGAGAAACCTTCATTACATCCACTGTTTATAAATCTTGTTTGATTCATATCGGCACCCTCACATTACCTGTCGATCTTATCTCTTTGAAATACTTGCATTTGATGTGATTTTAGGGATTGATTGGTTAACAACTCATCATGCTAAAATTGATTATTTTCGTAAGGTTGTTAGCTTTCATATCCCTAACCAACCTATTATGCGAATTCAAGCAACCAAACCACTAAAGTCTATCACTGTCATATCAAGCCATAAAGCCATTCGTTTATTGAAAAATAGATGTCAAGCTTTCTTAGCCCACGTCACGGATTTAAACAAAAATACGTCAGATTTGAATGATATTTCTATTGTTAATAAATTTCCTGACGTATTCCCTGAAGAACTTCATGTCCTACCTCCAGAGCGTGAAATTGAGTTTTGTATTGACCTTGAACCCGGTACAAAACCCATTTCCAAAGACTCATATCGAATGGCTCCTATTAAACTTCAGGAGTTAAAAACTCAACTGCAGGAATTATTAGACATCGATTTCATTCGTCCTAGTACGTCTCCTTGGGGTGTTCCTGTTCTATTTGTAAAGAAGAAAGATGGGAGTATGTGACTTTGTATTGATTATCGGGAGTTGAATCATGTCACTGTCAAAAATAGGTACTCGTTACCTCGTATTGATGACCTGTTTGACCAGTTACAAGGCGCTAAATTCCTTTTAAAGATCGATCTTCGTTCTAGATATCATCAGTTAAAGATTAAAACTGATGACATTCCAAAGACTACTTTCAGAACTCGGTACGAGCACTACGAATTCCTAGTCATGTCTTTTGGATTGACTAATGCTCCTGCAGTCTTCATGGATATGATGAGCCGAGTATTCAAGGAATATTTGCATAATTTTGTGGTCGTCTTTATTGATGACATCCTCATTTACTCTAAAAGCCGTGAAGATCATAAGCAATACTTGAGGCTGATACTCCAAAAACTTCGTGAAAATAAGTTATATGCCAAGTTGAAGAAATGTGAGTTCTGGCTTGAGGAAGTAGCATTCCTTGGGCACGTGATATCAAATCACGGAATATCTGTTGACCCAGTGAAGATTGAAGCAATTCAAAGCTGGGAGCAACCTAAGTCAGTGACCGAAATACGTAGCTTTCTAGGCTTAGCTGATTATTATCGAAGATTTGTGAAAGGGTTTTTTCGAATCGCCACTCCGTTAACTCAGCTGACTCGAAAAGATACAAAATTCGGTTGGAATGAGGAATGTGAGAAGAGTTTTCAAGATCTCAAGAGGAGACTCATTTCAGCAACTGTTCTGACAATGCCATCTGGTTCGGAGGGATTTGTCATATGCAGTGATGCTTCAGGCAAAGGTTTAGGATGTGTTCTCATACAACATGGGAAAGTCATAGCCTATTCCTTATGAAAACTCAGAATATGAGAGAAATTATCCTACTCATGATCTAGAGTTGGTAGCCATCGTTTTCGTGCTTAAAATCTGGAGGCATTACCTGTATGGAGAGAAAGTGGAGATCTATACGGATCATAAAAGCCTCAAATATTTCTTCACCCAAAAGGAACTCAACATGCGGCAACGACGATGGATCGAGCTGTTGAAAAATTACGATCATACCATTCAATACCAACCTGGAAAGCGAACGTGGTAGCTAACGCGTTGAGTAAAAGATCATATGCGGGTACGAGTGCAATATTGTCAACGCAAAGACCCATTTGGTATGACTTACAAAGGATGGAGATAGAGTTAAAAACTCTAGGGACCCACGTGATGATGTCAAATATACTAGTAGAACCGACTTTAATCGATAAAGTTAAAGTTGCTCAAGTTACGGACTTGGAGCTGATGCGTATGAGGAAAAAAGTACAAGAAGGTGTTATTCTAGAAGCAAGAATTGATGAAGAAGGAATACTTCGAGTCAACTCCAGACTTTGTGTTCCTAACGACTCTGATATAAAGTATAAAATCATGATGGAGGTGCACAACATATCGTTTGCAATCCATCCTGAGAGTACCAAAATATATCATGATCTTTGACATACATTCTGGTGGAGCAATATAAAGAGAGAGATAGCGGAGTTTATCTCAAGGTGTTTAACTTATCAACGTGTCAAGGCGGAGCATCAAGTGCCAAAAGGTCCATTGAAATCACTTGAAATTCCAGAATGGAAGTGGGAGCACATTACCAAGGATTTCGTTACTGGTCTTCCCAAGGTTTCTCAAGGCATAGATGCGATTTGAGTTATTATTGATAGATTAACTAAATCTGCTCATTTCTTACCTATACGAGAAACTTATTCACTTGAACGTCTTGTTCGTATATACATAAATGAGATTGTAAGACTGCATGGTATGCGAGTATCTATAGTTTTTGATCGAGACCCAAGATTCACTTCACGATTTTGGATTAGTTTGCAGAAATCTATAGGAACAGATTTACGATTCAGTTCGGCATATCATCCTCAGAAGGACGGGTAGTCGGAGAGGATTATTCAAACTCTTGAAGATCTATTAAGACTCTGTGTCCTTGACTTCAAAAGAAGTTGAGACAAGTTCTTGCCATTAGTGGAATTCTCCTATAACAACAGTTATCAAGCAAGTATCGGCATGACTCCATTTGAAGCGTTGTATGGACAAAAATGTCGTTCTCCAGTATGCTGGGACGAGGTGGGTGAAACAACGTTATTGGGACCGGATTTGGTACGCATGACAACGGAGATGATTCAAATGATCCGATAATGTATAAAAACCTCACAAGATCGACAAAAGAATTATGTTGATTTTCATCGAAGGGACGTGGAATTCAATGTTGGGGATCATGTGTTGTTACGTGTTGCTCCATGGAAAGGAGTTACGAGATTTGGAAAGAGAGGATTTCATTGGCCCATTTGAAATCCTCGATCGATTAGGAACTGTGGCCTATAGACTAGCCTTATTGCCAAGTATGTCTCGTGTTCATAACGTTTTTCACATATCTATGTTACGTAAATATGTGAAAGACCCGAACCACATTATTGAATTAGAACCATACAAGATAACGGAAGATTTAACGTATGAAGAGGTACCTGTTAAAATTTTGAATAAGAAGCAACATATTCTACGCTCAACGGTTATACCTCAAGTCAAAGTTTTGTGGAGAAATCATGATGTTGAGGAAATGACCTGGGAGTTAGAATCTGAAATGAAATCAAGGTATCTTCACCTCTTAGACATACCAGGTACGTACACTAATTTTGAGGATAAAATTTCTTAAGAAGGGGAGGTTGTAAGACCCCAACTTTTATGAATAAAGATATAATATTCTCGAAATATCTTTTTGAATAATAAGGTGTAGATTTGATATAATGTTATAGTTGTGGGTAATATTTATAAATTTTTTAAAGTAAGCAAGTTGTTATAAAATATTCGTTTGGTCGGGAAATATTCGTTTTAACAGGAAATATTCGTACGATGGCACAATCATTGGTGAACCCCACAACAGAATTACTGTCGGAGTTAAAAAATGATAGAAATAACTTTTTATAAAAATAATGGCAAAAGTTTTACCGTAAACTGTTGAAATAATCGGTGATAAAAGTACAATAATATACGTGATTGTAAGCACATGCTATTGTATAGTATCTTTGATTATTGGTGCTTACGTGAGAAGTCACTCAGTTTTATTCAATTATTGCCACAATAATTGCTGCATAGTATCTCAAGTTATTGATTCAATTATTATCACAATATTTTATATTATTAAATCAATAATTGAGACGACAAAGTTATTCATATTATTATTTACATTATTGACGATGTCTAGAAAATTCTGTCGAAGAAAGGGGTTTGGTCACCTAATTGCGCGCCAATAAAGAGAAGTCCTTATCGAAAAACTCCCTCTTTTCTGGGAATGATCTGGTTGTTAATATTGTGAGTTATAATATTAATAATGAAAAAAAATGTTATTGAAAATGTGTTTTGAGAAGCCAAGTGAATTGAGATAAATAGAGAGGATTTTTATGAAGTATTTGTTGTAAATTTGGCTTATTACATGGACCCCCACTTGCCCATTTTTCAAAATCGTTGATGAAAAGTTATCTCAATTATATATATATATATATATATATAATACTATATTAGTTTTGTTTTTATATAAAATAGAATATATTATATTTTATTATGCATAGTGTTGCATAGTACTGTATAGTATTTACATAGTGCAGCATAGTAAAATTAAAAAAAATTCAAAATTCGTCCGTGATTCTTACTGTTCACCCGTGATTTTCTAAATTCAAATAGTATCATATCATCCTCCTATAAATAGGATACTTAGTTTAGAATTAAAAATCACACCAGAATCAAAGAATTCTTGTTCTATAATATTGAGCATATTTCTTTAGAGTTTAAGGAAGCTTTGAGTGTAGAAAACAGTGCAAGTTTTCTTCAAGAATATTCCTGCCCTACCAGTCAAAAATACATTCATTTTAAGGTAAGAGATATTATTTTTATTCAATATTCGTAAGAAATAATATTTTATTCCATACTCTTTAATATGTAAGTAATATTATTTCGTTTCATATTCTGAATTCTACACTCATTTTGTTAAATGTTGTTTCCATACTCCTTGAAATTAGTAGAATATACTTGAAATTTGCACTTCATCGAGTATCTTTTCACGGGAATATTTTTCTGAACATTCTTATTAAATTTTAATCTTTTCATGCTGGGGTACTATTCACGAAGTACTATTCACGGGGTACTATTCACTCGGGTACTATTCACCCAAAAAATTGATTTCTTTTCTATCCAAATTATTTTTGATACATGAATATTATTCTTGAATTTTACTCCACAAATCAGTTATCATGTTGATAATTTGGACATTTTTAAACTCTGGATAAATTAAAAATCTTTAATATTTATCATTGATTTCGTTTGATTGATGGTTATATCATTGTCATCATCCTCATGCTTATATTGTGATGAAAGTCATCTTTGGCCCGTAGTGCATAGATGGACAGTTGATTGGTATGATTATGACCATGAATTAATCGGTATAATCATGACCTGTAATGTTACAAATGATGTGGTAAAAGTTCTCATTGGCCCGTGCATTGATGGATAGATGTTAGCATGATTGTAAGACCCCAACTTTTTCATAAATAAAATTGAATTTTCTCTAATTATTATTTTGAATAATAAGGTGTTAATTTGATATAATGCTTTGGTTATGGGTGAAATATGTAAATTTTACAAAATAAGCAAATGGTTATAAAATATTCATTGTTGTCAGAGAATATTCATTTGATCGTGGAATATTCTTACTGTAGGGAAATATTCGTACGACGGCGTAGCCATTTGTGGGTCCCATAACGGAAAACGGTCGGATGAAGAAAATGACAAGTTTAAGTTTTTATAAATAATGGCGTAGTAGTTACCGTTAACACTGTTGGAATACCCGATGGTTAAAATACAGTAATACGCGTGGGTTCACAGTAGCACAAAGTATTGCATAGTATTGTTAAATTATTGATCCTTACGTAAGAAGGCACTACTTAATAATTGTTACAATAATTATGTTCAATATTTTATTTTATTGATTCAATAATTGCTATGTTAATATTTTATATTATTGTTGTTTCAATAATTGTCACTGTACAGTATCTCCATTATCAGACCAATAATTTATATTATTTGAATAATATTATTAGATAGCATTATTGATAATGTCTAAGAAAGTTCTGTCTAAGGACAGGTTTGGTCACCTAATTGTGCGCCAGTAAGGAGAAATCCTTATTGGAAAGCCCCTTCTTTCTTGAGAACGACCTAGTTGTCATAATTATGATTCTGTAATATTATTTATAAATAATTAATTATTGATTTATATGATAAGGAAATATTTATTTTATGTGGAATTAATGCTGAAGTGTTTTATCAGTATTTTATCAGAATGGAGGCATTAAAAATCGTCCGTATGTGAATTTCGAGTATTTTCTGTTTGGAATTTAAAAAAAATTTCTTCTACAAAGTTGTAGAGAATTAAATTTCCTATTGAATAGACATGAGATTCGAATTTTTCTAATAAAATGGCTATTTATTATGAATTATTGAAGTTATTGATTATTTAAAACATTTTAGAAATTTTTAGCATGGGTGGGCCCCACTTTTAGTTGGTGAAAAATGTGCTGAAATTTTATTTTAAAAGTGGTGGGCGTGAATAGTAGCAGATAAAGCCATCAGGTAGCAGGTTAGTCTGCTTTGACGTTCTAAGTATTTTTCTATAAATAGGGTGTTTAGTTAGAATTGAAAATCACACCAGAAATAAGTTCTCTCTTTCTCTCTCTATATTATCGAGCGTATTTTTGTGAGTATTTAGATACTTTGAGAGTTTCTATACAGTACAAGTTTCCTTCTGCCTTATACCTGATATTAAAACCGAAAGTACTGTTCTTTTGAGGTAAATGATGTTATTTTCTTCGTAAATTATATTATTTTCTTCAATATTATTATGCTGAAATATTGTTACGAACTTTATTGTGGAATTTCTATCTTTTTGTGTCGGAGTTACTATTCACGTATACGGCACTATTTACGTATACGACACTATTCACAGAAAAAAAAATCATTGTTCAAGATGTCTATTATGCTTACTATCTTTGATTGTATCCGTGTTTTGATCTTCATTCTTGAATTTTACTCCACTATGGTTTATTATGGAGCGTTTTTGAACTTGGATAAACTGTAGTACGAATCCCTAATATTTGTCCTTTTGTCTCATTGGATTCGTTTTCTTTAAGATATTTTTCATCATCATCAGTCCTAAATGATGATATTACTGAATATCTTTAGCCTGTAGTGCAAAGATGAATGATTAACTGATAAATATCTTTGGCTCGTAGTGCAAAGATGAACAGGTGTTGAGATGAACATGACCAACTGATAATACAAATGAATATCTTTGGCCTGTAGTGTAAAGATAAATATTTGACTCAAGATGTATATTGATTGATGTTACAGGGATAAAATATTAATAATAAACTTTTAAATCTTAGAAGATAGTAGAATTCATTCTCTACTTGACTCTTCTAATGGATTGTTGTTTTTCACTGTAATTGTTGATCTAAAACTTGTTGTCTATTATATTCTATCAAATTTTTCCCTGTTGAAGATTAATGATAATTTGTTGTATATTATCTTAGTCATAATATTCTTTACTGGGCTAGTTGAGCTCATCCTTTTTTTTTGTTCCATTTTTCTTCTCAGGAGGCGAGAATATAGCGGGAACTAGTTGGGGTGTGGAGTGATGTTTCCAGTCAGTTGTATTAGCAGTCCTCACTATTTTATAAAATAGTGTGATAATAATTATAATGAGGACTCCTTTTGAGTTTGAATACTGTCTATTAGATAATATTTGTATTTAAACTCACAGTATATGTGTTGTCGTATTTTGCACGATAATTATATTAATGAAGTTGTATTTATTTTTGTACCATGTATCTGACGACTCAGAATGGGTGATATATACCTATTTTGGGGGCATCACAATGATCATGACCACTGGTAATAATAACGAATATCTTTGGCCTGTAGTGCTTGGATAATTCGTGGATGTGATAATAATGAATATCATTGGCCCGCAGTGCATGGATAGTTCATGGATGTGAAACTAACGAATATCATTGGCCCGTAGTGCATGGATAATTCGATGATGTTGATTATTTATTGAGCTGTGTTACAGCGATAAAACATTGATGATAAACTTTTAAATCATAGAAGATAATAGATATTATGCTCTACTTGACTCTTCTAATGGATTATTTGTTTCGCTGCAGTTAAACTTGTTGTCTATTGTATTCTATCAGTTTAACACTGTTGAAGGCTAACGATAATTTATTCTGCATTATCTTAGTTATAATATTCTTTACTGGGCTAGTTGAGCTCACCCATTGCTTTCATTGTTCTCTTCAGGAAATGAGAATGTAGCTGGGACTAGTCGAGAAATGGAGTGACGGTCCAGAAGTTGCATTAGTAGTCCTCACTATTCTGTGAAATAGTATGATAATAGTTATAATGAGGACTCCATTTGAGTTTGAATATTGTCTACGAGACAATATTTGTGTTAAAACTCTCAGCTACGTTTTGTCGTATTGTATAAATGAAGTTTGTATTTAAGTCATGTACTATGTATTTGACGATTTAGAATGGGTGATGTATACCTATTTTGGGGGCGTCACAAACTTAACTCGATCTAAAAATTTATAATAGTATTTTGATGACAAAAGAATATTATAAAAAATTGCTTACAAAATGATATGTATGGTCGTAGTTGATTGCTGTCACTAGCTCTACTCATATATGGTGAATCATCCACTAATTATACTCTGCCTTATTTTTTTTATAAATTAATTTTTATAAATTTTTTTGTCACTATAACAACACTCAAAAATTAAAATTTAAGTCATTAGTCATTAGAACGTATAGCTATTCATGTATTGTTGGTATATCGTAACAAATAAAGGTTAATGTGATAATTATAATAGACTTTTAAATTATTATTTTTTGAAAATCAGAAAAACAACGGGTTTTCTTTTTTGGGATTTTATTTAGGGTCCTTTACACTAATATACAACAATTAGAAAATAATTATAAAAATAAAACACACACAACATAATTACAAAAATAAAACATACACAATATTACGTTGCTAAAATCACGTCATTAACTCCTACACGTCAGTTATCGAGATAACTGATCTACGCCAAATCAATAGCAGATCAACGCAAAATCTTATGTCGCGACACAACTCTGATATCGGAGAAGACGAAAACAGCAACGACATATCGGAGAAGATAAACAGCAACGACATAGAGGAGAAGATCAACAGCAACTTTGAGATCAGAGAACACGACATGGAGGAGAAGATCAACAGCAACGACATATCGATGAAGACGAGATGCAACTCTGAGATCGTATAATAGAGGAGAAGATCAACAACAACTTCAAGATCAGTAACCAGCCTCTTTAACAACTCTGATTGTTGATTGTTGATTGATTCATTACAGATTTGTATACTAAGGTATTTGAGTTTAAAGTTTATATGCATATAGTTACCCCGTGGTTACTATATACTCGTATATTGGTTACCTTTCTTAAGTTTTTCGATCTTTAATTGGTTACAAAGTCAGTATATTGTCTGCTTTGATTGCAAAATGCATGTAAAAATATATTTTATATTCTGGTTACTAAGTACATATAAATTGGTTACTGTTTATTATTTATTTGGTTACTGTTTTGAATGCAAAACACATTTGAAAATATGTTTTATACTCTGGTTACTAAATACATATAAATTGGTTACTGTTTATTATTGATTTGGTTACTGTATAATGTTTATTTGCTTGCTTTATAATTTTAAAGTTTATTCTACTGATATTTTTTATATTAATGATTACTTATTAAATACATTGGTTACCTTCTTGCAACTGTTGGTTACTGTCTAATCTGGATTTGGTTAGTATATAATACTGATTTGGTTACTGTGTAAAATTGCAATGGTTACTGCATAATATTACCCCCAATTCATGTTCTGGTTACTAACATTATGTAGTTTGGTTACTGTCTAACATTAAGTTGGTTACTTTACAGAATACATTGAGTTCATGTTCTGTGTTTTATACTGATTTTTTTATATTGACGGTTATTGATTAACTACATTGGTTACCTTCATACATCTGTTTGTCTTTAATTTGTAACAAAGTCATTACTGATTGTTTTGGTTGTAAAATGAATGTAAAAATATTTTTTATAATTTTGGTTACTAATTACATATATCTTGGTTACTGTCTAATATGTATTTAGATACTATAAGGTGTTTATTTGGTTACTGTATAATGTTATTGTGTTTTATAATTCTTTCTTTTTTATTGGTGGTTACTTATTGACTACATTGGTTACCTTCATACAGCTGTTAATCTGATTATATATATTGGTTGCTATATACTATTTAATTGGTTGCTGTATACTGTTTATTTGGTTGCAGTGATAATTTGGCAGTTTTTGTCAAGTTTGGAGTGTCGGATTTTGGCGTTTTTGGAGCCTAATTTCATTGAAAACGGGTCAACGATCAAAAGTCACCAGCTTTGCTGGTGAACTGTAGGGTTTTTTGGTCAAATTCTATCATTTAGGCTTTCAAAATTACATGTAAAAATTTGATTTATATTCTGGTTACTAAGATTATGTAATTTGATTACTGTCTAATATTAATTTGGTTACTTTACAATGTTTATCCAGTTGTTAGACAATGGAGACTGACAGTAACCAATACAATAAATTTAATTCTTTACATGAATATATAATTATTTACTTTTAGTAACCATTAACCACATGGTTGGTAACATTTTTGATGGTGCACAGTAACCAAAATTGATGTTGATTAATATTTTAATTTTTGATTCCATCATGAGTTGTCAATATAAAGTAAACATATACATTGAACAATTGGTAACTCTTCTCAAACAGTTTTATTTAAATTTGGTTACCCATCTAAAATAAAATGGTTACCTCTATATTCATATTTAGTTACCAACTGGCATGGACCATTTCGAAATAACTTTTATAACTACGTAATTTAAAAGTATCCATCAGCTAGATAAATGTGAACCCTCACATGTACATTAAGCACTTGATAACTGTTCTAATATAAATTTTTAATTATTTGGTTACTAACAAAAACTAAATGGTTACACTTATATGCAGGTTTTGATACTGTTCTGAACCAATTTTATGTAAATCTGGTTACTCACAAAAAATAAAATGGTTACCTATATATGCAGATTTAAATACCAATTGTACAATTTACAGATAATTTTTATGAGTATGTAAATAGGACAATCTCACATGTATATTTAACACTTGAAGTTTGTCCTCATACAAGCTTGTAATTATCTGGTTATTAATAACATTAATCATAATGTAACATAATAAAACAGTAACCACATAATTATATTATAGTAACCAGAACAGGTTTTAATGGTAACCAAAACAGAAACATCATGTAATGAAACTCAGTTTAGGCAATCCATGTATACTAAATAATTACATATTAACCAGATTAAAAAATAAAAATAACCAAAATCCCACATTGAAGACACAATGATAGTAGCCAAATCATAAGGTAACAGTAACCAAAATATAATAAAGAAGTAACCAAATAGTTATATGAAAGAAACCAGAACATGTTTTAATTGTAACCAAAATAAAAACAACATGTATATCCAACCCAGTTTAGGCAACCCATGTATACTCTCACATGTACATTTAACATTTGATATATGTCATGATACAAGGTTGTAACTATCTGGTTACTACCAAAAAATAAAATGGTTACCCTTCTATGCATGTTTGGTTATCAACTGCACCTTTCAAACAATGTATTAGACACAACGTAGAAGTAACAAATACGAACCAACAAACAATGTCAAATAATTGATAATATAATCAAATATGTAATCCCAATTACATAAGCTCCAATAAACATTACATACTTACTAACCATAACAAATGGTTATGGATATCCAATAAAAATCAAAGTACGAAACACAATTCAAAAGGACAAGGCAACAACAACCGAACTAATCAAAATCTGGTACAAATCTTTTTAAAATTTTAGCTTTTTGGCTGCTGCTACTTTCTTCTTCATGGCTGCTCTCATTCTCTAGAAAAGACTTCTGCATTATGAACCTGTGGGAGGAAGAGAAATACCTTGGGATTAGTGAATATAGAACACATGTAGGATGTGTTTGTGGAAATGGAAATATAACATAATTTAATTTAAAGGTCACAAAAATAAAAATATGTATACCAAAAAATATACTAAAGAAGTAACCAAACAGTTATATGATGGTAACCAACCCATGTTTTAATGGTAACCAAACCATAAACAATATGTAGACCAACCCCAGTTTAGTCAACCAATGTATACTAAGCAAATACATTGTAACCAAAACAACATATAAAAGTAACCAATATCCCAATTGAGGGAAAAAAAATGGTATCCAAATCATAAGCCAACAACAACAAAAAATATACTAATGAAGTAACTAAACAGTTGTATGTTAGTAACCAAAATATATATTAATGGTAACCAATACATAAACAACATATAGACCAAATACAGTTTAGTCAACTCATATATACTAAGCAAATACATGGTAACCAGAACAACAAAAAATAGTAACCAAAATCCCAACTCAAGGAAACAAAAATAGAATCCAAATAAAAAACTAACAATAACCAAAAATAAACTAAAGAAGTAACCAAATATTTATATGATAGTAACCAAAATATGTTTTAATGGTAACCAATACATAAATAACATGTACACCAAAATCAGCTTAGTCAACTATGTATACTAAGCAACTACATGGTAACCATAACAACATAAAAAAGTAACCAAAATATCAAATCAAGGTAACAAAAATGGTATCTGAATCACAAGCTAACAGTAACCAAAACATAATCCAAAAGTAACTAAATAGTTATTTGATAGTAACAATAACAAAATTTAAATTAGCACACCTTTAAAAAATTTTGGGTTGAAAATATCTTCTGGATATGAACTTGAGCTTCTGTCTTAACTACGGGAATATCAAAATCAGAATCCAACTGCACAAACACAAATAAATTTCTTCAAGTCCTTAATAGAATCACCCTCTGTGATTCTTTTTCTCTTTCCATCCTTCTTTCTTGTATCAACCATTCTATACAAAACATAAAAACAACACAAATCCAAACAATCAATACCCCATTCTGTTAGAAACATAACGTATATATATGATCATATTAACAATTAATTAGTAGAAATGAGAATTAACAGAAATTAGAAGCATACCTTAGAGAGAAACTAGAATCATTTCAGTTGTGAGAGAGTTGGAGAGAGAAAATCACGTATTAGCCTGAAAGTCCTGTCAGAGTTGAGAGACTATGGTGTTGCGTCGTCGGCGGCGGCGGAAGAGGAGGAGGAGGAGGAGGACGACGACGACGAGTGGCTTCGAGAGGAGAGACGAGAGGAGAGAGAGAAGTAGTAAGGGAGAAGAGAGAAATATTAATGGCGTAGATAGAGAGAGAGACCGAAGGAAGATGGAAACTAATTTGTTATGTAATCTCATTAATATTAATCCCTTAATTTAAGAACTCTTAATTGTATTAGTATTGTAAATATATATGATGAAGTGTCATATTTTTATAATTATTTTATAAATGTATGATTTTTGTAATTACTTTTAAAAATATATTATAATATGTAATTGTTCCTTTTATTTATAAAATATTAGAAACAAGAAATAGTTCAAATAAACAATAATTAATGCTAATCCAGCTCAATTTATTTAACTTTATAAACCCAGTGGGCCTGACCATTTAGGCCATGAAGGATCCAAATTTGGCCCATACAGTATTACCGACCTCCTCTGCTTTTCCCTACATATAAAAGTATGAAACCCTCGTTTCAAACCCTCGTTCCTATTTCCACTTTCGGAAGCCGCAGGTCCACCAGAGACGGATCGCGATGGGAAGAAGTAAGTCTCTTCGCATCCTATTTCTCTCTATATATTTATATATATTGATAAAGCATGTAATTTGTATGTAATAATATGTGGATGTTTCTGTTTGTTCTGTTGTTTATTCATTTTGTTTGAGGAATTGCTTTTTGATTATTTAATTTTTGTGTAGAAAGAATGTTTTGTATTTAAGGTTGATTTATATATATTGTTAAAGCATACAATTTGTATGTAATAATCTGTAGATGTTGCTATTTGTTCTGTTGTTCATTGCATATTTGTGTGGTCTGGAATCAAACAATTTGAGCATTCATTTTGTTTGAGGAACTGATTTTTTATTCTATTTGTAGAAATGAATGGGTTGTATTGTAGGCTGATTTATATTTAAAGAATTTAGAGATTATCTTTTTCTGGGCTATTCAGTTACATCCAAAACTGTTCAATTTGTTTTGTTATGATAGAATCTTGATCAAAATTTATCTTTTATATTTGAATATAGGCATTAGATGTGGTCTAGCATATGTGGGCTAATTTGTTTAATTTCAAGGGATATTTCTAGAAAGACTATCGTTTTATTTTGTGTTCCATATTAGCCTTTTGCATCCATGGCCAAAATATGGTTGAATTAACAAATCTCTAGTTTGTTAAAATTAACTGTCCTGATTATCGAATATGTGAAACAGATTTTTTTTAACAAAAACTTAACTTTGTGCTGTTGACTGCAAGATCTGTAGGCACTATGGTTGTTTGTGTATGTATGAGTTGTATTCCACAAACCATATGTTGGTCAGAAAAGTTACCTTACGTCTTAAAGCTTGCCAAGGTTATAAATTTCTAACATTTGGTTTTGGTGGTAAACTGGTAATCGTCAATGTCTTCATATTTGTGTAGGTTTTTGTTTTGTATTTTTTCAGGATGCTATGCTTAATTCTAATTGTCTGCAGAACTATTTATTTTTCTTTTTGATATCCAAGAACTTGTGATAATATGGTATTTTCCATGAAATCAAATATTCTGATAGTGTTTTATATAAAATTTCACCCTCTAATCATACAATGTCATTTCCATTGCACTGGAAGTAAGTTTATGAGATCTTTCCTATTTATTTTACTTTCCAGGACCCGCAAGGTGTTATCGCCAGATTAAAAACAAACCCTACCCAAAATCCCGCTACTGCCGTGGTGTGCCTGATCCAAAAATCAGGATTTATGATGTTGGGATGAAGAAAAAAGGGGTTGATGAGTTTCCTTTCTGCGTTCATTTGGTCAGTTGGGAGAAGGAGAATGTCTCCAGTGAGGCACTTGAAGCTGCACGTATCGCGTGCAATAAATATATGACCAAATTTGCAGGAAAGGATGCTTTTCATCTCAGGGTCAGGGTTCATCCGTTCCATGTACTTCGCATTAACAAAATGCTTTCATGTGCTGGGGCGGATAGGCTTCAGACAGGCATGAGGGGGGCTTTCGGGAAGCCCCTGGGTACGTGCGCTCGTGTGAGTATTGGGCAGGTTCTCCTTTCTGTCCGTTGCAAAGACTCAAATAGCAACCATGCCCAGGAGGCCTTGCGGCGTGCAAAGTTTAAGTTCCCTGGTCGTCAGAAGATTATTGTTAGCAGGAAGTGGTATGCATATTCATATTTTCACAATCCATAATGGCTATGTACTAATTTTACCCCTTAACTTTGAAATAGTATTTCTTCATAAAAGGTTTTGAAAGAGGTCATAACATTACCCCACGAGAGAAACGAGCTATAACCTTAAATCCTATTATATTGCCTTCTACCACAATTTTCTTTTGCTGTTTCTTATGTATCTGTTGTCATCTTTGGCATGTATATATAATTTTATGTTATCGGCCTCTCCATCTCTTTGCAACATCTCACTACCTACCATCCATTCCCTAAAGGAGGAGAGAAATAGAAGATCTACATAATATATCATGCATTTATATAATTATGTGGATAAAAGGCTACTGTATAACAGTTCTGATACACTATTGCAGGGGATTTACAAAATTCAACCGTACTGATTATCTCAGGTGGAAAGCAGAAAACCGCATCATGCCAGATGGTGTCAACGCCAAGGTTTGTTTGGCTTCTCTAACTAATAGACTTCTCTTCAGCTATCGCATTTTACACATGGTTGAGTTTTGTTAATTCATTTGGTCTATAACATTTTATAACACGTTCTATACTATAATTTGCTTCTATAACTAGATAGATTTCTTGTATTTTAAGCTATTGCATTAGCACATAGAGTTTTTTCTATTCAGTTCGTCTAATTACATCTTATAACACGCTGTATATGCTAATCTAACTGTCTTGTCGTCTATTTGTGGTTGAGTTGGCATGTTGTCCTCTGATTTGGATGCATAGACCTGGTGTAAAACACTCCTGATCGATTTTCTGATTTTTGCAGCTTCTTGGGTGCCATGGACCTTTAGCCTACCGCCAGCCTGGAAGAGCATTTTTGACTGCAACTACTTAGACATCTTGTTTATCAAATATTTCAAGTATCACACCGTGTTTGTAGACTTTTGTAGTTAATTGATTGTGATATCTAGGATTTTAAGTCTTCGCTACTACTTGTTTTATGGGGGAATTTATTGTAAGTTGTTTGCTCAATCTACCTATGTTTAATGAAACTTGCGGTTGTGCTACAAAATGAGGTTATAGATGAGTTGCTTTTTAAAGATGTTTTTACCTTGCTCTTTTGCCAACCGAATGTGATATTCTTAATCGACTGCGGCTTATTACGGATTGTTACTAGATATATTCTTGTTTGATCAGTGATGTTACTTGTATCAAGGTTCGATACTGATATGAAATTGGGAACAAAAAGTTTTTTTTTTTTTGTGGTAAGGTAGTGGTATGAAGTACGAAATGGGGAACAAAAAATGATATTTATTTTTTGTGGTAAGCTAGTGGTATGAAATGTGTGCTTATTCGGAGTTGCTTATAGGGTTTTAAAAGATACTATTGAAATTAGAGATAATTTATTTGAGATAAACTAGTTGAGTTGTTTTTAAGCATAAGGTGAGTTGTTTAATTAGAGGAGATAAGTTTATTTGAGATAAACTAGTTGAGTTACTTTTAAGCATAATGTAAATTGTTTCTAAGCTTAATTTTAAGTAGTAATAGTAATAATAATAAATAAATAAATAAATATGTATAAGTACATTAAAATTTATCAAAAAATAATATTTCCTCCGGCCCAGGATAAAAATTTTGGTGAATTTTTCACGCATATTAAGAAGAGGAATAAAATGACAAAATTACCCATAATAATGTCATTAAATATGGAGAGAAAATTAGAATAAGAAAAGTATGAGATATTTAATGCTACGGGCATAATAGGAAAAAATGTGTAAAAGTTTGGTTATTAAAAGAAAGTGGACATTTAACATGGGACTACCCAAAATAGTAATAAGGACTTTTATCCTGGAACGGAGGGAGTAATAAATTTGTTGAGGAACATGAAGAGAAGTAGGAGGATTGATGTATAACTAGTTAGCTTCATTTTTTTGAACTCTTGTATTTTAGACTTTCTGAAGAAATTATTGTGCAACATAATTTTAAGAGTGTAAACGAATCGAGTCGATTCGAGTATTGAGTTGCTCAGATTTGGTTCACAAAATTTATCGAGTATAAAATAAGATTTGATTTAGACTCATTTAGCTATCGAGTCGAGCCCAATTCCAAATCGATCCCGAGCAGTTTGGACTTTCTTAACGAATATGATCTGAGTATCAATAGTAAATTATAATTTGAGGAGGTTTGAGTAATTTATCGAACTTTAAAATGTGTTCATATTTGACTCATATTTTGAGTCGAGTTCGAATCGAACTTTTAATCGAGCGAATACGAATCAAGTTCGAACTGTTTGTAAATTTTAAAGCGTTAATAATATTAGACAGGTTTTGTGAGATGTCTGATTAGTAAAACAGACATGGGAGAGGATAAGGAGGAATATAATCGGTCCTTTTTTCATCCAGTAACTAATGCACAATTAGGCAATTTTCAAGCCTCTCAATTTTAGTAGTATGAGCTTATTTGTGTGCAAGTCTTATAATTGATTCTACATAGTCCTATAAAGGTTTTTCTTTCACACAAGTGACTCATCAAAAATTTGAAAGAAACATATGGCTGGTCAATTTGTAACAGAGAGATGGTAAAATCTTCAGTAACCAGGGCTTAAATGATCTGAGTCAAGTCGAGTATTGAGTTGTTCAGATTTAGTTCATAAAAATTATCTAGTCTAAAATAAAATTTCATGGTGGCTTGTTTAGGTACCAAGTAGAGCACGATCTCAAATCGAGCCCGAGTAGTTTAAACTTTTCGAGCGAGTATAATTCGAATATCAACAAAAAATTACAATTTAAAAAAGTACGTAATTTATCGAACTTTAAAATTTGCTCACATTTAAATTATTTATATTTCGAGTCAAGCTCAAATCGAACTTTTAGTCAATCAAGTCTGAACCGTTTTGTTTATTTTACAGCGTTAATGGTAACAGAGGGAGTAGTTAGTTCTATTTATTTGATAAGTAGATTAGAAGTGGTTGTCTAGTGGTAAAAATATCTCCATTTATTGATTAAGATCATAAGTTAGAGTCTATCCCTCAGCACAAATCTAAATATTTCAAAATTAACCAAAACTCTACGTGAGCAAGAATGTAAGTTTTCACCAAGTTCTATTTCTTCCTAGTGTATCTTAAAATTAAATTGTAATCGTATAGGTGGCAGAAGGTTCCTTTCTAAAATCAAAATCAAATTAATTAAAAGATGGAGTCCTGACAAAATAAAATAGAATAAGGCCTGCATACAAAGCTTTACGATAAAATAAAAGAAATTGTTAAATTTACAACAGAAAATATTATTTTCACAACAAAAGTATCGCTATAGATCTTATAACGACGATTTTTACCGTCGCTATACATCTCCAGTGATACTTTTGTTGCGAAAATAATAAAAAGTATTGTGAATTTAACAATTCCCTAAAATAAAACGTTATATATTCAATATGCCAAAATATTCATCTCTTGGTCAGAAATTGTTGAATTCTCGTTAAGTTTTTTTTTTTATACTTAAATAGTAACAGACCCACAAACATATATATATATATATATATATATATATATGTGTGTGTGTGTGTGTGTGTGTGTGTGTGTGTGTGTAGTCCGATTCTCCAGCGTACTGGAAGAAGCGAACTAAGAACTAACCGGCTATAACGACGGTTTTTTCTGTCGCTATAGCATAGAAAACCGGTTTTTTATACTATAGCGACGGAAAAAATCGTCATTATATCCGGTTCGCTCTTAGTTCGCTCCCTCTAATTCTCTGGAGAGAGTCTGGCTATATATATATATATATATATATATATATATATATATATATATATATATATATATATATATATATTATAATATAATACATTTAGCCGATGAGCCTTTTCTAATATTCCCTCCCTTTTACGGGAAAAAAATCCTTATTCGTTAAGCTTAAAATTCACACTTAAAAAAATATTTGACACTTTAGCATTCAAATTTAAAATTTTCGAGAAATTGTTTTTAAAAATTCAAAATAAAAACTCATTTTATTAACATGATGGGAGTAGTGTCTTAAACAATCACTACTTAACTTGGAAAGTGCACCGTCCATTTGCTATTTTTATATATATTCCATTTATGTATTCGTGGATCATTTTTAACTATACACAATCCCATTAATTAAAAGCACCAAGTGAAACTAACTCAACCAACTCACAATTTGATTCTAAAAGCCAATAGTTCTCTCCATAATCAAACTAAAACTTCTAATCTATTAAGATGGATTCCAAAAATTACTATAAAAGTCTCTCAATCTTTTCTTCTTCTTTACCTACGGTGAAAAACCGTTTTGCCCTATACAAAGCCATGCCCTAAAGTCCAAATGTCGTCCATATATTAAGAACGGCGGCGTGGGAGTCTCGGATGACTGCTGCGATCTTAACCGAGCAACTGACGAGGTCGATGCCGATATTGTTTATTGTCTTTGCCATGGTGGTTTTTGCAAAAGGTGAAAATAAATTTTATTACTGAAAATATATCTCATAATCTAGAAGATTTAGATAATAGAATTTAAGATTACAAATCATCTAAAAATATGATACATAGTAAAAAAATCCCCCTCTGAACAGATTCCTGCAGCAGTCCACCGTTCACTTGCATTTACAATTGCTTTATTAGCAGTATGTGCCTCTTACTGCCTTTAAAATAGTTAGGGTCAGGTTGCAAGCTCTTTAGCGACTACGATGTCAATTTGACTTGCAAGTAAATTAAATTTGTCGGGTGAACGGTTTGAAATTGAGTGGTCAAATATAAGTTTTAAGTATTTTGCAAATAGAGTAATTTTATGTGTACAAACTATGCATAAGCTTTGTACAAGCAGTATTATCTCACGTACTAAATAATAACAAAATAATATTTCAAATCAATAAATCTAATTGTTAATAATTTAAATGATCGAACCTGCATAATACTTATCTCTTTATTTATGCACAAATATTTGTGCATAATTTGTTAATTATTTGTGTTAATTTGACATGCATGTATGGATTGATAATTATTTCTGTTGATGTAAAATTGCATGTGAAGTTATTCTGTTTTCTATTTGACTTTGATATCATTCTATATTATCTTAATAAAATTAGAAATTCATTTTCTAAGTACGTATTAAATTAGAAATTTAATTTATTTTTAGACTTTAATTGACATAAAATTCTCAATATTTTATTATTTATTTAATATTATAAATAGATTGATGTACTACACTATTAGAGACATCTCTCTTGTAGATGTTCTGCTGTCAATTTGGCTTGCAACTAAATACCAAATTTTTGAATTGCAAGAATTGAAATTGTAAACATATTTGTAATTTCATAAAATTAAATTTAGTTGTAAGTAGGCACTCAATTACTAGTTACGATGTTTGAAATTGAGTTATCAAACTTAAGTGCTCTGTAAAAAGGATAATGACACGTTTTATTAAACACCTGATTGAACTTTTAATTTTTTAAATTAACTTATTGAACTAATTATTATTTTTAAATTGGGTCATTCCGTTAAAAAAAATAGACAGACGTTAAAATTTTATATACGTGACTCTGAAAAATATAAAAAAAATATACGTGGTAAAAAAATAAATAAGCTTCTTTTTACATTTTAAAGTTTTAAAAAAATAAAAAAATTAACATTTTAAAATTTTAAAAATAACAAAAACATAATAAAATAAAACAAAAGCAAAAAAATAAAAACATCTTTCTTCGTCAACTAAAACAGATTTTACCATCTTGATTATTTGTTTTTTATTATAAAACTTTAGCAAAAGTATATAAAGATACTCTTATAATTGCTGCATAAATTTATAGAGAATTAGCAAGAGAAAAGAGAGAGAAATTCTTTTGGGCAAATTCTAAATATTCATTCAGCAGCATGCCTTTATATAGGCAAGGCAGGAGTCAAGGGGAAGGAAGGAGAATTCAAAGGAGGAAGAGTAGAGGAGAAGGAAGAGTACACACGGGTTCCTTCCTAGGGAATCTTGTGTATAGCACTTTCCCTGATTCCCTACGATAGAAAATTAAAAACCTTGTTAAGAAAATCCAGTGGGAAAAACTTAACGAAGGGAAAAAGAGTACATATCTTTTACATAAATATCTTAATTGACTGCCTCGTTAAAACCTTGTCAGGAAAAACCCATTGGGATAAAAACCGTGACTAAAGAAAAAGAGTACAGTCTTCCCCTCAAAAAGAATTCATTACTCCTTGATGAAATGTTGTCATAAGTCTCTCAGTCGACACATTCCGATCCTTTTCTGAAATTTTGCAAACGTTGCATATGGTAGCGACTTTGTGAATAAGTCGGCTAGATTATCACATGATCGAATTTGATGCACATCTATATCACCCTTCTTTTGTAGCTCATGTGTGAAGAAGAATTTAGGTGAAATGTGCTTTGTTCTATCTCCCTTGATGTACCCGCCTCTAAGTTGAGCAATGCATGTAGCGTTATCTTCATACAGGATTGTAGGAATGTCTTTGATTGATGGTAATCCACATGACTTTTGAATATGCTGAATAATTGATCTCAACCAAACACACTCTCTACTTGCTTCATGTATAGCGAGAATCTCTGAGTGATTTGAAGATGTAGCTGTCATGGTTTGTTTTGTGGATTTTCAGGATATAGCCGTGTCACAATATGTAAATACATAACCTGTTTGTGATATTCCATTATGTGGATCTGATAAATATCCAGCATCGGTATATCCAACCAATTGTGACGTTGAATTTCTTGGATAAAATAACCCAAGATCTATACTTCCACGGAGGTATCTAAAAATGTGTTTGATCCCATCCCAATGTCTCTTAGTCGGAGAAGAACTATATCTTGCTAACAAGTTGACAGCAAAAGTAATATCAGGTCGTGTACAGTTTGCAAGATACACAAGAGCACCTATTGTACTTAGGTATGGAACTTCAGGTCCAAGAACTTCTTCCCCACTTTCTAGAGGCCGAAATGGATCTTTATCAACTTCTAAAGATCGAACAACCATCGGGGTAGTCAAAGGATGAGCTTTATCCATATGAAAACGACTGAGAATCTTTTTAGCATATGTGGATTGATGAACAAAAATTCCAGATGCTAAATGCTCCACTTGTATTCCCAAACAGAATTTTGTCTTTCCAAGATCTTTCATTTCAAATTCATCTTTTAAATAAGTAGCAGTTCTTGTGAGTTCTTCAGGAGTACCTACAAGATTCAAATCATCCACATATACAGCAATGATGGAAAATCCACTTTGTGATTTCTTAATAAAAACACATGGACATACTTGATCATTTATATATACATCTTTTATTTAATAATCACTAAGTTGATTATACCACATCCGATCAGACTGTTTTAACCCATACAACGAGCGTTGTAACTTGATTGAATATATGTGACGGGGCTTTTGTAATTCAGCCATTTTCAATCCTTCAGGGATTCTCATGTAAATCTCACTGTCTAATGAGTCATATAGGTATGCTGTTACAACATCCATCAGACGTGTTTTCAAACCTTCCATGGTTGTCATACCTATTAGAAAGTGAAAAGTGACTCCATCCATTACTGGAGAGTATGTATCCTGATAATCAATACCAGGTTTTTGTGAAAACCCTTGAGCTACAAGTCGGGCTTTGTATCTCACAATTTCATTTTTCTCATTTCGCTTTCGTACAAATACCCATTTGTTTCCAACCGGGATTACACCCAGCGGTGTTTGGACTACTGGTACAAATACTTCTCTTTTCAATAGAAATTGTAGCTCAGTTTGAATAACATCTTTCCATTTTGGCCAATCTTTTCTTTTCCGACATTCTTCCACGTTTTGTGGTTCAAGATCCGTGTTAGGAATCAAAGTAATATCTGATGCTATAGAGAAAGCAAATATATCGTCAATCATGACTTTGCTTCGATCCCATATTTTCTCATCATGTACATAATTTATTGAGATCTCTTGGTGTTCATCTCTTATCCCTTCACTGAGATTTTGAACCTCTTCTGGGGCTATTCCCACTCTTAGAATATGTGCTGCATCTGGTGCGGTTTGTACCTCTTCTGGGGCTATTCCCACTCTTGGAATATGTGCTGCTTCTGGAGCGGGTATTCCTTCTAGGATGCGCTTATTTGCTTTTGATTTTCGTGGTACAGTGTTTTTTGCACCAACCAGTCTTCCACGCTTCTGGCGTGGTTTAGATTCTTCTATTATCTTATTCGTCAATTCTCCAGGAATTGATTTTTCAATAGGTATTTCTATCCTTGCTGGAGTATTCACTGCAGGTGTATGTGACTTTATCACTTTTCTAGCATCATTAAATGCATCTGGCATTTGATTTGCAATATTTTGTAAATGAATAATTCTTTGAACTTCAATTTCACATTGTCCTGTACGAGGATCAAGTGAATTTAAATCTGATGCATTCCATGATATTTCAGAGGGTTTTTTATTTAAAACTTTCCCTCCTCCTAATGGTGGAAATACAGATTCATCAAAATGACAATCTACATAACGTGCAGTAAAAACATCTCCAGTTAAAGGTTCAAGATATCTGATAATAGAAGGAGAATCAAAACCAACATAAATACCTATTCTTCGTTGGGCTCCCATTTTAGTTCTTTGTGGAGGTGCAATTGGAACATATACTACACTTCCAAAAACTCGAAAGTGTGATATATTGGGTGTCTGTCCAAGAACTAACTGTAGAGGAGAAAATTTATGAAGAGTCGTTGGTCTTACTCGAATGATGGCTGCAGCATGAAGAATTGCATGACCCCAAACTGAGGTAGGTAAGTTAGCCCTTAACATTAATGGTCGTGCAATTAGTTGAAGTCTTTTTATTAAAGATTCAGCTAAACTATTTTGTGTATGAATATGAGGAACATAATGCTCAATGGAAATTCCAATAGTCATACAAAAATCATTAAAAGTCATTGATGAAAATTCAGCTGCGTTATCAAATCGAATTGACTTGATTGGATGATCCGAGAACTGAGCCCGTAACTTGATTATTTGAGCAAGAAGTTTTGAGAAGGCAAAATTTCGAGAAAAGAGAAGACAAACATGAGACCATCTAGTTGAAGCATCAATTAAAACCATGAAATATCGAAATGGGCCAGACAATGGGTGAATAGGTCCACAAATGTCTCATTGAATTCTCTCTAAGAATTTTGGGGCTTCTTTATAAACTTTTACTGGTGATGGTCGAACAATTAATTTTTCTCGAGAACACGCAGCACAAGGAAATTCACTACTAGGAAAAATCTTTTTATTTTTGAGAGGATGACCAGTAGAATTTTCAATAATACGACGCATCATAGAAGTACCTGGATGACCGAGTCTTTCATGCCAAAGCATAAAGGATTTGGGATCTATGATTTTTGGAATCATAACAGTATGAGACTCAATTGCTCTAATTTTCATAGTATATAATCCAGAAGAAATTGAATGAAGTTTTTCTAAGATATTCTTTTTTCCAGAAATAGTAGAAGTGAAGAGAAGATACTTATTATCATTCTCATTGGTTGTTTCAATATGAAAACCATTTAGTCGAATATCTTTAAAACTAAGCAAATTTCTTCTTGATTTACTAGAATATAGAGCATCTTTGATAAAAACTTGTGTCTCATTTGGTAGCAAGAAACTAGCTTTTCCAAATCCCTCGATTAAATTTGATGTGCCAGAGATAGTTCCTACATTTCCCTTAGCTTTGATCAGTTGTAAAAAATATTTCTCACTTTGAAGGATTGTATGAGTTGTTGCACTGTCTGCTAAACATATATCTTCCATATCCATTAAAAATGGTCGTCTCAGTTGGTTAGAGCTTCGTGCTGATAACGTGTTATAAAACTTTAGCAAAAGTGTATAAAGATACTCTTATAATTGCTGCATAAATTTATAGAGAATTAGTAAGAGAAAAGAGAGAGAAATTCTTTTGGGCAAATTCTAAATATTCATTCAGCAGCATGCCTTTAAAAGACAAGGCAGGAGTCAAGGGGAAGGAAGGAGAATTCAAAGGAGGAAGAGTAGAGGAGAAGGAAGAGTACACACGGGTTCCTTCCTAGGGAATCTTGTGTATAACATTTTTACAGATCAAATATTATTTGTTGCCCCTAATCTTGAACCAAGTCTCAGCGCAATGCTTATGTGCAGCAGCCAAATCATCTTTACAAGAACAACCCAATTCAATGGGTACTCCAGATTCTTGGTTAGATGTATTTTCTCTCCAATGGCAACTTTAAACAACACCCATGTTGATCCAGAACAGGACAATAGTATTGGTCGTCGCCACTCCATCGATGGCGCCGCCTCAAGTGACGGTAGCTCACGCTCCTCTGATGCCAACGGACGGTCATGGAATTCGTCCTTTAATTCCACAGCCGGAGGGTCAGACCTGCACGGGGCCTCGAGCCTATCTACTTCTGAAATTGTGGGGTGTTTTAGAGAAGAGGAAGGAATCCTCTGTTTCACAGAATTCGGTAGAATTGATGGATCTAAAAGTTGGGATACTTGAAACCAATAAATTTGTCCAAGTATGAAAGAGATTGTAGTATTTGTCATATGACTTTGGATTCATCTAACCAAGAATCTGAATTCATCTAAATTTGTTTTTGTTTTATTTTATTATGTTTTTGTAATTTTTAAAACTTTAAAATGTTAATTTTTTTATTTTTTTAAAAACTTTAAAATATTAAAGAAGGCTTATTTATTTTTTTGCCACAGTGTATTTTTTTTATATTTTTTTTAGAGCCACGTAGATAAAATTTTAACATTTGTCTACTTTTTTTAACGGAGTGACCCAATTTGAAAATAATAATTAGTTCAATGAGTTAATTTAAAAATATAAAAGTTCAATCAAGTATTCAATAAAACGTGCCAACTTCGGTGGTCAAATCATTAATTTTGCCGTTTTATTTATTTATTTATATCTCAAACATGTCTGAATGTTATGACATATATCATTGTTGATTCCTAAAAGCATAGATCTAAAAAGGGAGTTGAATAGATTACTTAAAAAAAATTATTAAAGGATTATTGCCAAATAATTAATTAAGCATAGTTAATTAAGCATAGCAGAATATTAGTTGGAAAAATTAACCCTTTAAATATTTAGATAAATATCAGCTCTAAATTTAGTTCTTATGGAATTAAGTCACAACAGACATAACAACTAATTAGCAGAATGTAAATTAAT
Source organism: Panax notoginseng (assembly GCA_016801055.1). NCBI lineage: Eukaryota > Viridiplantae > Streptophyta > Magnoliopsida > Apiales > Araliaceae > Panax > Panax notoginseng. The sequence goes on from CM029023.1 coordinate 132,753,463, forward strand.
AAGTAAATGACACAAGATGTTTTGAGTGATTCGGTGTGACGCCCCCAAAATTAGGTATACATCACCCATCTTGGGTCGCCAGATACATGGTACATAAATTGAAATACAACTTCATTTACACAACTGTTGAGCTGTCGTATAGAATACGACCACAATTAACTGTGAGTTTTAATACAAATGTATATAACTCTTATGGTGCCTCGACCACAACCTTACAATGGTACTTTACATAAAAGTATAGTCAAAGACTGTTTTAGAAATTAAAATCTTTGGGAAGTGCTCAAGGAAACCTTCGTACATGAGAGGCCATGCGTCTAGGTTATAATAAATATCATATGGCCACAGAATTATCCTTGGTTGACCCAATAGACCCCAAAGAAAAACGAGAAAATTACTATCATCTTCTTTCCAATGATGATTCTTCTCTTGACATATAACTATCTCCACTGTCTCCAAGTGAATATTATATTTCAAATCAACTCCAAGATCATATAGGTAGTACCCGTAAATATACTCAGCAAGTGGATGCGCACAACCCTGTCTTATGATAACACGAGGTTGTATATCATTAGACATCTTGTGTGATAGTGGCAAAACACCCTTCCAAAGTTGGGTTCGCCTCACCCTATTTGATTCACCAAATATAACTACTAAATGATGTGTAGAATGTAACACACTTTTCTATACTGTTTAGGGAGAACCTCCACAGCTAGAGACCATTGTTCTATTCCCCTGTTATCCCCGCTCGACCCGGCAACACTCTTACGGCAACACTCTTATTACCTGAAAGGAATTGTGAAGTAGAAAGGGTGAGCACAACTAGTCCAGTAAAGAATATCATGACTAAAGATAATTAAATTATCAATAACTTTCATCAATAATAAATCAGAGATCTAGAACATATGGTAGATGATAAAACTTTTCAACTATAGTTGCAGCGGAACGAGCAATCCATTAGAAGAGTCAAATAGACCATCAGGTCTATTATCTTCTCCATGTTAAAAGTCCACCAATAATGTTTTATCCCTGTAACATCAATCAACAATTCCTGTCCACAATCATATGAATAACTCATAATCATAATTGTGATTCTGAATTCCCTTTCCAACCCAGGACGAAGATAATTTTCATCACATATCTTCACCTGAAACATCAAAAATCATGGTTATACCAAATCACAATTCATGCTCGTAATTATTAAATCATCTTTGCACTACGGCCAAAGATATTCATTATTATCACATCCATGAATTAATATTTCATTGCTGAGACTCAGCTCAATAAATAATCCACGTCATCGAATCATCCCTGCACTACAGGCCAAGGATATTCTTTAGTATCACAACCACAAATTATCAATGCACTACGGGCCAAAGATAATCGTGTTTTTATCAACGGTCTTTATCATGCTATAAAACAATTCATCTTTGCACCCTTGGCCGAAGAGAATCCATAGCCATAATCATACCAAAAATTGTCCATCAATACACTACGGGCCAATGAGGACTTTTTTATTAGTATCACAACCACAAATTATCCATGCACTACGGGCCAAAGATAATCGTATTTTTATCAACGATCCTGATCATGCTATAAAATAATTCATCTTTGCACCCTTGACCGAAGAGAATCCATAGCCATAATCATACCAAAAATTGTCCATCAATGCACTACGGGCCAATGATGACTTTTTCATTAGTATCACAACCACAAATTATCCATACACTACGGGCCAAAGATAATCGTGTTTTTATCAATGGTCCTGATCATGCTATAAAATAATTCATCTTTGCACCATTGGCCGAAAAGAATCCATAACCATAATCATACCAAAAATTGTCTATCAATGCACTATGGGCCAATGAGGACTTTTTCCACATCATTTGCAATATTACGGTCATGATTATACCGAATAATCCCTGATCATAATCATACCAAGTCCATCTATGCACTACAGGTCACAGATGACTTTCAACATAATATAAATATGAGGATGATGACAATATTATAAACATTAATTAAACTAAATCAAGGATAAATATTAAAGACTTTAAATTTATTCAGACATTATCAATCACTTAATAAAATTATAATCTAATACTGTTAATACTATAACAATATTTTAATCACTTCTTAAACTTATAAACAATTACATTTAATTGTTTACACTTTTTTAAATAATACATTTAATCATTCAAAAATGTCATACTCATAAGATTTTATCACCAATAATCAAATTACTCATCAAAAATCTGCATATACCTTATATAGAATTTCCAAGCCATAAAATTCTATTTACCAATTCTTCAACTACACATTACATATTGAACTCATATGTTCGTAGCTAAACTATTTTCATGAAAAATACCAAATCAGTCCCAAAAATTATTTTTTTCTGGAATTTAGCATAATATAGTCCCATATTGAACATATATTTTTCTTGACATTTTTAAAATTCATTTACTATTTTTTAAAAATCAATTTCTAATTAATTCATTAAGAAATTAGCTACCTCACGGTTAACTCCAGAAATTCCCAAATCTTCGCAGGATCTTACACATGTTAACGTGAGCTTCCAGTTTAAATGTCATGGTCATCGGAGTTGTAGAACTCCGGTTATAGCATTTTTCGTCGAAAAAAACTAAATATTGAAATGGTTATAACTTGCTCATTTTAAGTCGGAATGATCTCATTTTTGGACAGGAGGTACTTTATACCATATACTTTCTTGTCCCAAAAAGCCAGAATTTTTCTCACAAATTAAGTGGCCGAAACTGCCCTTTTAAAATCGTGGCAGCAGCCTTTTTTTTATTTTGCAGTTTTTCGTACTTTGCTAAAATCAGTCCACACAAAAATCTACAACATTTTTTCCAGTGATTCCACTTGGATAAGTTACAAAACTCATAAACCTAACTCTAGGACTTGACCACACTCAAAAATTCAAAATATAATAGGAGATATGGTCAATTGAATTTCATGCTCTATTTTTACCAAAATCTGATTTTTCAACCCTTTGTGATTTCTAAGAAACTTTTATGTTTTCACAAAATAACCAACACAACTCATCTTAACACTTACTAATTCCACATATACCCATGATTTTCATTAGTCCAATGCTTTTATTATGACTTTCATCATAATCCACGTAAACAGATCATTTCCACAATTTAACAAGGAATGAAATACAAAGGATCGTTCACCATGCATGTGGTAATCCACATAGACAGGTTATTCTAACAGAATAATAAAAAATGTATTAACAGAAGGATTCACCATGCATGCGATAGAGACCGCACAGACAGGTTATTCCCAATAGAATAATAAATACGGAACCAGGTCCGACGTAAAACGCACAGACAGGATATTCCAGCAGAATAGTAAAGACGGAACCAGGTCCGACGTAAAACGCACAGACAGGATATTCCAGCAGAATAGTAAAGACGGAACCAGGTCCGACGTAAAACGCACAGACAGGATATTCCAACAGAATAATAAAAAAATAGAATAACAGAAGAATTTCACCAAGTATAGGGTAGCCCGCGCGTATACAGGTTATTCCAACAGAATAATAAAAAATGGAATAACAGAAGTTCTCTTCATGAACACAAAAGAAAATAATACCCCTTACGAGTACAACAAATAATATCCCCTACCTTAGAAAGAAGAGTACTGGATATAGAATTAGTGAAGTAGCAGAACACTTTTCTTCTTTCTTTCTATAGTTTCTCTCTATAATAATTGCTCTATAGCTTTAATCAATTGGTGAGAAATGAAGGAAGAATGAGCTTCAATTTATAGAAAAATATAGTTTCGATAATTGCACGTTTTGGGGCTCAAAATATTACAGTATAATACCTTCCTCTTTTTCTACTTTTTTAATTTAGTCCTGCAAGTATTATCAAACTTGCACCACCTCCCCTAATAGTAAATAATATGAATTAATAGTAAATCGTGTGACTCAATAGTTCTAAATATGTGAAAAAAATAAATACAGTATAGTACCTTCAACTATACCTCCATTTTTAACTTAATCATGCAAGTATTATCAATCTTTCACCACCTCCCCTTAACTTTAAACTTTCATCAATTTAACCATTGACGAAATAAAATAATAATTATAAGAAAATTGAATACTTTCATTTCATAAAATTCGGGGTCTTAAAATCTCCCCTTCTTATGAAATTTTGCCCTCGAAATTTACGTACGTACCTGGTTTTCGAAGAGATGAGAATACCTTACTTTCTTTTCGGATTGTACCTTCCCGGTTATCTCCTCTCTATCAGGATTTTCCCATTTCTCATCTCCTGTATTTCAGATATCATTCTAGAATATAGTTTCAAAATAAGGGTTAACTGACATGCCACATATTATCCCTATACTCTGACCGACCAATTAAATATCAAATAAACTTAGGTAGGTCATACTAGCGAAGGAATTTCCCGTCTCTCCCCTCCTAGTTCTTATCTCACATCTCAGTCAGGGATCATATCCCTAAACTTTGATACCAACTGTGACGCCCCCAAAATTAGGTATACATCACCCATCTTGGGTCGCCAGATACATGGTACATAAATTCAAATACAACTTTATTTATACAACTGTTGAGCTGTTGTATAGAATACTACCACAGTTAACTGTGAGTTTTAATACAAATGTATGTAACTCTCATGGTGTCTCGACCACAACCTTTCAATGGTACTTTACATAAAAGTATAGTCAAAGACTGTTTTAGAAATTAAAATCTTTGGAAAGTGCTCAAGGAAACCTTCGTACATGGGAGGCCATGCGTCTAGGTTATAATAGATATCATATGGCCACATAATTATCCTTGGTTGACCCAATAGACCCCAAAGAAAAACGAGAAGATTACTATCATCTTCTTTCCAATGGTGAGTCTTCTCTTGACATATAACTATCTCCACTGTCTCCAAGTGAATATTATATTTCAAATCAACTCCAAGATCATATAGGTAGTGCCCGTAGATATACTCAGCAAGTGGATGCGCACAATCCTGTCTTATGATAACACGAGGTTGTATGTCATTAGCCATCTTGTGTGATAGTGGCAAAACACCCTTCCAAAGTTGGGTTCGCCTCACCCTATTTGATTCACCAAATATAACTACTAAATGATGTATAGAATGTAACACACTTTACTATACTGTTTAGGAAGAACCTCCACAGCTAGAGACCACTGTTCTATTCCCCTGTTATCCCCGCTCGACCCGGCAACACTCTTATTACCTGAAAGGAATTGTGAAGTAGAAAGGGTGAGCACAACTAGTCCAGTAAAGAATATCATGACTAAAGATAATTAAATTATCAATAGTTTTCATCAATAATAAATCAGAGATCTAGAACATATGGTAGATGATAAAACTTTTCAACCATAGTTGCAGCGGAACGAGCAATCCATTAGAAGAGTCAAATAGACCATCAGGTCTATTATCTTCTCCATGTTGAAAGTCCACCAATAATGTTTTATCCCTGTAACATCAATCAACAATTCATGTCCACAATCATATGAATAACTCATAATCATAATTGTGATTCTGAATTCCCTTTCCAACCTAGGACGAAGATAATTTTCATCACATATCTTCACCTGAAACATCAAAAATCATGGTTATACCAAATCACAATTCATGCTCGTAATTATTAAATCATCTTTGCACTACAGCGAAAGATATTCATTATTATCACATCCATGAATTAATATTTCATTGCTGAGACTCAGCTCAATAAATAATCCACGTCATCGAATCATCCCTGCACTACAGGCCAAGGATATTCTTTAGTATCACGACCACGAATTATCCATGCACTACGGGCCAAAGATAATCGTGTTTTCATCAACGGTCCTGATCATGCCATAAAACAATTCATCTTTGCACCCTTGGCCGAAGAGAATCCATAGCCATAATCATACCAAAAACTGTCCATCAATGCACTACGGGCCAATGAGGACTTTTTCATTAGTATCACAACCACAAATTATCAATGCACTACGGGCCAAAGATAATCGTGTTTTTATCAACGGTCTTTATCATGCTATAAAACAATTCATCTTTGCACCCTTGGCCGAAGAGAATCCATAGCCATAATCATACCAAAAATTGTCCATCAATACACTACGGGCCAATGAGGACTTTTTTATTAGTATCACAACCACAAATTATCCATGCACTACGGGCCAAAGATAATCGTATTTTTATCAACGATCCTGATCATGCTATAAAATAATTCATCTTTGCACCCTTGACCGAAGAGAATCCATAACCATAATCATACCAAAAATTGTCCATCAATGCACTACGAGCCACTGAGGACTTTTTCAATATCATTTGCAATATTACGGTCATGATTATACCGAATAATCCCTGATCAAAATCATACCAAGTCCATCTATGCACTACAGGCCACAGATGACTTTCAACATAATATAAATATGAGGATGATGACAATATTATAAGCATTAATCAAACTAAAGCAAGGATAAATATTAAAGACTGTAAATTTATTCAGACATTATCAATCACTTAATAAAATCATAATCTAATACTGTTAATACTATAACAATATTTTAATCACTTCTTAAACTTATAAATAATTACATTTAATTGTTTACACTTTTTCAAATAATGTATTTAATCATTTAAAAATGTCATACTCATAAGATTACATCACCAATAATCAAATTACTCATCAAAAATCTGCATATACCTTATATAGGATTTCCAAGCCATAAAATTTTATTTACCAATTCTTCAACTCCACATAACATATTTAACTCATATGTTCGTAGCTAAACTATTTTCATGAAAAATACCAAATCAGTCCCAAAAATTATTCTTTACTAAGATTTAGCATAATATAGTCACATATTGAACATATATTTTTCTTGATATTTTTAAAATTCATTTACTATTTTTCAAAAATTAATTTCTAATTAATTCCTTAAAAAATTAGCTACCTCACGGTTAACTCCAGAAATTCCCAAATCTTGGCATGTGACGCCCCTAAAATTAGGTATACATCACCCATCTTGGGTCGTCAGATACATGGCACAGAATTTAAATACAACTTAATAATACAACTATCGTATTCAATATGACAAAACATAAACTGTGAGTTTGAATACAAATATTGTCTACTAGAGAGTATCCATACTCAAAAGGAGTCCTCATTACATTTGTTAACACACTATTACATAGAATAGTGAGGACTACTAACTAATACTATCATTCGGACCATCACTCCGTTTCCCGACTTGCCCCAGCTACGTTCTCATTTCCTGAAGAGAACAGTGAAAGAAAGGGTGAGCTCAACTAGCCTAGTAAGAAATATTATGACTAAGATAATGCAGAATAAATTATCATTAGTCTTCAACAATGTTAAACTGATAAAATATAATAGACATCAAGTTTAACTACAGCGGAACGAGCAATCCATTAAAAGAGTCAAGTAGAAAATAAACTCTACTATCTTTTATGATTTAAAAGGTTTTTCAACATTGTGATCGCTGGGACTCAGCTTAATAAAATAATCCACATCATCGAATCACCCCTGCACTACGGCCAAGGATATTCGTGTATTCATTAATGGTCATGATTATGCCAACAACTGTCCATCAATGCACTACGGGCCAATGAGGACTTTTACCACATCATTTGTAACATTACGGTCATGATTATACCGAATAATCCCTGGTCATAATCATACCAAGTCCATCTATGCACTACAGGCCACAGATGACTTTCAACATTTTATAAACATGAGGATGATGACAATGATGTAAGAATTCAATAAAACAAGTTCAAGAATTAATTTATCCAAGAATTAACAACGTCCAAATTATCAACATGATACTGCTTTGTGGAGTAAAATTCAAAAATACTTAGAAGAATATTTTCATGAAAAGATACTGGATGAACCGCAATTATCAAGGATATTCCACTAATTTCATGGAGTATAGAAGTCAAAACTTAACCAACTGAGAATAATAAAGAATGGAATAACAAAAGAAATCACCCGGTATGCGATAGACCGCACAGACAGGTTATTCCAACAGAATAATAAATAATGGAACCAGGTCCGGCGTAAACGCACAGACAGGATATTCCGACATAATAATAAATAATGGAACCAGGTCCGGTGTAAAACACACAGACAGGATGTTCCAACAGAATAATAACAAGACGGAACTAGGTCCGGTGTAAAACACACAGACAGGATGTTCCAACAGAATAATAATAAAGACGGAACCAGGTCCGATGTAAAATACACAGACATGATGTTCCAACAGAATAATAGAAGAATGTCACCAAGTATAGGGTGGACCGCGTATACAGGTTATTCCAACAGAATAATAAGAAATGGAATAACAGAAGTTCTCTTCATGAATACAAAAGAAATAACACCCCTTACGGGTACAATAAATAATATCCCTTACCGTTTTGAAGAAGAGCTGAAATAAGGAAGTAGTTAAGTAGTAGAATACTCTTCTTCTCTCACTCTCTATAGTTTCTCTCTATAGTTTCTCTCTCTAGAGTTCAGTGAATTCGTAAGAAATAATAAAGGAATGAGATGCTATTTATAGAAAAATAGAATGCATAGTAACTAATCCATGAACGGTCCAGATTGATTACTTTAATCTGACGGTCCATATTTAAAGAAAAATCTTTTAAATAAAATATAATATATTTTATTTATAGAATAACTTTAATAAAGTATTTTGTTTTATATAAAAAGATGTTTCTGTTTTATTACGTTAATAATACGAATAAAACAAAACGTCATTATCGCTAAATAATTCATATTATTAAGTGACAATAATTGAATCAAACTGAGTGACTTCTCACATAAGCATTAATAATCAATACCGTGTGCTACTATGCAACCACGCGTATTACTGTACTTTTACTACCGAGTAGTTCAACAGTATCAATGGTAAAACTTCCGCCGTTATTTTTAATAAAATATTTTTATCGTTTTCTCAATCCGACAATAATTCTGTTGTGAGGTCCACCAATGATTGTGCCGTTGTACGAATATTCCCTGTTAAAACGAATATTTCCCGACCAATCGAATATTATATAACAACTTGCGTACTTTGTAAAATTTATAAATATTACCCACAACTATAACATTATATCAAATTAACTCCATAATATTTAAAAATGATATTTATAAAAATTTCATCTTTATTTATAAAAGTTGGGGTCTTATAACCTCCCCTTCTTATAAAATTTCGCCCTCGAAATTAGGGTACGTACCTGATATGTCGAAGAGGTAAGGATACCTTGATTTCATTTCAGATTCTAACTCCCAAGTCATTTTCTCAACATCGTGGTTTTTCCACAAAACTTTGACTTGAGGTATAACCTTGGAGCGTAGAATATGTTCCTTCTTATCCAAGATTTGAACAGAAACTTCTTCATACGTCAAATCTTCTGCTATTTCGTCCGGTTCTAACTCAATAATGTGGTTCGGGTCTTCCACATATTTACGTAACATAGATATGTGAAAAACGTTATGAACACGAGACATACTTGGCGGTAAAGCGAGTCTATAAGCCACAGTTCCTACTCGATCGAGGATTAAAAATGGACCGATGAATCGAGGATTGAGCTTTCCTCTCTTTTCAAATCTCGTAACTCCTTTCCATGGAGCAACACGTAAGAACACATAATCTCCTACATCAAATTCCACGTCCTTTCGATGAAGATCAGCATAACTCTTTTGTCGATCTTGTGAGGTTTTTATACGTTGTCGGATCGTTTGAATCTTTTCTGTAGTCATACGTACCAACTCCGGTCCCAACAACGTTGCTTCACCCACCTCATCCCAGCATACTGGAGAACGACATTTTCTTCCATACAATGCTTCGAATGGAGCCATGCCAATACTTGCTTGATAACTGTTGTTGTAGGAAAACTCCACCAATGGTAAGAACTTGTCCCAACTTTCCTTGAAGTTAAGGACACAGAGTCTTAATAAATCTTCTAGTGTTTGAATAGTCCTCTCTGATTGTCCGTCCGTCTGAGGATGATATGCCGAACTAAATCGTAAATCTATGCCCATAGCTTTTTGTAAACTAACCCAAAATCGTGAAGTGAATCTTAGGTCTCGATCAGAAACTATGGATACTGGCATACCATGCAGTCTTACAATCTCGTTTATATACATACGAGCAAGACGTTCAAGTGTATAAGTTTCTCGTATCGGTAAGAAATGAGCATACTTGGTCAATCTATCAACAATGACCCAAATCGCATCAATACCTTGAGAAACCCTAGGAAGACCGGTAACGAAATCTATGGTAATGTGCTCCCACTTCCATTCTGGAATTTCAAGTGGTTGCAATGGACCTTTTGGTACTTGATGCTCCGCTTTGACTCGTTGACAAGTTAGACACCTTGAGATAAACAGCGCTATCTCTCTCTTCATATTGCTCCACCAAAATGTATGACGAAGATCATGATACATTTTGGTACTTCCAGGATGGATTACAAATGGTGTGTTGTGCGCCTCCATCATGATTTCATACTTTAAATCAGAGTTGTTAGGAATACAAAGTCTGGAGTTGACTCGAAGTATTCCTTCTTCATCGATTCTTGCTTCCGGCATAGCACCTTCTTGCACTTTCTTCCTCATACGCATCAGCTCCAGGTCTGTAGCTTGAGCAGCTTTAACTTTATCGATTAAAGTTGGTTCTACTCGTATATTCGCCATCATCACATGGGTCCCTGGAGTCTTTAACTCTATCTCTATCCTTTGCAAATCACACAAAATGGGCCTTTGTGTTGACAATATCGCACTCGTACTTGCATATGATCTTCTACTCAATGCGTCAGCTACCACGTTCGCTTTTCCAGGATGGTATTGAATGGTATGATCATAATCTTTTAACAGTTCAAGCCAACGTCGTTGTCGCATGTTGAGTTCCTTTTGAGTGAAGAAATATTTGAGGCTTTTATGATCCGTAAAGATCTCCACCTTCTCCCCATACAAGTAATGCCTCCAAATTTTAAGTGCAAAGACAACAGCTGCCAACTCTAGATCATGAGTAGGATAATTCCTCTCATATTCCTTGAGTTGTCTTGATGCATAGGCTATGACTTTTCCATGTTGCATGAGAACGCATCCCAACCCTTTGCTCGAAGCATCACTGTAGATGACAAATCCCTCCGAGCCAGATGGTATTGTTAGAACAGGTGCTGAAATGAGTCTCCTCTTGAGTTCTTGAAAACTCTGCTCACATTCTTCGCTCCAACTGAACTTTGTATCTTTCCGAGTCAGCTGAGTTAATGGAGTAGCGATTCGAGAAAATCCTTCCACGAATCTCCGATAATAACCAGCTAAACCAAGAAAGCTACGTACTTCGGTCACTGATTTAGGTTGCTCCCAGCTTTGAATAGCTTCAATCTTTGCCGGGTCAACCGATATTCCACGACTTGATACTACGTGCCCAAGGAATGCTACCTCCTCCAGCCAGAACTCGCATTTCTGTAACTTGGCATAAAGCTTGTATTCACGAAGCTTTTGGAGTACCAGCCTCAAGTGTTGCTCATGATCTTCACGGCTTTTGGAATAAATAAGGATGTCATCAATAAAGACGACCATAAAGTGATCCAAATATTCCTTGAATACCCGGTTCATCATATCCATGAAGGCAGCAGGAACATTAGTCAATCCAAAGGACATGACTAGGAATTCATAATGCCCGTACCGAGATCTGAAAGCCGTCTTTGGAATATCCTCAGTTCTAACCTTCAGCTGATGATATCCAGAACGAAAATCGATCTTTGAAAAGAATTGTGCTCCTTGCAACTGGTCAAACAGGTCATCAATACGTGGCAATGGGTACCTGTTTTTGATGGTGACATGATTCAACTCCCGATAATCAATACAAAGTCGCATACTTCCATCTTTCTTCTTCACGAATAGAACAGGAGCACCCCAAGGAGAAGTACTAGGATGAATAAAGCCAATGTCTAACAATTCCTGCAGTTGGATCTTTAACTCCTGAAGTTCAATAGGAGCCATTCGATATGGGGCTTTGGAAATGGGTTTTGTACCGGGTTCAAGGTCGATACAAAATTCAATTTAACGCTCTGGGGGTAGGCCAGGAAGTTCTTCAGGGAATACGTCAGGGAATTTATTAACGCTCTGACGTATTTTTGTTTAGATCCGTGACATGAGCTAAGAAAGCTTGACATCCGTTTTTCAATAAATGAATAGCTTTATGGCTTGAGATGACAGCGATTGATTTTAATGGTTTGGTTGCTTGAATTCGCACAATAGGTCGATTAGGAATATGAAAGCTAACAACTTTACGAAAACAATCAATTTTTGTATGATGAGTAGTTAACCAATCAATCCCTAGAATCACGTCAAATGCAAGTATTTTTAATGAAATAAGATCGACAGGTAATATGTGGGTACCAACTTGAACCAAACAAGACTTATAAACCGTGGATATAATGAAGGTTTCTCCCAATGGAGTTTCAACAGATAAGTCAAAGTCTAATTTCTTCGGAATCAAATTTAATCGATGAGCGCAAGTAGGAGAAATAAAAGAATGGGTAGAACCGGTATCAAATAAAGTATAGACTTCGTTAGAGTTTATGATAAGCTTACCCGTGATGACCTCATTCGGGTTCCTTACTTTCTGGGAGGTCACAACAAACGCTCTCCCTTGTACTACCGGTTTTGACTTTTCTGGGACGACCTTTGGTGTCTCCATCTTGGCTGAACTTGTTTTTGGTAAACGACAAAATCGAGCTAAATGACCTTCTCTTTCACAATTATAACATGCTTTAGACGGCATCGCGCAGTTTGGACTGATGTGCCCCTCCCCTCCGTATTTGAAACATATGATAGGTGGTCGTTCTCCTTCCTTAACATCGGGTGCTGGTGCTGACGTCTTTCCATCATTGTTGAATATCCTCTTCTTGAAATGACCATTCTTATTATTTTGGCCCTGATTACCACCGAAGTGGTTACCATTTCTGGCCTGTTGATTCCCTCCACGCTTGTTGTCACCGCTTCGATGACTGCTCTCACTGGTATTATCATTTTGCCGACTGCTCTCTTTTGGTTGCGTTGACTCGTTATCGCGCTCCACTAACTGAGCCCTATTCACAACATCTGAATACAAACACAGTTTATGAGAAATAAGATGTTGACGTATCTCAGGTTTTAAACCTCGCAAAAACATTCGCGTCATTCGCTCTTCATTATCCACCAACTGGGACGTAAACCGGGACAACTCAGCAAATTTAGCCTCATACTGCGACACGGTCATATTATTCTGCTCCAATTTGATGAACTCCACCTCCTTCATGTGACGAACACTTTCGGGAAAGTATTTGTCATTGAACAGCTCTTGGAACTTCTCCCAAGACATCTTCAGTGCGGCAAGTTGAGTACGCTTAATCGATTCCCACCAGTAATCTGCCTCTCCTCGCAACATAAAGGCGGCAAAGGGAACCTTTTGCTCCTCGGAGCATCCCAAGACATCAAATATCTTGGTAATCTACTTTATCCATGTTTCCGCTATAAGTGGTTTTGGCTCTTCCTTAAACTCTGGTGGTCCCAGCTCCTTGAATTGTTTAGCGGTGACCGTTCGAGAGCTTTCAGTGTTTTCACCTATATTTTGGACAGGAGCCGCTCTCGCCTGCTGTTGCATGAACTGCATAAAGTTTCTGAACATTCCATCATTCATCATCTGGTCAGTGTTGTTGTTTGCATGAGGATTGTCACCTTCCTGATGCACATTATCCTGATTATTGATATGTGGTGAATCAACAGTCGCCTGTGCTCCATTGCTATTCTCAACATTCTCAGATGCCATTTTCAGATATTGCCACAAAATAAAAGTTAATTGATATGTCATATATTATCCTTATATTATGACCGACCAATTAAATATCGTGCAAATAACTTAAGTAAGTCATACTAGCGAAGGAATTCCCCGTCTCTCCCCTCCTAGTTCTATTCTCACATCTTAGCCAGGGATCATATCCCTAAGCTCTGATACCAACTGTGACGCCCCCAAAATTAGGTATACATCACCTATCTTGGGTCGTCAGATACATGGTACAGAATTTAAATACAACTTAATAATACAACTATCGTATTCAATATGACAAAACATAAACTGTGAGTTTAAATACAATATTGTCTACTAGAGAGTATCCATACTCAAAAGGAGTCCTCATTACATTTATTAACACACTATTACATAGAATAGTGAGGAATACTAACTAATACTATCATTCGGACCATCACTCTGTTTCCCGACTTGCCCCAGCTACGTCCTCATTTCCTGAAGAGAACAGTGAAAGAAAGGGTGAGCTCAACTAGCCCAGTAAGAAATATTATGACTAAGATAATGCAGAATAAATTATCATTAACCTTCAACAATGTTAAACTGATAAAATATAATAGACATCAAGTTTAACTGCAGCGGAACGAGCAATCCATTAAAAGAGTCAAGTAGAAAATAAACTCTACTATCTTTTATGATTTAAAAGGTTTTTCAACATTGTGATCGCTGGGACTCAGCTTAATAAAATAATTCACATCATCGAATCACCCCTGCACTACGGCCAAGGATATTCGTGTATTCATTAATGGTCATGATCATGCCAACAACTGTCCATCAATGCACTACGGGCCAATGAAGACTTTTACCACATCATTTGTAACATTACGGTCATGATTATACCGAATAATCCCTGGTCATAATCATACCAAGTCCATCTATGCACTACAGGCCACAGATGACTTTCAACATTTTATAAACATGAGGATGATGACAATGATATAAGAATTCAATAAAACAAGTTCAAGAATTAATTTATCCAAGAATTAACAACGTCCAAATTGTCAACATGATACTACTTTGTGGAGTAAAATTCAAGAATACTTAGAAGAATATTTTTATGAAAAGATACTGGATGAACCGCAATTATCAAGGATATTCCACTAATTTCATGGAGTATAGAAGTCAAAATATAACCAACTGAGTATAATAAAGAATGGAATAACAAAATAAATCACCTGGCATGCGATAGACCGTACAGACAGGTTATTCCAACAGAATAATAAATAATGGAACCAGGTCCGGCGTAAACGCACAGACAGGATATTCCGACAGAATAATAAATAATGGAACCAGGTCCGGTGTAAAACACACAGACAGGATGTTCCAATAGAATAATAACAAGACGGAACCAGGTCCGGTGTAAAACACACAGACAGGATGTTCCAACAGAATAATAATAAAGACGGAACCAGGTCCGGTGTAAAATACACAGACAGGATGTTCCAACAGAATAATAGAAGAATGTCACCAAGTATAGAAGAATCGCTAAATAATTCATATTATTAACTGACAATAATTAAATCAAACTGAGTGACTTCTCACATAAGCATTAATAATCAATACCGTGTGCTACTATGTAACCACACGTATTACTGTACTTTTACTACCGAGTAGTTCAACAGTATCAATGGTAGAACTTCCGTCGTTATTTTTAATAAAATATTTTTATCGTTTTCTCAATCCGACAATAATTTCGTTGTGGGGTCCACCAATGATTGTGCCGTTGTATGAATATTTCATGTTAAAACGAATATTCCCCGACCAATCGAATATTATATAACAACTTGCGTACTTTACAAAATTTATAAATATTACCCACAACTATAACATTATATCAAATTAACTCCATAATATTCAAAAACGATATTTATAGAAAATTCATCTTTATTTATAAAAGTTGGGGTCTTACATGGCAGGATCTTACACATGTTAACGTGAGCTTCCAGTTTAAATGTCATGGTCATCGAAGTTGTAGAACTCCGGTTATAACATTTTTCGTCGGAAAAACCTAAATATTGAAATGGTCATAACTTGCTCATTTTAAGTCGGAATGAGCTCATTTTTGGACAAGAGGTAGTTTATACCATATACTTTCTTGTCCCAAAAGGCCAAAATTTTTCTCACAAATTAAGTGGCCGAAACAGCCCTTTTAAAATCGTGGCAGCAGCCTTTTTTATATTTTACAGTTTTTCGTACTTTGCTAAAATCAGTCCACACAAAAATCTACAACACTTTTTCTAGTGATTCCACTTGGATAAGTTACAAAACTCATAAACCTAACTCTAGGACTTGACCACACTTAAAAATTCGAAATATAATAGGAGATATGGTCAATTGAATTTCATGTTCTTTTTTTACCAAAATCTGATTTTTCAACCCTTTGTGATTTCTAAGAAACTTTCATGTTTTCACATAATAACCAACATAACTCATCTTAACACTTATTAATACCACATATACCCATGATTTTCATTAGTCCAATGCTTTTATTATGACTTTCATCATAATCTACGTAAACAGATCATTTCCACAATTTAGCAAGGAATGAAATACAAAGGATCGTTCACCATGCATGTGGTAATCCATATAGACAGGTTATTCCAACAGAATAATAAAGAATGAAATAACAGAAAGATTCACTATGCATGCGATAGAGACCACACAGACAGGTTATTCCCAATAGAATAATAAATACGGAACCAGGTTCAGCGTAAAATGCACAGACAGAATATTCCAGCAGAATAGTAAAGATGGAACCATGTCCGACGTAAAATGCACAGACAAGATATTCTAACAGAATAATAAAAAAATGGAATAACAGAAGAATTTCACCAAGTATAGGGTAGCCCGCGTATATAGGTTATTCCAACAGAATAATAAAAAATGGAATAACAGAAGTTCTCTTCATGAACATAAAAGAAAATAATACCCCTTACGAGTACAACAAATAATATCTCCTACCTTAGAAAGAAGAGTACTGGATATAGAATTAGTGAAGTAGCAGAACACTTTTCTTCTTTCTCTCTATAGTTTCTCTCTATAATAATTGCTCTATAGGTTTAGTGAATTGGTGAGAAATGAAGGAAGAATGAGCTTCAATTTATAGAAAAATATAGTTTCGATAATTGCATGTTTTGGGGCTCGAAATATTACAGTATAATACCTTCCTCTTTTTTTATATTTTTAATTTAGTCCTGCAAGTATTATCAAACTTGCACCACCTCCCCTAATAGTAAATAATGTGAATTAATAGTAAATCATGTGACTCAATAGTTCTAAACATGTGAAAAAAATAAATACAGTATAGTACCTTCAACTATACCTCCATTTTTAACTTAATCATGTAAGTATTATCAATCTTTCACCACCTCCCCTTAACTTTAAACTTTCATCAATTTAACCATTGACGAAATAAAATAATAATTATAAGAAAATTGAATACTTTCATTTCATAAAATTCGGGGTCTTACATTCGGAGTACAAATTAAATAACTCAGAGTGCACTTTTTTACTCTACGGCTATGTTTGTTTGCATAGATTACACTTGGGATAAGACTATTAATCCCAAGTGTTTTGTTTATTTTTAAATTTGAGCTTGGGACTATTAGTCCTGGGATTATGAAATAGCTTAAGATGAGGTATTATTTAATATCATATTCTACCTGATATTATAATCCCTATCATTTGGGATTATAAATTGTTAGACAAAATTAACCTCAACCTTTTTTTAAAATGACCATAGTATCCTGCAATTTCTGTTATTATTATTGACAACTTAAAACTTACTAGTATAAAGACTAAATATATTTTTTTGGGGGGGGAGGGGGTATAGGGTAGAGGGTAGGGGGTAGGGGTGAGGGGTAGGGGGTAGTCGGTAGGGGGTAGGGGTGGGAGGTAAGGGTAAGGGTGGGGTGGGGTGGGGTTAGGGGTGGGGGTGAGGTAAGGGTAGGGGTAAGGGGTGTGGGTGGGGTAGGGTGGGCATAGGGTAGGGGTAGGGGTAAGGGTTGTATACATAATCAGTAAATATTTTTTTTGGGGTGGGGGGATAGGGGTGGGAGTTGTATACATAATCAGTAAATATTATTTTTTTGGAGTGGGATGAGGGTGAGGGTATGGGGTGGGGATGTAGGGATAGGGGGATGGAGGTGTAAGGGGTGGGGTGGCGTAGGACGTTGGGGTTTTACATAATCAGTAAATATTATTTTTTTAGGGTGTGGGGTGTGGGGTGGGGGGTAGGGAGTGGTGGTAGGTTTTTTTCGGTGATCATTGAATAATATAACCATTTATTTAAAAGTTTCTAATTAATTGTTCATCGTTTTTTGAAGTATAAGTAAGTTTAAAATATGTTATTATTAGTAAGAGTATAATAGTTCAAACGATCTTTTTTAATCCAATCCTTTAATTAATTCGAAAAAAAATTAACATAAGATGAGATTATTTTAAGTTATCCCATAAATAATCCCATAAAAAAATGAACACGTGACT
Organism: Panax notoginseng; assembly: GCA_016801055.1. Lineage (NCBI taxonomy): Eukaryota > Viridiplantae > Streptophyta > Magnoliopsida > Apiales > Araliaceae > Panax > Panax notoginseng. The sequence goes on from CM029023.1 coordinate 132,771,842, forward strand.
AGAACTATTTAATCATAGGATTAATATTCTTTGGATTATAATCTCATGAATTATAATTCTTGCAGACAAACATGGCCTACGAGTAGGAAATCCATTAAAGATACAGGGTCAATTAGACCAGATCACTAAGATCTATTACAATTTTAAATCACTTAGATTCCTTCGAGTCACTTAGTCTCAACAGGTGTCACTAAGTCCGAGGTCATTTAGACCAGATCACTAAGATCTCTTCAAGTCATTTAGGCTTGGTACAATAGTCATGAAGACTAGCGAATCACAGAAAGATAGATGTTTTCTGAGGTTCTACTAAGCGGCGTTGAGCTCGGCTTCTGAAGTACTTAGTAGCAGAATAAGTAATTCTAATTTCGTAAAGTAAGTTTCTTTTGACTTTGACAGAAATTCAACTTTCTATTTGGTGATTCGTACTTGGATTTGAATTATCGTACTCTTTTATTGGCTTTCTTGAAATGTTCCCGTTGGAAAGCTATCGTTGCTTCATTAAATGCTCCAATCTTAGAAGATCTTTGATGTTGACTTTCAGGGTTACTGTGTCAGCATACTTTCGGCTCTGAGATGTTACATCAAACTGCTGCAGCACCACCCACATGAGTGCTTGTCATATCGACAAACTAACTGTTATACATAATGTTATCTGATCTTCATTTCAAAGTTAGGATCATTGACAAACTTCTTGGAATCCTTACTCTACAAGTCTTCTTAATGTTAGTCTAATGTCAGACCTGACATGCTCTACGAATTGCTTGATCGTAGACTTTAATGTTGATCATTGACTTCAAAAGTGATCGCAGACAACAATGAAGATCGTAGAGTGTTTGGAAAAATTGACTCTGCGATTCCTCTTACTTTATGATTTGCTTTACAATTCTTCTTTCTCTACGATCTGCTCTACGATTCTTGATGAGCTTTACGAATCAATCTGCACTCAACGATCTGCTCTACGATTGTGACAACCCGAGATTTCGGATAGCATTGAAATTAGATTTTTCGAGGATAATATCTAATAAATAAAATTTTTATTAATATTATTATATGCAAGATGATTTAGGTCGATTAATGGCCTAGTTTTGTGCTAAGTAATGATGTATGAGTGTTGGGAGTTTTCGAGAGAGTAAAATTTTTCGAGAAAAACAATTATAAATGTGAGACCCCGAATTTTATAAAATGAAAATATTCAATTTTCTTATAATTATTATGTTATTTAGTAAATGGTTAAATTGATAAAATGATTAAAGTTAAGGGTGATATGTGAAAATTTTACAAAGTAAGCAAGTGGTTATATAATATTCGATTGGTCGGGGAATATTCGTTTTAACAGAGAATATCCGTACGATGGCACAATCATTTGTGGACCCCCCAACGGAAGTATTGTTGTAGTTAGAAAACAACAGAATTATCTTTTTATAAAAATAACGGCGGAGGTGTTACCGTTAAAACTGTTGAACAACCCGGTAGTAAAAGTACAGTAATACGCGTGGTTGCATAGTAGCACACGGTATTGATTATTGATGCTTACGTGAGAAGTCACTCAGTTATACTCAATTATTGCTACCGTAATTGCTTCATCATATCTCTCATATTATTGATTCAATTATTGTCACAGTATCATCTGCATAATATGATATATTATTAAATCAATAATTGAGACGATAAAGTTATTCATATTATTAAATTACAATATTTACAATGTCTAGAAGTTCTGTCAAGGAGAGATTTGGTCATCTAATTGCGCGCCAATAAGGAGAAATCCTTATCGAAAAGTCCCCTCTTTCCTAGGAACGACCTGGTTGTTAAATATTGTGAATTATAATATTAATGATGAATAAGTTAATGTTGATTAAAGATAAAATTGATAGTTCCATTATGTGAGAATTATTAGTGTTAGTAGAAATCGATATTTATTTCGATAATAATTTGTGTCTGGAGGTTATATTGACCAATCGGGTATTCGGGACACTTTTCGTGTCGGGTTACTATTCACGAATTACTATTTACCCGGTTACTATTCACTCTAGTATTGTTCACTCGGGTATTTAGGACACTTTTTGTGTCGGGATACTATTCACGAGGTACTATTTCTAAAGCACTATTCACGGGGTACTATTCATCCCAAAAAATATATTTCTTTTCGGTCCAAATTATTTTTGAGTACATTATTATTCCATGAGAAGATGTGATAATTTTTCAGACAGTTGGTTGAAATTATAATAGTAAATCAATATGGATCGTTAGTTTAAAGTTTTAATAGTAACTTGCCCCTTCAGTTGTCCAAGTGTTACTTGTCCTTTCGGTTTTTCAAGAGTTATTTATCCCTTCGATTTTCCAAAAGTTACTTGTCCTTTCGATTTTTCAAGAGTTATTTGTCTCTTCGGTTTTCCAAGAGTTACTTGTCTCTTCGGTGTTCCAAGAGTTAATTGCCCCTTCGCAAATAGTAGTTCTCTCTTCAATATTACCAAGAGTCATTTTGACCCTTCGTTAGGACTAAGAGCTACTTTCAATTCTTCTATAAATAGAAGCTCATTCCTTCATTATTTCTTACGAATTCACTGAAACTCTAGAGAAAGAAACTATAGAGAGAAAAAAGAAAAGTATTCTGCTACTTCACTACTCCAGTATCCAGTTTCTTTCTAAGGTAAGGGATATTATTATTATAGTAAGGGGTATTATTTCTTTCGTATTCATGAAGAGAGCTATTGTTATTTTATTCTTTATTATTATGTTGGAATAACCTGTCTATGCGAAGTACTGCATACATGGTGAAATTCTTCTGTTATTCCATTCTTTATTATTCTGTTGGAATATCCTGTCTGTACGGATTACGCATGACCTGGTTCCATTATTTATTATTATTCTGTTGGAATAACCTGTTTGTGCGGTCTATCGCATGCATGGTGAATTCTCCTGTTATTCCATTCTTTATTATTCTATTGAAATATCCTGTTTGTGCGGATGACGCATGACTTGGTTCCATTATTTATTATTCTGTTGGAATAACCTGTCTGTGCGGTCTATCGCATGCCTGGTGAATTCTTTTGTTATTCCATTCTTTATTATTCTGTTAGAATAATCTGTCTATGCGAACTACCGCATGCATGGTGAATGAACTTTCGTATTCATTCTTTATTAAATTGTGGAAATGATCTGTCTACGTGGATTACCGCATGGCGGGCGAAAATCCATTTGCAGTTTCGTAATTTTTCTAACCCTCAAAAATTCTGGAAAAATTTGAAATGATAATTTGATGAGTTTTCTAGATTGTGTCCAAAAATGGCGATTTTTGGATATATAGATTAGGAGCTATGAATTTTATAGGAAAAGACTATTTTAAAAGTAAACTCTTATAACTCTTTGTGGTTAACTCCAAAATTTATGAAATTTTTGTTGGAAGTACATATATATAACAGGAGTATACCCTGTAAATTTTGGAATTTTTGGACAAAAGTATAGTTTATGATAAATGTCTAAATATTCAGCCGTTTTGGCCATATGAAAAATAGTAAATGAATTTTAAAAATTTCGAGAAAAATATATGTTCAATATGGGACTATATTATGTTAAATCCCAGAAAAGAAAATTTTTTGGGACTAATTTGTTATTTTTCATGAAAATGGTTTAGTTACGAACATAAAATTAAATATGTTATGTGAATTTGAAAAATTGGTCAATAGGATTTTATGGCTTAAAAATCCTATATAAGGTATATGCAGATTTTTGATAAAGGGATTTGATCATTGGTGATTAAATCTTATGAGTATGACATTTTTGAATGATTAAATGCATTATTTGGTAAAGTGTAAACAATTAAAATAAATTGTTTATAAGTTTAAGAAATAATTAAAATATTGTTATAATATTAATGATATTAGATTATGGGATTATTAAGTATTTGATAACATTTGGATATTTTAAACTCTGGATAAATTTAAAGTCTTTAATATTTATCCTTGATTTCGTTTGATTAATGCTTATATTATTGTCATCATCCTCATGCTTATATTATGATAAAAGTCATCTTTGGCTTACGTGCGAAGATGGACTGTTGATTATTAGATTTACAGTTGTATATCTTTGGCTTACGTGCAAAGATGGACTGTTAATTATTGGTTTTACAGTTGTATATCTTTGGCTTATGTGTGAAGATGGACTGTTGATTATTGGTTTTACAGTTGTATATCTTTGGCTTACATGCAAAGATGGACTGTTGATTATTGGTTTTACAGTTGTATATCTTTGGCTTACGTGCAAAGATGGACTGTTGATTATTGGTTTGACAGTTGTATGTCATTGGTTTACGTGCAAAGATGAACTATTGATTGATGAGTATCTTTGGCTTATGCGCATAGCTGAACTGTTTATTGGTATGATTATGACCAGGGATCATTCGGTATCATCATGACCCGTAATGTTATAGATGATGTGGTAAAAGTCTTCATTGGCCCGTAGTGCATTGATGGACAGTTATTGGTATGATTATAACCAAGGATTATTCGGTATAATCATGACCATTGATGATTACATGAATATCCTTGGCCGTAGTGCAGGGATGATTCGATGATGTAGATTATTTATTAAGCTGAGTCTCTGCGATAAAATATTGATTATACACTTTTAATTCGTAAAAGATAGTAGATATCATGCTCTACTTGACTCTTCTAAAATACAGTTGTATGTCTTTGGCCTGTAGTGCAAAGATAAATTGTTAATGAATATCTTTGGCCGTAGTGCAAAAATGAATTTATTAGTATGATTATGAGCAGGAATTGCGATTTGGTATAACCATGATTTTTGATGTTTCAGGTGAAGATAGGTGATGAAAATTATCTTCGTCCAGGGTGCGAACAGGAATTTAGAATCACAATTATGATTACGAGTTATTCATATGATTGTGGACATGAATTATTGATTGATGTTACAGGGATAAAACATTGTTGGTGGACTTCTAACATGGAGAAGATAATAGACCTAATGGTCTATTTGACTCTTCTAATGGATTGCTCGTTCCGCTGCAACTATGGTTGAAAAGTTTTATCATCTACCATATGTTCTAAATCTCTAATTTATTACTGATGAAGGCTATTGATGATTTAAATTATCTTTAGTCATGATATTCTTTACTGGGCTAGTTGTGCTCTCTCTTTTTGCTTCACAATTCCTTTCAGGTAATAAGAGTGTTGCCGGGTCGAACGGGGATAACAGGGGAATAGAACGGTGGTCTATAGTTGTTGAGGTTCTCCCTAAATAGTATGAAAATAATTTTGTTAAGAACTTTAGATAAGTGTGTCGTATTGTATACGTCATTTGATATTTAATTTTGGTGAATCGAATAGGGTGAGGTGAACCTAACTTTGGAAGGGTGTTTTGCCACTATCATACAAGATGTCTAATGACATACAACCTCGTGTTATCATAAGACAGGGTTGTGCACATCCACTTACTAAGTATATCTACGAGCACTACCTATATGATCTTGGAGTTTATTTGAAATATAATTTTTACTTGGAGACAACGGAGATAATTATATGTCAAGAAAAGACTCACCATTGGAAAGAAGATGATAGTAATCTTCTCGTTTTTCTTTGAGGTCTATTGGGTCAACCAAGGATAATTCTGTGGACATGTGATTCTGTGGACATAACTAGCCCAATAAAGAATATAATGACTAAAGATAATTAAATTATCAATAGCCTTCGTCAGTAATAAATCAGAGATTTAAAACATATGGTAGATGATAAAACTTTTCAACCATAGTTGCAGCGAAACGAGCAATCCATTAGAAGAGTCAAATAGACCATAAAGTCTATTATCTTCTCTATGTTAAAAGTCCACCAACAATGTTTTATCCCTGTAACATCAATCAACAGTTCCTGTCCACAATCATGTGAATAACTCATAATCATAATTGTGGTTCTCAATTTCTCTTCGCACCCAGGACGAAGATAATTTTTATCACCTGTCTTTACTTGAAACATCAAAGATCATGGTTATACCAAATCACAGTTCATGTTCATAATCATATTAATAAATTCGTCTTTGCACTACGGGCCAAAGATATTCATTAACAGTTCATCTTTGCACCACAGGCCAAAGACATGCAACTGTATTTTAGAAGAGTCAAGTAGAGCACGATATCTACTATCTTCTACAAATTAAAAGTTTATTATCAATATTTTATCGCTGAAACTCAGCTCAATAAATAATTCACATCACCGAATTATCCATGCACTACAGCCAAGGATATTTATTAGTATCACATCCATGAATTATCCATGCACTACAGGCCAAGGATATTCATTATTATCACATCCATGAATTAATATTTCATCGCTGAGACTCAGCTCAATAAATAATCAACATCACTGAATTATCCATGCACTACGGCTAAGGATATTCATTAGTATCACGACCACAAATTATCCATGCACTACGGGCCAAGGATATTCGTGTTTTCACCAATGGTCATGATTATACCGAATAATCCTTGGTCAAAACAATGCCAACAACTGTCCATCAATGCACTACGGGCCAATGAGGACTTTTATCATTTGTAATATTACATGTCATGATTATACCGAATTATTCTTGGTCATAATCATACCAATCAACAGTCCATCTATATACTACAGGCCAAAGATGACTTTCATCACAATATAAGCATGAGGATGATGACAATGATATGAGAATTCAATTAAATGAAAGCAAAGGATAAATTTTAAAGATTTATAATTTAATTTATCCAGAATTCAATAATATCTAAATTGTCAACATAATACTGCTTTGTGGAGTAAAATTCAAGAATGATATCCATGTATTAAAAATAATTTGGACATAAAAGAAATAATTTTTTTGCTGAATAGTACTCCGTGAATAGTATCCAGTTAATAGTACTTCGGGAATAGTATCTCGGCATGAAAAGTGCCCCGAATACCCGAGGGAATAATATTTGAGTGAATAGTAATCGGGTGAATAGTAACTCATAAATAGTAACTCGTGAATAGTATCCCGGTATGAAAAGTGCCTCGAATACTCGAGTGAATAATATTCTAGTGAATAGTAATCGGGTGAATAGTAACCCATGAATAGTATCCCGGGTAAAAATATTGATATTTAATAAGAAAGTTCAATCAATATTCCAATGAAACGATACTGAATGAAGCACAAAACTCAAGGGTATTCCACTAATTTCAGGGTTTATAGAAGCAATACTTACCATAGTAAGTTTAGATTTAAGAATATGAAAATAAATAGCATACGAAACTGCAAATGCATTTTCACTTGTCATGCGGTACGTAATCCGCGTAGACATGTTATTCTGACATATTAAAGGATGAATACGAAAAATAGTATTCCTTATGAATACGAAAGAAATAATACCCCTTACGAAGACAAAAGAAATAACACTCCTTACGAATACAACATATAACATCCCTTACCTTAGTAGAAGACTAGATACTGCAATAGTGAAGTAGCAGAATACTCTTCTTCTTTCTCTCTATAGTTTCTATTGTGAGTTTCAGTGAATTGGTGAGAATGAAAGAAGAATTAAGCTTCTATTTATGAGAGAATGGACTAAATAGTAACTGATTCACGAACGGTCCAGATTGATTTATTATTAGAACGGACAGTCCATATTGATTACTATTAAAACCACAACTGACGGTCCAGATTGATTTACTTTTAAAACCACCACCGACGGTCCAGATTGATTTACTATTAAAATCACTATCGACAGTCCAGATTGATTTACTATTAAAACCACCATCGACGGTCCAGATTGATTTACTATTAAATCCACCACCGATGGTCCATAAAATTAGTAAATCTTCCCATGAAATACTAAGTCAAACTTACTGCAAACGCCACATTACAAATCCCTATATTTATATCAAAAATTGAATAAATATTTACCACAATCATTTACCTTTAATAAACACATTTTTAATCTATTAACAATTATTCATCATTAATATTATAACTTACAATATCGACAACCAGATCATTCCCAGGTAATAGGGGGCTTTCCGATAAAGATTTCTACTTATTGGCGCGCAATTAGGTGGTCAAACCTCTATCCTCGACAGAACTTTCTAGACATTGTCAATAATACAAATAATAATATGAATAACTTTGTCGTTTCATTTATTGATTTAATAATATACAATATTGTGACAATAATTGAACAAAACTAAGTGACTTCTTACGTAAGCATCAATAATCAGAGATATTATGCAATACTGTGTGCTACTATGCAACAACACGTATTACTGTATCTTTATCACCGATTATTTTATGACAACTTGCTTACTTTGAAAAATTTTCACATATCACCCTTAACTTTAACCTTTTATCATTTTAACCATTTATTAAATAAAATAATAATTATAAGAAAATTGAATACTTTCATTTCATAAAATTCTGGGTTTTACAATCTCCCCTCCTTATGAAATTTCGCCCTCAAAATTTACATACCTGGTAGTTCAAAGAGATGAGAATACCTCGCTTTCTTTTCATATTGTACCTTTCCAGTTATTTCCTCTGTATCATAATTTTTTCATTGCCCATCTCCTGTATTTCAGAAATCATTCTAGAATACAGCATCAAAACAAAGTTTAATTGACATATCACAATTTGTCAACTTAAGTAAGAAAATTCGGCTTAGTTAGGACACACACTAGCGAAGGATATTACTCGTCTCTCCCCTCCAAGTTCTAATCTCGGATCTCTGCCAGAGACCATATCCTTAAACTCTGATACCAAATGTGACGGCCCCAAAATAGGTATACATCACCCATCTTGGGTCACCAGAAACACGGTACCAAAATCAAATACAAACTTCATTTATACAACTGTTGAACTGTCGTACACAATACGACCACAGTTAAACTATGAGTTTTAATAGAAATATATATAACTCTCATGGTGCCTCAACCACAACACCTTACAATGGTACCATACATAAAGGTACAGTCAATAACTGTTTTAGAAATTAAAATATTTAGAAAATGTTCAAGGAAACCTTCGTACATCGGAGGCCATGCGCCTAAGTTATAACAGACATCATATGACTCGAGAATTATCCTTGGTTGACCCAATAGACCCCAAAGAAAAATGAAAAGATTGCTATCATGTTCTTTTCAATGGTGAGTCTTCTCTTGACATATAATTATATCAATTGTCTCCAATTGAGAATTATATTTCAGCCAAACTCCAAGATTATATAGGTAGTGCTCGTAGATATACTCAGCAAGTGGATGTGCACAACCCTGTCTTATGATAACACGAAGTCGTATGTCATTAGACATCTTGTATGATAGTGGTAAAACACCCTTCCAAAGTTGGGTTCGCCTCACCCTATTTGATTCACCAAATATAACTATTAAATGACGTAAGAAATACAACACACTTATTTAAAGTTCTCAATAAAATTATTTTCATACTGTTTAGGGAGAACCTCAAAAGCTATTGACCACCGTTCTATTCCCCTGTTACCCCCGCTCGACCCAGCTATACTCTTATTACCTGAAAGGAATAGTGAAGCAAAAGGGTGAGCATAACTAGCCCAATAAAGAATATCATGACTAAAGATAATTAAATTATCAATAGCCTTCGTCAGTAATAAATCAGAGATTTAAAACATATGATATATGATAAAACTTTTCAGCCATAGTTGCAGCGAAACGAGCAATCCATTAGAAGAGTCAAATAGACCATAAAGTCTATTATCTTCTCCACGTTAAAAGTCCACCAACAATATCTTATCCCTGTAACATCAATCAACAGTTCCTGTCCACAATCATATGAATAACTCATAATCATAATTGTGGTTCTAAATTCCTCTTCGCACCCAGGACGAAGATAATTTTCATCACCTATCTTAACTTGAAACATCAAAGATCATAGTTATACCAAATCACAGTTCCTGTTCATAATCATATTAATAAATTCACCTTTGCACTACGGGCCAAATATATTCATTAACAGTTCATCTTTGCACCACAGGCCAAAGACATGCAACTGTATTTTAGAAGAGTCAAGCAGAGCATGATATCTACTATCTTCTATGAATTAAAAGTTTATTATCAATATTTTATCGCTGAAACTCAGCTCAATAAATAATTCACATCACCGAATTATCCATGCACTACGGCCAAGGATATTCGTTAGTATCACATCCATGAATTATCCATGCACTACGGGCCAAGGATATTCATTATTATCACATCCATGAATTAATATTTCATCGCTGAGACTCAGCTCAATAATTAATGCACATCACTAAATTATCCATGCACTACGACTAAGGATATTCATTAATATCACGACCACAAATTATTCATGCACTACGGGCCAAGGATATTCGTATTTTCACCAATGGTCATGATTATACAGAATAATCTTTGGTCAAAATCATGCCAACAACTATCCATCAATGCACTACGGGCCAATGAGGACTTTTATCATTTGTAATATTACATGTCATGATTATACCGAATTATTCCTGGTCATAATCATATCAATCAACAGTCCATCTATACATTACAGACCAAATATGACTTTCATCACAATATAAGCATGAGGATGATGACAATGATATAAGAATTCAATTAAATGAAAGCAAAGGATAAATTTTAAAGATTTATAATTTAATTTATCCAGAATTCAATAATATCTAAATTGTCAACATAATACTTATTTGTGTAGTAAAATTCAAGAATGATATCCATGTATTAAAAATAATTTGGACATAAAAGAAATAAATTTTTTAGTGAATAGTATCCTGTGAATAGTACTTCAAGAATAGTATCCCGGCATGAAAAGTGCCCCGAATACCCGAGTGAATAATATTTGAGTGAATAGTAATCGGGTGAATAGTAACTCACAAATAGTAACTCGTGAATAGTATCCCAGTATGAGAAGTACCTCGAATACCAGAGTGAATAATATTCTAGTGAATAGTAACCGGGTGAATAGTAATCTGTGAATAGTATCCCGGGTGAAAATATTGATATTTAATAAGAAAGTTCAATCAATATTCCAAAGAAACGATACTGAATGAAGCGCAAAACTCTAGGGTATTCCACTAATTTCAGGGTTTATAGAAGCAATACTTACCATAGTAAGTTTAGATTTAAGAATATGAGAAGAAATAACATACGAAACTGGAAATGAATTTTCATTTGTCATGCGGTACGTAATCCGCGTAGACAGGTTATTCCGATATATTAAAGGATGAATACGAAAAATAGTATTCCTTATGAATACGAAAGAAATAATATCCCTTACGAAGTCAAAAGAAATAACACCCCATACGAATATAACATATAACATCCTTTACCTTAGTAGAAGACTGGATACTGCAATAGTAAAGTAGCAGAATACTCTTCTTCTTTCTCTCTATAGTTTCTCTCTCTATAGTTTCTCTTGTAAGTTTCAGTGAATTGGTGAGAATGAAAGAAAAATTAAGCTTCTATTTATAGGAGAATGGACTAAATAGTAACTGATTCACGAACTGTCCAGATTGATTTACTATTAGAACGGACAGTCCATATTGATTACTATTAAAACCACAACCGATGGTCCAGATTGATTTACTTTTAAAACCACCACCGACGGTCCAGATTGATTTACTTTTAAAACCACCACCGACGGTCCAGATTGATTTACTATTAAAACCACCATCGACGGTCCAGATTGATTTACTATTAAAACCACCATCGACGGTCCGGAGTGATTTACTATTAAATCCACCACCGACGGTCCATAAAATTAGTAAATCTTCCCATGAAATACTAAGTCAAACTTACTACAAACTTACTACATATCACCCTTAATTTTAACCTTTTATCCGTTTTAACCATTAACTAAATAAAATAATAATTTTAAGAAAATTGAATACTTTCATTTAATAAAATTCGGGGTCTTACAATCTCCCCTCCATATGAAACTTCGCCCTCGAAATTTACGTACATGGTAGTTCAAAGAAATGAGAATACCTCGCTTTCTTTTTGGATTGTACCTTTCTGGTTATTTCCTCTGTATCATGATTTTTTCATTGCCCATATCCTGTATTTTAGGAATCATTCTAGAATACAGCTTCAAAACAAAGGTTAATTGACATATCACAATTTGTCAACTTAAGTAAGAAAAATTGGCTTAGTTAGGACACACACTAGCGAAGGATATTACTCGTCTCTCCCCTCCAAGTTCTAATCCCGAATCTCTGCCAGAGATCATATCCCTAAACTCTGATACCAAATATGACGGCCCCAAAATAGGTATACATCACCCATCTTGGGTCGCCAGAAACACGGTACAAAAATCAAATACAAACTTTATTTATCCAACTGTTGAACTGTCGTACAGAATACGACCACAGTTAAACTGTGAGTTTTAATACAAACATATGTAACTCTCATGGTGCCTCGACCACAACACCTTATAATGGTACCATACATAAAGGTACAGTCAATAACTGTTTTAAAAATTAAAATATATGGAAAATGCTCAAGGAAACCTTCGTATATGAGAGGCCATGCGTCTAAGTTATAATAGATATCATATGACTCGAGAATTGTCCTTGGTTGACCCAATAGACCCCAAAGAAAAACGAGAAGATTGCTATCATGTTCTTTCCAATGGTGAGTCTTCTCTTGATATATAATTATCTCCATTGTCTCCAATTGAGAATTATATTTCAACCAAACTCCAAGATTATATAGGTAGTGCTAGTAGATATACTCAGCAAGTGGATGTGCACAACCCTGTCTTATGATAATACGAAGTCGTATGTCATTAGACATCTTGTATGATAGTGGCAAAACACTCTTCCAAAGTTGGGTTCGCCTCACCCTATTTGATTCACTAAATATTACTATTAAATGACGTATGAAATACAACACACTTATCTAAAGTTCTCAAAATAATTTTTTCCATACTGTTTAGGGAGAACCTCAACAGCTATAGACCACCGTTCTATTCCCCTGTTACCCCCGCTTGACCCAACTAAACTCTTATTACCTGAAAGGAATTGGGAAGCAAAATGGTGAGCATAACTAGCCCAGTAAAGAATATCATGACTAAAGATAATTAAATTATCAATAGCCTTCGTCAGTAATAAATCAGAGATTTAGAACATATAGTAGATGATAAAACTTTTCAACCATAGTTGCAGCGGGACGAGCAATCCATTAGAAGAGTTAAATAGACCATAAAGTCTATTATCTTCTCAATGTTAAAAGTCCACCAACAATGTTTTATCCCTGTAACATCAATCAACAATTCATGTCCGCAGTCATGTGAATAACTCATAATCATAATTGTGGTTCTAAATTCCTTTTCGCACCCAGGACGAAGATAATTTTTATCACCTGTCTTTACCTGAAACATCAAAGATCATGGTTATACCAAATCACAGTTCATGTTCATAATCATACTAATAAATTCATCTTTGCACTACGGGCCAAAGATATTCATTAACAGTTCATCTTTGCACTACAGGCCAAAGACATACAACTGTATTTTAGAAGAGTCAAGTAGAGCATGATATCTACTATCTTCTACGAATTAAAAGTTTATTATCAATAGTTTATCGCTGAGACTCAGCTCAATAAATAATCCACATCACCGAATTATCCATGCACTACGGCCAATGATATTCGTTAGTATCACATCCATGAATTATCCATGCACTACGGGCTAAGGATATTCATTATTTTCACATCCATGAATTAATATTTCATCGCTGAGACTTAGCTCAATAATTAATGCACATCACTGAATTATCCATGCACTACGGCTAAGGATATTCATTAGTATCACGTCCACAAATTATTCATGCACTACGGGCCAAGGATATTCGTGTTTTCACCAATGGTCATGATTATACCGAATAATCCTTGGTCATAATCATGCTAACAACTGTCCATCAATGCACTATGGGCCAATGAGGACTTTTATCATTTGTAACATTACATGTCATGATTATACCGAATTATTCCTGGTTATAATCATACCAATCAACAGTCCATCTATGCACTGCGGGCCAAAGATGACTTTCATCACAATATAAGCATGAGGATGATGACAATGATATACGAATTCAATTAAATGAAAGCAAAGGATAAATTTTAAAGATTTATAATTTAATTTATCCAGAATTCAATAATATCCAAATTGTCAACATGATATTGCTTTGTGGAGTAAAATTCAAGAATAATATCCATGTATTAAAAATAATTTGGACAGAAAAAAAATAAATTTTTTGGCGAATAGTACCCCGTAAATAGTATCATGTGAATAGTATTTCGAGAATAGTATCCCGTGAATAGTACCCCAGCATGAAAAGTGCTCCGAATACCCGAGTGAATAATATTTGAGTGAATAATAACTGGGTGAATAGTAACCCATGAATAGTACCCCGGTATGAAAAGTGCCCCGAATACCCGAGTGAATAATATTCTAGTGAATAGTAACTGGGTTAATAGTAACATGTGAATAGTATCCCGGGTGAAAATATTGATATTTAATAAAAAGTTAAATCAATATTCTAATGAAACGATACTGGATGAAGCGCAAAACTCAAGGGTATTCCATTAATTTCAGGGTTTGTAGAAGCAATATTTACCATAATAAGTTTAGATTTAAGAATATGAAAAGAAATAACATACGAAACTGTAAATGAATTTTTACCTGTCATGCGGTACGTAATTCGCGTAGACAGGTTATTCTGACATATTAAATGATGAATACGAAAAATAGTATTCCTTATGAATACGAAAGAAATAATACCCATTACGAAGACAAAAGAAATAACACCCCTTACGATTATAACAAATAATATCCCTTACCTTAGTAGAAGACTAGATACTGCAATAGTGAATTAGCAGAATACTCTTCTTCTTTCTCTCTATAGTTTCTCTTGTGAGTTTTAGTGAATTGGTGAGAATGAAAGAAGAATTAAACTTCTATTTATAGGAGAATGGACTAAATAGTAACTGATTCACGAACGGTCCAGATTGATTTACTATTAGAACGGACGGACCATATTGATTACTATTAAAATCACAACCGATGGTCCAGATTGATTTACTTTTAAAACTACCACCGACGGTCCAAATTGATTTACTTTTAAAACCACCACCGACGGTCCTGATTGATTTACTTTTAAAACCACAATCGACGGTCCAGATTGATTTACTATTAAAACTAACATCGACGGTCCAAATTGATTTACTATTAAAACTACCACCGATGGTCCAGATTGATTTACTATTAAAACCACCACCGACGGTCCATAAAATTAGTAAATCTTCCCATGGAATATTAAGTCAAATTACCACAAACGCCACATAATAAATCCCTATATTTATAGCAAAAATTGAATAAATATTTACCACAATCATTTATCTTTAATAAACACATTTTTAATCTATTAACATGTATTCATCATTAATATTATAACTTACAATATCGACAACTAGAACATTCCCAGGTAAGAGGGGGCTTTCCGATAAAGATTTCTCCTTATTGGCGCGCAATTAGGTGACCAAACCCCTTTTCTCGACAGAACTTTCTTGACATTATCAATAATATAAATAATTATATGAATAATTTTGTCGTCTCATTTATTGATTTAATAATATAAAATATTGTGACAATAATTGAATAAAACTAAGTGACTTCTTACGTAAGCATCAATAATCAGAGATACTGTGTAATACCGTGTGCTACTGTGCAACAACGCGTATTACTGTATCTTTATTACCGATTATTTTATGACAACTTGCTTACTTTGAAAAAATTTCATATATCACCCTTAACTTTAACCTTTTATCATTTTAACCATTTACTAAATAAAATAATAATTATAAGAAAATTGAATACTTTTATTTCATAAAATTCGGGGTCTTACATAAACTTTTAAATTATAGAAGGGATTAGACATTATACTCTACTTGACTCTTCTAATGGATTGCTTGTTTTGATGCAGTTAAATTTGTTGTCTATTGTATTCTATCAGTTTTTATATTGTTGAAGACTAAAGATAATTTATTCTGCATTATCTTAGTCATAATATTCTTTACTGTGCTAGTTTAGCTCACCCTTTTCTTTTATTGTTCTATTCAGAAAATGAGAATATAGCTGGGACTAGTCGGAGAATGGAGTGATGGTCCAAGATGGTGGCTATAGTATTCCTCACAATTTTATGAAATAGTGTGATAATAAATATAATGATGACTTCATTTGAGTTTGGATATTGTCTACGAGACAATATTCGTGTTAAAACTCTCAGCTTACGTTTGTCGTATTGTGTAAATTACGTTTGTATTTAAATTATGTACCATGTATTTGGCGACTCGGAATGGGTTGTGTATACCTATTTTGGGGGCGTCACAGTTGGTATCAAAGCTTAGGGATATGATCCCTGGCTGAGATTTGAGATTAGAACTAGAAGGGGAGAGACGGGTAAATCCTTCGCTAGTATGACCTACCTAAGCTTATTTGTTATTTAATTGGTCGGTTAGAATATAGGGATAATATGTGGCATGTTAATTAACCCTTGTTTTGTGGCAGTGTTTGAAAATGGCATCTGAAAATGTTGAGATAAGCAATGAAGCACATGAGGCCGTTAAGTCACCGACGATCAATAACCAGGATAATATGCATCAGGGATGCAACAATCCTCATGTAAACAACAACACCGACCAAATGATGAACGACGGGATGTTTAGGAGCTTTCTGCAATTCATGCAACACCAAACGAGAGAGACTCCTATTCAAAATGCAGGTGTGAAATAATAGCAACTCTTTGCTGGTCACCGCTAAGCAATTCAAAGAGCTGGGACCACCGGAGTTTTTAGGAAAGCCAGAACCACTTAAGACAGAGATGTGGATTAAGCAGATCACCAAGATATTTGATGTCTTGGGATGCTCCGAGGAGTAAAAGGTTCCCTTTGCCACCTTTATGTTGCGAGGAGAGGCATATTATTGGTGGGAATCTGTAAAACGTACTTAACCTTCCGTAATAAAGATGTATTGGGAGAAGTTCCAAGAATTGTTCAACGGCAAGTACTTTTCTGAAAGTATTCGTCACATGAAAGAGGTAGAATTCATCAAGCTGGCGCAAAACAATATGATCGTATCATAATACGAGGCTAAATTTGCGGAATTATCCAGGTTTGTATCCTATTTGGTAGATAATGAGGAGCACGTGACATGAATGTTTCTGCGAGGTTTGAAACCCGAAATACGTCAATACCTCATTTCTCACAAACTTTGCTTGTATTCAGATATTGTGAATAGGGATCAGTTATTGGAGCGTGATAATGAGTCAGCCCAACCAAAAGATAGCAATCAGCAAAATGAAAATATCAGTGGTAGTAGTCATCGGAGCGGTGACAACAAACGTGGAGGAAATCATCATGCTAGAAATGGTAACCACTTCGGTGGTAATCCTGGCCAAGATAATAGAAGTGAAAATTTCAAAAAGAGGAGATTCAATAATGATGGAAAGACAGCAACACCATCACCCGTTTTCAAGGAAGGAGAACGACCACCGGTCGTATGCTATAAATGAGGACAAGAAGGACCCATTAGTCTAAACTGTACGCAGCAACCCAAAGTGTGTTATAATTTCAAAAAGGAAGGTCATTTAGCTCGATTTTGTCATGTAACGAAGTCAAGTCCAGCTGGGATGGTGGCACCAAAGGTTATCCCAGACAAGTCAAAGCCGGTAGTTCAAGGGAGAGCGTTTGTCGTGACCTCCCAAAAAGTGAGGAACCCGAACGAAGTTATCACGGGTAAGCTAATCATAAACTCTTGCGAAGTATATACCTTATTTGATACCGGCTCTCTACCCATTCTTTTATTTCACCTACTTGCGCTCAACGTTTAAATTTGACTCCAGAGAAATTAGACTTTGACTTATCTATTGAGACTCCGTTAGGAGAAATCTTCATTACATCCACTGTTTATAATTCTTGTTTGATTCAAATCGGCACCCTCACATTACCTGTTGATCTCATCTCTTTGAAAATACTTGCATTTGCTGTGATTTTAGGGATTGATTGGTTAACTACTCATCATGCTAAAATTTATTGTTTTCATAAGGTTGTTAGCTTTCATATTCCTAACCAACCTATTATGCGAATTCAAGCAACTAAACCACTAAACTCAATCACCGTCATATCAAGTCATAAAGCCATTCGTTTATTAAAAAACGGATGTCAAGCTTTCTTAGCCCATGTCACGGATTTAAACAAAAATACGTCAGATTTGAATGATATTTCTATTGTTAATAAATTTCCTGACGTATTCCCTAAAGAACTTCCTGGTCTTCCTGTGAGACCCCAAATTTTATGAAATGAAAGTATTCAATTTTTTTATAATTATTATGTTATTTAGTAAATGGTTAAATTGATAAAAGGATTAAAGTTAAGGGTGATATGTGAAAATTTTGCAAAGTAAGCAAGTGGTTATATAATATTTGATTGGTCGGGGAATATTTGTTTTAACAGAGAATATTCGTACGACGGCACAATCATTGGTGGACCCCACAACGGAAGTATTGTCGTAGTTAGAAAACGACAGAATTATCTTTTTATAAAAATAACGGTGGAGGTGTTACCGTTAAAACTGTTGAACTACTCGTCAGTAAAAGTACAGTAATACGCGTGATTGCATAGTAGCACACGGTATTTATTATTACTGCATCATATCTCTCATATTATTAATTCAATTATTGTCACAGTATCATCTTCATAATATGATATATTATTAAATCAATAATTGAGACGGCAAAGTTATTCATATTATTATTTGCAATATTGACAATGTCTAGAAGTTCTGTCAAGGAGAGGTTTGGTCACCTAATTGCGTGCCAATAAGGAGAAATCCTTATCTGAAAGCCCCTTCTTTTATGGGAACGACCTGGTTATTAAATATTATGAATTATAATATTAATGATGAATAAGTTCGTGTTGATTAAAGATGAAATTGATAGTTCCATTGTGTGGGAATTATTAGTGTTAGTAGAAATCGATATTTATTTTGATAATAATTGATGTTTGGAGGTTATATTGACCAATCGGGTATTCGAGACACTTTTCGTGTCAGAGGACTATTCACGGATTACTATTCACCCGGTTACTATTCACTCTAGTATTGTTCACTCGGGTATTTGTGACACTTTTCGTGTCGGGATACTATTCACGGTGTACTATTATCGAAGTACTATTCACCTGAAAAATATATTTTTTTCGGTCCAAATCATTTTTTAGTACAATATTATTCAATGAGAAGATATGATAATTTTTCAGACAGTTGGTTGAAATTATAATAGTAAATCAATATGGATCGTTGGTTTAAAGTTTTAATAGTAACTTGTCCTTTCGGTTTTTCAAGAGTTATTTGTCCTTTCGGTTTTTCAAGAGTTATTTGTCTCTTCGGTTTTCCAAGTGTTACTTGTCTCTTAGGTGTTCCAAGAGTTAATTGCCCCTTCGCAAATAGTAGTTCTCTCTTCAATATTACCAAGAGTCATTTTGACCCTTCGTTAAGACCAAGAGCTACTTTCAATTCTTCTATAAATAGAAGCTCATTCCTTCATTATTTCTTACGAATTCACTTAAACTCTAGATAGAGAAACTATAGAGAGAAAGAAGAAAAATATTCTGCTACTTCACTACTCTAGTATCCAGTTTCTTTCTAAGGTAAGGGATATTATTATTATTATTATTATTATAGTAAGGGATATTATTTCTTTCGTATTCATGAAGAGAGCTATTGTTATTCTATTCTTTATTATTATGTTGGAATAACCTGTCTATGCGAAGTACTGCATACATGATGAAATTATTATGTTATTCCATTCTTTATTATTCTGTTGGAATATCCTGTCTGTGCGGATTACGCATAACCTGGTTCTATTTTTTATTATTATTCTGTTGGAATAACCTGTCTGTGCGGTCTATCACATGCATGGTGAATTCTACTGTTATTCCATTCTTTATTATTCTGTTGGAATATCCTGTCTGTGCGGATGACGCATGACCTGGTTCCATTATTTATTATTCTGTTGGAATATCATGTCTGTGCGGATTACGCATAACCTGGTTCCATTCTTTACTATTATTCTGTTGGAATAACCTGTCTATGCAGTCTATCGCATGCATGGTGAATTCTCCTGTTATTCCATTCTTTATTATTCTGTTAAAATATCCTGTCTGTGCGGATGACACATGACCTGATTCCATTATTTATTATTCTGTTAGAATAACATGTTTACGCGGACTACCGCATGCATGGTGAATGACCTTTCGTATTCATTCTTTATTAAATTGTTGAAATGATCTGTCTACGTGGATTACCGCATGACGGATGAAAATCTATTTGCAGTTTCATAATTTTTCTGACCCTCAAAAATTCTAGAAAAATTTGTAATGATAATTTGATGAGTTTTCTAGATTGTGTCCAAAAATGATGATTTTTGGATGTATAGATTAGGAGTTATGAATTTTATAGGAAAATACTATTTTAAAAGTAAACACTTATAACTCCTTGTGGTTAACTCCAAAATTGGTGAAATTTTTATTGGGAGTACATATATATAACATGAGTATACCTTGTAAATTTCAAAAATTTTGGACAAACGTATAATTTATGATAAATGTCTAAATATTCGGCAGTTTTGGCCATATGAAAAATAGTAAATGAATTTTAAAAATTCTGAGAAAAATATATGTTCAATATGGGACTATATTCTGCTAAATCCCATAAATGAATAATTTTTAGGACTGATTTGGTATTTTTTATAAAAATAGTTTAGTTACGAACATATGAACTAAATATGTTATGTGAAGTTAAAAAATTGATAAATAAGAGTTTATGGCTTGGAAATCCTATATAAGGTATATGCAGATTTTTTATGAGTGATTTGATCATTGGTGATGAAATCTTATGAGTATGGCATTTTGAATGATTAAATACTGTAGGGTTTCGGCACAGAAACGCACAGCGGAAATTAAAATTTTAAAGCAATTTCCGAAACCCTAAAACAGGATCCATGCGAAAAATCAATTAATTAAGAGGTTTAGAGATTATACCGAATATGAAAACGAGAGTCTAAAATCGACTGCGCCTCGAATCTCCAACGCAATACAAACCGACTGCGTCTCTACGGTATCCACACGAACGCTCCGCGAATCGTCTTACGATCTGCAGAAGAAGGAATCGCGGTACTAGCCACCAAGGATGAGGATTTTCGGAACTATTTTCTCTAGTCTCTCTCTAAGAGCGGCTAGGGTTTTGTTTTGACGTAAAAACCTAAAGTCTGATATACATCATATATATAGCAGTCAGGAGGAATTAATCAAAACATAATATTATTAAAATCCGAATTTATATATATCTTAATTAAGTCTTACTTAATTAATATACCTATATATAAATTATCCTATTAATTTAAATTCGTAATTTAAAATTATATCAATCATATTGACATATTTAAATCTTTACAATTTAAATTAATTTCCTTTTAATTACGTTCTTTGTGTGTGACCCTATAGGTTATTATTACGTTGGCAATAACCTTAAAATCATATTATAAAGTTATAAACAGTGAGCGGCATCTAGTAATGCATCACTGCTACCCAAGTAATAATAAGATCGATGATTCGATGCAACCTTTTCGTGACCAATGTTTCAATGTAATTTAATCCTTTTAACCTTAATATCCTAGATTAAACTCGAGTCATGGAATGTGTCATACTCTTCATAATTTAATCTGAGTTTTCTTGATCAATGAGTAGACTATATGAAACAAATCACTATTTGAGCATGGCCATGCATTTCATAGTCCTACTCAATCAAGAGGCCTATGGATATCACCTATAAAATATAGGATGGTTAAATTCCATCTAGATCACTCATATTACTCACACGATTCATAATGAACCCAATAATCACCTTTATAGTCCACCCTATTAAAGGTGACATTTGATGATATCAAAGTACATAAATTCTCGTGTAGTAATATAGCGGTTTCAGGTCGGAGGACCATTACATCATTGTCACTATGAGAATTGCTAATGACACTTCGCATAATGCTCCATATAGAATTCTCATGGTGGGTCTGTCCAGTACATTGTTCTCTAACATGTACCTATGCATTGACTTAATATCTCATATATTTATGACCAATGAGATTTGGTCATCAGTCAATCCACATACTAGTCTCAATGCATCATTGTTGTCCCATCAACAATGATACTCGACTAGGGACATTTAAGAACAATGATACTAATTGTAATTATATAATCTCATGTTCAAGTCACATACTTGAAACTATATAATTTGTATCACTATTCTAAGGAATTTTATTATGTTAACAATTATATTACGCAGTAATTAAAACCATAATAAAATCATTTATTTATTCAATCAACAATAATATCAAATGTTAAGCAATTACATCAAATAATTGGTCTCTAGGGCATAAACTCTAACAAATACATTATTTGGTAAAGTGTAAACAAGTAAAATAAATTATTTATAAGTTTAAGAGTGATTAAAATATTATTAGAATAATAATAATATTAGATTATTAATTTATTAAGTGATTGATAATATTTGGATAAATTTAAAGTCTTTAATATTTATCCTTGATATCGTTTGATTAATGTTTATATCATTGTCATCATCCTCATACTTATATTATGATGAAAGTCATCTTTGGCTTATGTGCAAAGATGGACTGTTGATTATTGGTTTTACAGTTGTATATCTTTGGCTTACGTGCAAAGATGGACTGTTGATTATTGGTTTTACAGTTGTATATCTTTTTTGGCTTACTTGTAAAGATGAACTATTGATTGATGAGTATCTTTGGCTTACGTGCAAAGATGGACTGTTGATTATTGATTTTACAGTTGTATATCTTTGGCTTACGTGCAAATATGGACTGTTGATTATTGGTTTTATAATTGTATATCTTTGGCTTACGTGCAAAGATGGACTGTTGATTATTGGTTTTACAGTTGTATATCTTTGGCTTACGTGCAAAGATGAACTATTGATTGATGAGTATCTTCGGCTTAAGTGCAAAGATGGACTGTTAATTATTGGTTTTACAGTTGTATATCTTTGGCTTACGTGCAAAGATAGACTGTTGATTATTGATTTTATAATTGTATATCTTTGGCTTACGTGCAAAGATGAACTATTGATTGATGAGTATCTTTGGCTTATGTGCATAGATGAACTGTTTATTGGTATGATTATGATCAGGGATCATTCGGTATAATCATGACCCGTAATGTTATAGATGATGTGGTAAAGTCCTCATTGGCCCGTAGTGCATTGATGGACAGTTATTGGTATGATTATAACTAGGGATTATTCGGTATAATCATGACCATTGATGATTACATGAATATCCTTGGCCGTAGTGCAGGGATGATTCGATGATGTGGACTATTTATTAAGCTGAGTCTCAGTGATAAAATATTGATTATACACTTTTAATTCGTAAAAGATAGTAGATATCATGCTCTACTTGACTCTTTTAAAATACAGTTGTATGTCTTTAGCCTGTAATGCAAAGATGAATTGTTAATGAATATCTTGGTCGTAGTGCAAAGATGAATTTATTAGTATGATTATGAGCATGAATTGTGATTTGGTATAACCATGATTTTTGATGTTTCAAGTGAAGATATGTGATGAAAATTATCTTCGTCCTGAGTTCGAAGTGAAATTTAGAACCACAATTATGATTATGAGTTATTCATATGATTGTGGACAGAAACTGTTGATTGATGTTACAGGGATAAAACATTGTTGGTGAACTTTTAACGAGAAGATAATAGACCTTATGGTCTATTTGACTCTTTTAATGGATTACTCGTTCCGCTGCAACCATGGTTAAAAAGTTTTATCATCTACCATATGTTCTAAATCTCTGATTTATTATTGATGAAAGCTATTGATAATTTAATTGTCTTTAGTCATGATATTCTTAATGGGCTAGTTGTGCTCACCCTTTTCTTTCACAATTCCTTTCAGGTAATAAAAGTGTAGCTATGTCGAGTGGGGTATTAAGAGGATTAGAACGGTGGTCTATAGCTATCGAGGTTCTCCCTAAATAGTATGGAAATAATTTTATTAAGAACTTTAGATAAGTGTGTCATATTGTATACGTCATTTGATATTTAATTTTGGTGAATCGAATAGGGTGAGGTGAACCCAACTTTGGAAGGGTGTTTTGCCACTATCATACAAGATGTCTAATGACATACAACCTCGTGTTATCATAAGACAGGGTTGTGCACATCCACTTGCTGAGTATATCTACGAGTACTTCCCAAAGATTTTAATTTCTAAAACAGTTTTTGACTGTACTTTTATGTAAAGAACCATTGCAAGGTTGTGGTCGAGGCACCATGAGAGTTACATATATTTGTATTAAAACTCACAGTTTAACTGTGGTCGTATTCTGCACGATAGTTAAAATGAAGTTTGTATTTGATTTTTATAGTATGATATATGGCGACTCAGAATGGGTCGTGTTGACCTATTTTGGGGGCGTCACACTACCCCCAGAGCGTAAAATTGAATTTTGTATTGACCTTGAACCCGGTATAAAACCTATTTCCAAAACCCCATATCGAATGACTCCTATTGAACTTCAGGAGTTAAAAACCTAACTTCAAGAATTGTTAGACATCGATTTCATTCGTCCTACAACGTCTCCTTGGGGTGCTCCTGTTCTATTCGTAAAGAAGAAAGATAGGAGTATGCGACTTTGCATTGACTATCGAGAGTTGAATCATGTCACCGTCAAAAATAGGTTCCCGTTGTCTCGCATTGATGACCTGTTTGACCAGTTGCAAGGTAATAAATTCTTTTCAAAGATCGATCTTCGTTTCGGATATCATCAGTTAAAGATTAAAACTGATGACACTCCAAAGACTACTTTCAGAACTCTGTACGGGCATTACGAATTCCTAGTCATATCTTTTTGATTGACTAATTCTCCTGCTACCTTCATGGATATGATGAACCGAGTATTCAATGAATATTTGGATCATTTTGTAGTTGTCTTTATTGATGACATTCTCATATACTCCAAAAGCCGTGAAGATCATGAGCAACACTTGAGGCTGATACTCCAAAAGTTTCGTGAAACAAGCTATATGCCAAGTTGAAGAAATGCAAGTTCTGGCTTGAGGAAGTAGCATTCCTTGGGCACGCGATATCAAATCACGGAATATCTGTTGACCAAGCGAAGATTGAATCAATACAAAGTTGGGAGCAACCTAAGTCAGTGACCGAAGTATATAGCTTTCTGGGCTTAGCTGGTTATTATCGGAGATTCGTGGAAGAATTTTCTATAATCGCTACTCCATTAACTCAGCTGACTCGAAAAGATACAAAATTCGGATGGAGCTAGGTGTGACGCCCCCAAAATAGGTATACAACACCCATTCTGAGTCGCCAAATATATGGTACAGAAAGCAAACTACAGCTTCAATAATACAAATATCGTGCAAAATACGACAACACATACTGTGAGTTTAAATACAAATATTGTCTTCTAGACAATATCCACACTCAAATAAATCCTCATTACAATTATTCAAACACTATTTTACAGAAATAGTGAGGACTGCTAAAACATCTTTCTAGAACCATCACTCCATACCCCGACTAGATCCTGCTATGTTCTCACCTCCTGAGAAGAAAAATGGAACAAAAAGGAAAAGGGTGAGCTCAACTAGCCCAGTAAAGAATATTATGACTAAGATAATATACAAACAAATTATCGTTAGTCTTCAACAGGGAAAAATCTGATAGAATATAATCGACAACAAGTTTTAGATCAACAACTGCAGCGGAAACAGCAAACCATTAGAAGAGTCAAGTAGAGAAAGAATTCTACTATCTTCTAAGATTTAAAAGTCCATCATCAATATTTTATCCCTGTAACATCAATTAATAATCATCTTTATCCAAATATTCATCTTTGCACTACAGGCCAAAGATATTCATTTGTATCACCTGTCAGTCATGTTCATCTCAACACCTGTTCATCTTTGCACTACAGGCCAAAGATATTCATCAAGTAATCATACATCTTTGCACTACAGGCCAAAGATATTCATTAATATCATCATTTAAGACTGAGGATGATGAAAAATATCTTAAAGAGAACGAATCCAATGAGACAGAAGGACAAATAGTAGGGATTCGTATAACAGTTTATCCAAGATCAATAATACTTCATAATAATCAATTGTGAAGCAGAATTCAAAAATAAAGATCAAAACATAGATACAATCAAAGATAGTAACCATAATAGACATCTCGGACAAAAAGAAAAAATTTTATTTTTCGGTGAATAGTGCCGTATTTGTGAATAGTGCCGTATACATGAATAGTGCCGTATACATAAATAGTAACCCCGACACAAAAAGTTCCAAATTTGATAAAAACTCATATCAATATTTCAGCATAATGATATTGAAGAAAATAATATCATTTAAGAAGAAAATAATATCCCTTACCTCAAGATATCAGTACTTCTGGTCGGAATACCGGTATAAGGCTGAAAGAAACTTGCTCTGATGAATAGAAACTCTCAAAGTATCTAAATACTCACAAAATACACTCAATAATCTAGAGAGAGAAAGAGAGAAAACTTGTTTCTGGTGTGATTTTCAATTCTAACTTAGCCCTCTATTTATAGGAAAATTTTAGTAGGTTTGACCTGCAACCTGATGGCTTTACCTGCTACTATTCCCACCCACCACATTTGAAATATAATTCAGCACATTTCTTCACCAACCACAAGTGGGGCCCACCAATTCTAGAATTTTCCATCAAAATGATAAACTCCGAAAATTCAACAATTTCTGAACCAGTCATCTCGTAAAATTCATAATAAATCATACGTTCATTTTTAACGGTTCAAAATTTGTGGACATATACTCAACTTATATATGTATAACATATCCAAAAATTACCACGATCCAACGGTCGGATTAAAAATTATAACACCTGCAATATTTCTCAAAAACCCTGATTTGATTTTTAATACCTCCATTCCGATAAAAATACTAATAAAACACCTCAACATTAACTCCTTCATTTTTAACCACAAAAATATATCCCTCATTTATATCCACATAAAATAAATATTTCCTTATCATATGAATCAATAATTAATTATTCACAAATAATATTACATAATCACATTTATGACAACCAGGCCGTTCCCAGGAAAGAGGGGGCTTTCCAATAAGGATTTCTCCTTACTGGCGCGCAATTAGATGACCAAACCTCTCCTTAGACAGAACTTTCTAGACATTGCCAATAATGTTATCTAATAATATTATTCAAATAATATGAATTATTGATCTGATAATGGAAAATACTGTGCAGCAATAATTATTGAAACAACAATAATATAAAATATCAATGCAACAATTATTGAATCAATAAAATAAAATATTGAACAATAACTACTGTAACAATTATTGAGTAGTGCCTTCTTACGTAAGAATTAATAATTGGTGCAATACCGTGTGCTACTGTATTTTAATCACCGGGTATTCCAACAGTATTAACGGTAACAACTACGCCGTTATTTATAAATAACTTATACTTGTCATTTTCTTCATCCAATCGCTTTCCGTTATGGGGCCCACACAAGGCTGCGCCATCGTACGAATATTCCCCGACAGCAAGAATATTCCACGACCAAACGAATATTCCCCCGACAAAATGAATATTTTATAACCACTTGCTTATTTTACAAAATTTGCACATTTCACCCATAACCAAAGTATTATATCAAATTAGCCCCTTATTATTCACAATAATATTTAGAGAAAATTTGATTTTATTCATTAATAAGTTGGGGTCTTACAACCTCCCCTCCTTATGAAATTTCGTCCTCGAAATTGACGTACGTACCTGATATTTCGAAAAGGTGAGGATACCTCGCTTTCATTTCTGATTCCAACTCCCAGGTCATTTCTTCAATAGCATAGTTTCTCCACAAAACCTTAACTTGTGGTATAACGTTCGTGCGTAGGACATGCTCTTTCCTATCCAAGATCTTAACATGTAACTCCTCGTACATTAAATCTTCAGCTATCTCGTCTGGTTCTAACTCAATAATGTGGTTCGGGTCTTTAACATATTTACGAAATATAGATATGTGAAAAATATTATGAACACGAGACATGCTTGGAGGTAATGCGAGTCTATATGCCACATTTCCTATTCGCTCAAGAATCTCAAATGGACCAACAAATCTTGGATTGAGCTTTCCTCTATTCCCAAATCTTGTAACTCCCTTCCATGGTGCAACACGTAATAATACATGATCCCCAATATTAAATTCCACGTCCTTCCGATGAAGATCCGCATAACTCTTTTGTCGATCCTGTGCCGTTTGTATACGTTGTCGAATCGTTTGGATCTTCTCTGTAGTAATGCGTACCAACTCTGGTCCCAATAATGTTGCTTCACCCACCTCGTCCCAGCATACTGGAGAACGACATTTTCTTCCATACAACGCCTCGAATGGAGCCACACCTATGCTCGCCTGATAACTGTTGTTTTAGGAGAATTCCACCAATGGTAGGTACTTATCCCAACTCTGTGACGCCCCCAAAATAGGTATACAACACCCATTCTGAGTCGCCAAAATACATGGTACAGAAACAACTACATATTTATTATTACAACACAAGAACTGTGAGTTTAAATACAAATATTGTCATTTAGACAATATCCACACTCAAATAAGCCCTCATTACAATTATTGATACATTATTTCACAAAAATAGTGAGGACTACTAAAGTAACTTCTAGAACCATCATTCCATACCCCGACTAGTACTCGCTACATTCTCGCCTCTTGAGAAAAATGGAACAAAAAGGAAAAGGGTGAGCTCAACTAGCCCAGTAAAGAACATTATGACTAAGATAATACAGAACAAATTATCGTTAGTCTTCAACAGGGAAAAATCTAATAGAATACAATAGACAACAAGTTTTAAATCAATAACTGCAGCGGAAACAGCAAACCATTAGAAGAGTCAAGTAGAGAATGAGTTCTACTATCTTCTAAGATTTAAAAGTCCATCATCAATATTTTATCCCTGTAACAACAATCAATAACCATCTTTAATCAAATATTCATCTTTGCACTACAGGCCAAAGATATTCATTTGTATCACCAGTCGGTCATGTTCATCTCAACACCTGTTCATCTTTGCACTACGGGCCAAAGATATTCATCAGTGAATCATTCATCTTTGCACTACGGCCAAAGATATTTAGTAATATCATCATTTAGGACTGAGGATGATGAAAAATATCTTAAAGAAAACGAATCCAGTGAAACAAAATAACCATATTAAGGATTCGTATTTCGATTTATTCATGTCCAAAAATACCTTATAATTATTCATAGTGAAGTAGAATTCAAGAATGATCAAAACATGGATACAATCAAAGCTAGTACCCAGAATAGATATTTTGGGCGAAAAGAAGAAATTTTATTTTTCGGTGAATAGTAACTCGTGAATAGTAACTCGTGAATAGTAACTCATGAATAGTAACCCCGACGTGAAAAGTTCCAAATTTGATAAAAATTTCCAACCAATATTTCGGCATAATGATATTAAAGAAATAATATCATTTTTGAATAAAATAACATCCCTTACCTCGTACAGACAGTACTTCTGGTCGGAATACCGGTATAAGGCTGAAAGACACTTGCTCTGATGAATAGAAACTCTCAAAGTATCTAAATACTCACAAAATACACTCAATAATCTAGAGAGAGAAAGAGAGAAAACTTGTTTCTGGTGTGATTTTCAATTCTAACTTAGCCCTCTATTTATAGGAAAATGTTAGCACGCCGAAGCAGACTTAACCTGCAACCAGATGGCTTTACCTGCTACTATTCCCACCCACCACATTTGAATAAAAATCTCAGCACATTTCTTCACCAACCAAGAGTGGGGCCCACCAATTCTAGAATTTTCTACCAAAATGATTAACTCCGAAAATTCAACAATTTCTGAACCAGTCATCTCGTAAAATTCATAATAAATCATACGTTCATTTTTAACGGTTCAAAATTTGTGGACATATACTCAACTTATATATGTATAACATATCCAAAAATTACCACGATCCAACGGTCGGATTAAAAATTATAACTCCCGCAAAATATCTCAAAAACCCTGATTTTTAATACCTCCATTCCGACAAAAATACTGATAAAAAACCTCAACATTAACTCCTTCATTTTTAACCACAAAAATATATCCCTCATTTATATCCACAAAAATAAATATTTCCTTATCATATGAATCAATAATTAATTATTTACAAATAATATTACAGAATCACATTTATGACAACCAGGCCGTTCCCAGGAAAGAGGGGGCTTTCCAATAAGGATTTCTCCTTACTGGCGCGCAATTAGATGACCAAACCTCTCCTTAGACAGAACTTTCTAGACATTGCCAATAATGTTATCTAATAATATTATTCAAATAATATGAATTATTGATCTGATAATGGGAAATACTGTGTAGTGACAATTATTGAAACAACAGTAATATAAAATATCAACGCAGCAATTATTGAATCAATAAAATAAAATACTGAACAGTAATTACTGTAACCATTATTGAGTAGTGCCTTCTTACGTAAGAATCAATAATTGGTGCAATACAGTGTGCTACTGTGTAACAACGCGTATTACTGTGTTTTAACCACCGGGTATTCCAACAGTATTAACGGTAACAACTACGCCGTTATTAATAAAAAACATATACTTGTCGTTTTCTTCATCCAATCGCTTTCCGTTATGGGGCCCACAAAAGACTGCGCCGTCGTACGAATATTCCCCGACAGGAAGAATATTCCACGACCAAACGAATATTCCCCGACAACAATGAATATTTTATAACCACTTGCTTATTTAAAATATTTACGCATTTTACCCATAACTAACCTCATTAATCAATTTAACACTTACTATTTCAAAATAATAAATAGAGGGAATTTAAATTTCATTTATTAATAATTTGGGGTCTTACAACCTCCCCTCCTTATGAAATTTCGTCCTCGAAATTGACGTACGTACCTGGTGTTTCGAAAAGATGAGGATACCTCGCTTTCATTTCCGTTTCCAACTCCCAGGTCATTTCCTCAATAGCATGGTTTCTCCACAAAACTTTAACTTGTGGTATGACCTTCGTGCGTAGGACATGCTCCTTTCTATCCAAGATCTTGACAGGTACCTCTTCGTACGTTAAGTCTTCAGCTATCTCGTCCGGTTCTAACTCAATAACGTGGTCTGGGTCTTTCACATATTTACGTAACACAGATATATGAAAAACATTATGAACACGAGACATACTTGGAGGTAACGCAAGTCTATAGGCCACATTTCCTACTCGGTCAAGAATCTGAAATGGACCAATAAATCGTGGATTGAGCTTTCCTCTCTTCCCAAATCTTGTAACTCCTTTCCATGGAGCCACACGCAACAATACATGATCCCCAATGTCAAATTCCACGTCCTTCCGATGAAGATCCGCATAACTCTTTTGTCGATCCTGTGCCGTTTGTATACGTTGTCGAATCGTTTGGATCTTCTCTGTAGTCATGCGTACCAACTCTGGTCCCAACAATGTTGCTTCACCCACCTCGTCCCAGCATATTGGAGAGCGACACTTTCGTCCATATAATGCTTCAAATGGGGCCACACCTATACTTGCCTGATAACTGTTATTGTAAGAGAATTCCACCAATGGTAGGTACTTATCCCAACTCCCTTTGAAATCTAGGACACAAAGTCTTAATAGATCTTCAAGAGTTTGAATAGTCCTCTCTGATTGTCCGTCCGATTGAGGATGGTATGCCGAACTAAATCGTAAATCTGTGCCCATAGCTTTTTGCAAGCTAACCCAAAATCTTGAAGTGAATCTTGGGTCACGATCCGAAACTATGGATACTGGCATGCCATGCAGTCTCACAATCTCATCTACGTATATACGAGCAAGACGTTCAAGGGAATAAGTCTCCCGTATCGGCAAGAAATGAGCAGACTTGGTTAATCTATCAACAATAACCCAAATAGCATTTATGCCTTGAGAAACCGTGGGAAGACCCGTAACGAAATCCATGGTAATGTGTTCCCACTTCCATTTCGGAATCTCAAGTGGTTGCAATGGACCCTTTGGTACTTGATGTTCCGCCTTTACACGTTGACAAGTTAAACACCTCGAGATAAACTTTGCAATCTCTCTCTTCATATTATTCCACCAAAATGTATGTCGTAGATCACGATACATTTTGGTACTTCCAGGATGGATTGCAAATGGTGTATTGTGTGCTTCCATCATGATCTTGTACTTCAAATCAGAATTGTTAGGAACACAGAGTCTAGAGTGAACTCGAAGTATTCCTTCTTCATCGATTCTTGCTTCTGGAATAGAACCTTCTTGCACTTTCTTCTTCATACGCATCAGCTCTATGTCCGTAGCTTGAGCAGCTTTAACTTTATCGATTAAAGTCGGTTCTACTCGTATATTTGATATCATCATGTGGGTACTTGGAGCCTTCATCTCTATCTCCATCCTTTGCAAGTCATACAAAATGGGCCTTTGTGTTAACAACATTGCACTCGTACCCGCATATGATCTTCTACTCAATGCGTCAGCTACTACGTTTGCTTTTCCAGGATGATATTGGATGGTATGATCGTAATCTTTCAACAGCTCGAGCCAACGTCGCTGCCGCATGTTGAGTTCCTTTTGGGTGAAGAAATATTTAAGGCTTTTATGATCTGTATAGATCTCCACTTTCTCCCCATACAGGTAGTGTCTCCAGATCTTCAACGCGAAAACTACTGCTGCCAACTCCAAATCATGAGTAGGATAATTCCTCTCATATTCTTTGAGTTGTCGCGAGGCATAGGCTATGACTTTCCCATGTTGCATGAGAACACATCCTAACCCTTTGCCTGAAGCATCACTGTAGATAACAAATCCATCCGAACCAGATGGTATTATCAGAACAGGTGCCGAAATGAGTCTCCTCTTAAGCTCTTGAAAACTCTTCTCGCATTCCTTGCTCCATACGAATTTGATATCTTTCCGAGTCAGCTGAGTTAACGGGGTAGCGATTCGAGAAAACCCTTCCACGAATCTTCGATAATAACCAGCTAAGCCTAGAAAGCTACGTACTTCGGTCACCGTCTTTGATTGCTCCCAACTTTGTATTGCTTCAATCTTCGCCGGGTCAACAGATACTCCATGTTTTGACACCACGTGCCCTAGGAAAGCTACTTCCTCAAGCCAGAACTCGCATTTCTTCAACTTGGCATATAACTTATTTTCACGCAGCCTTTGGAGTACCAGCTTCAAATGATGCTCATGATCTTCACGGCTTTTGGAATATATGAGGATGTCATCAATAAAGACAACAACGAACTGATCCAAATAATCCTTAAATACTCGGTTCATCATATCCATGAAAGCCGCAGGAGCATTAGTTAATCCAAAAGACATAACTAGGAACTCATAATGCCCGTACCGAGTTCTGAAGGCAGTCTTTGGAATATCCTCAGTTTTAACCTTCAACTGATGATATCCAGAACGAAGATCGATCTTTGAAAAGAACTGTGCTCCTTGTAACTGGTCAAACAGGTCATCAATACGAGGTAGCGGATACCTATTCTTAATAGTGACATGGTTTAATTCCCGGTAATCAATACAAAGTCGCATACTCCCGTCTTTCTTCTTTACAAATAAAGCAGGAGCACCCCAAGGAGATGTACTAGGACGAATGAAACCGATGTCCAACAACTCTTGTAGTTGGACCTTTAACTCCTGAAGTTCAATAGGAGCCATTCGATATGGGGTTTTAGAAATGGGCTTTGTACCAGGTTCAAGATCAATAAAGAATTCAATTTCTCGTTCCGGGGGTAGACCGGGAAGTTCTTCAGGAAATACGTCAGGAAAGTCAATAACAACAGGAATATTATTCAAATTTGACGTGTCTTTATTCAAATCCATAACATGGGCTAAGAAAACTTGACATCCGTTTTTTAATAAACGAATGGCTTTATGGCTTGATATAACAGTGATTGATTTTAATGGCTTAGTTGTTTGAATTCGTACAACAGGTTGGTTAGGAATATGAAAACTAACAACCTTACAAAAACAATCAATTTTGGCATGATGAGTAGCTAGCCAATCAATCCCTAAAATCACATCAAAAGCAAGTATCTTTAAAGAGATAAGGTCAACAGGTAAGGTGATGGTACCAACTTGGATCACACAAGATTTATAAACAGTGGATGTGATGAAAGTTTCTCCTAACGGAGTCTCCACAGATAAATCAAAGTCTAACTTCTCCGGAGTCAAGTTTAAACTTTGAGCACAAGCAGGAGAGATAAAAGAATGGGTAGAACCGGTATCTAATAAGGTATAAACTTCGCATGAATTTATGATTAGCTTACCCGTGATCACCTCGTTTGGGTTCCTCGCATGTTGACCAGTCACGACAAACGCTCTTCCAGGAACCGTTGACTTTATCTTTTCTGGGATAGCTTTTTGAGTCACCATCCCCGCTGGACTTGGTTTTGCTACAGTGCAATCTCGAGCGATATGTCCTTCCTTTCCACAATTATAACATACCTTAAACTGTTGTGGGCAGTTTGGGCTGATATGTCCTTCTTTTCCGCACTTATAGCATATAACCGGTGGTCGTTCTCCTCCCTTGGAACCAATTGCTGTTGGTGCTGACGTCTTCGTATTGTCATTGTTGAATCTCCTCTTTTTAAAATCTCCTCCCGACTCGCTTCTTCTATTTTCATAGCCACGATTACCACCAGAGTGGTTGCCGTTCTTGTCTGTATTTTTCTTTCTCCGCTGGTTATCATTGTTCTGATGACTGCTGTCACCGATATGATCCTGGTTGTGATCCCTCAGTTGACCGTACTCGTTATCTCGCTCTAATAATTGAGCCCTGTTGACAACATCTGAATAGAGAGAAAATTTATGAGAAATGAGATATTGACGTATGCCGGGTTTCAAACCTCTCAGAAACATCCTCGTCATACGTTCCTCATTCTCCACCAAATGAGGTGCAAACCTGGACAACTCTGCAAACTTTGCCTCGTACTGAGATACCGTCATATTATTCTGCTCTAGTCTAATAAACTCTACCTCCTTCATATGACGAATACTTTCAGGAAAGTACTTGTCATTGAACAGTTTTTGAAATGTCTCCCAAGACATGCTGAGTGCGGTTGGATGGGTACGCTTCACAGACTCCCACCAGTAATCTGCCTCGCCACGGAACATAAAGGTGGCGAATGGAACCTTCTGTTCCTCCGTGCATCCCAAGACATCGAATATCTTGGTAATTTGTTTGACCCACGTTTCCGCCATGATCGGATCCGGCTTTCCCTTAAATTCTGGTGGTCCCAATTCTTTGAACTGTTTGGCTGTGACAAACCGTGAATTGCTATCATTTCCTCCTGTATTTTGAACACGAGTCTCCCTTGTCTGGTTTTGCATGAATTGCAAAAAAACTTCTAAACATTCCATCGTTCATCATCTGCTCATTGGTGTTGTTCACAGGAGGAACATTGCCAGCCTGTTGCACGTTCTCCTCGTTGGTAAGCACCGGTGTCTCCACGGTCTCATTTACTCCACTATTAACATTCTCAGTCGACATTCTCAAATACTGCCATAAAACAAGGGTTAATTAAATAAATTAACAAATCACATAATACCCCTATATTATGACTGACCAATAAATAAGCTTAGGTAGGACACACTAGCGAAGGATTCGTCTCTCCCCTCCTAGTTCTATTCCCCGATCTCCGCCAGAGATCATATCCCTAAGCTCTGATACCAACTGTGACGCCCCCAAAATAGGTATACAACACCCATTCTGAGTCGCCAAAATACATGGTACAGAAACAACTACATATTTATTATTACAACACAAGAACTGTGAGTTTAAATACAAATATTGTCATTTAGACAATATCCACACTCAAATAAGCCCTCATTACAATTATTGATACATTATTTCACAAAAATAGTGAGGACTACTAAAGTAACTTCTAGAACCATCATTCCATACCCCGACTAGTACTCGCTACATTCTCGCCTCCTGAGAAAAATGGAACAAAAAGGAAAAGGGTGAGCTCAACTAGCCCAGTAAAGAACATTATGACTAAGATAATACAGAACAAATTATCGTTAGTCTTCAACAGGGAAAAATCTAATAGAATACAATAGACAACAAGTTTTAAATCAATAACTGTAGCGGAAACAGCAAACCATTAGAAGAGTCAAGTAGAGAATGAGTTCTACTATCTTCTAAGATTTAAAAGTCCATCATCAATATTTTATCCCTGTAACAACAATCAATAACCATCTTTAATCAAATATTCATCTTTGCACTACAGGCCAAAGATATTCATTTGTATCACCAGTCGGTCATGTTCATCTCAACACCTGTTCATCTTTGCACTACGGGCCAAAGATATTCATCAGTGAATCATTCATCTTTGCACTACGGCCAAAGATATTCAGTAATATCATCATTTAGGACTGAGGATGATGAAAAATATCTTAAAGAAAACGAATCCAGTGAAACAAAATAACCATATTAAGGATTCGTATTTCGATTTATTCATGTCCAAAAATACCTTATAATTATTCATAGGGAAGTAGAATTCAAGAATGATCAAAACATGGATACAATCAAAGCTAGTACCCAGAATAGATATTTTGGGCGAAAAGAAGAAATTTTATTTTTCGGTGAATAGTAACTCGTGAATAGTAACTCGTGAATAGTAACTCATGAATAGTAACCCCGACGTGAAAAGTTCCAAATTTGATAAAAATTTCCAACCAATATTTCGGCATAATGATATTGAAGAAATAATATCATTTTTGAATAAAATAACATCCCTTACCTCGTACAGACAGTACTTCTGGTCGGAATACCGGTATAAGGCTGAAAGACACTTGCTCTGATGAATAGAAACTCTCAAAGTATCTAAATACTCACAAAATACACTCAATAATCTAGAGAGAGAAAGAGAGAAAACTTGTTTCTGGTGTGATTTTCAATTCTAACTTAGCCCTCTATTTATAGGAAAATGTTAGCACGCCGAAGCAGACTTAACCTGCAACCTGATGGCTTTACCTGCTACTATTCCCACCCACCACATTTGAATAAAAATCTCAGCACATTTCTTCACCAACCAAGAGTGGGGCCCACCAATTCTAGAATTTTCTACCAAAATGATTAACTCCGAAAATTCAACAATTTCTGAACCAGTCATCTCGTAAAATTCATAATAAATCATACGTTCATTTTTAACGGTTCAAAATTTGTGGACATATACTCAACTTATATATGTATAACATATCCAAAAATTACCACGATCCAACGGTCGGATTAAAAATTATAACTCCCGCAAAATATCTCAAAAACCCTGATTTTTAATACCTCCATTCCGACAAAAATACTGATAAAAAACCTCAACATTAACTCCTTCATTTTTAACCACAAAAATATATCCCTCATTTATATCCACAAAAATAAATATTTCCTTATCATATGAATCAATAATTAATTATTTACAAATAATATTACAGAATCACATTTATGACAACCAGGCCGTTCCCAGGAAAGAGGGGGCTTTCCAATAAGGATTTCTCCTTACTGGCGCGCAATTAGATGACCAAACCTCTCCTTAGACAGAACTTTCTAGACATTGCCAATAATGTTATCTAATAATATTATTCAAATAATATGAATTATTGATCTGATAATGGGAAATACTGTGTAGTGACAATTATTGAAACAACAGTAATATAAAATATCAACGCAGCAATTATTGAATCAATAAAATAAAATACTGAACAGTAATTACTGTAACCATTATTGAGTAGTGCCTTCTTACGTAAGAATCAATAATTGGTGCAATACAGTGTGCTACTGTGTAACAACGCGTATTACTGTGTTTTAACCACCGGGTATTCCAACAGTATTAACGGTAACAACTACGCCGTTATTAATAAAAAACATATACTTGTCGTTTTCTTCATCCAATCGCTTTCCGTTATGGGGCCCACAAAAGACTGCGCCGTCGTACGAATATTCCCCGACAGGAAGAATATTCCACGACCAAACGAATATTCCCCGACAACAATGAATATTTTATAACCACTTGCTTATTTAAAATATTTACGCATTTTACCCATAACTAACCTCATTAATCAATTTAACACTTACTATTTCAAAATAATAAATAGAGGGAATTTAAATTTTATTTATTAATAATTTGGGGTCTTACAAACTCCCTTTAAGATCTAGGACACAAAGTCTTAATAGATCTTCAAGAGTTTGAATAGTCCTCTCTGATTGTCCGTCCGTTTGAGGATGGTATGCCGAACTGAATCGTAAATCCGTGCCTATAGCTTTCTGCAAGCTAACCCAAAATCGTGAAGTGAATCTTGGGTCACGATCCGAAACTATGGATACTGGCATGCCATGCAATCTCACAATCTCGTTCACGTACATACTAGCAAGACGTTCAAGGGAATAAGTCTCACGTATCGGCAAGAAATGAGCGGATTTGGTTAATCTATCAACAATAACCCAAATCGCATCTATGTCTTGAGAAACCTTGGGAAGACCCGTAACAAAATCCATAGAATGTGTTCCCACTTCCATTTCGGGATCTCAAGTGGTTGCAATGGACCCTTTGGCACTTGATGCTCCGCCTTTACACGTTGACAAGTTAAACACCTCGAGATAAACTCCGCGATCTCTCTTTTCATATTGCTCCACCAAAATGTATGTTGAAGATCGTGATACATTTTGGTACTCCCAGGATGGATTGCAAACGGTGTGTTGTGTGCCTCCATCATTATTCTATGCTTCAAGTCAAAATCGTTAGGAACACAAAGTCTGGAGTTGACTCGAAGTATTCCTTCTTCATCGATTCTTGCTTCTGGAATAGCACATTCTTGCACTTTCTTCTTCATACGCATCAGCTCCATGTCCGTAGCTTGAGCAGCTTTAACTTTATCGATTAAAGTCGGTTCTACTCGTATATTTGATATCATCATGTGGGTACTTGGAGCCTTCATCTCTATCTCCATCCTTTGTAAGTCATACAAAATGGGCCTTTGTGTTAACAATATTGCACTCGTACCCGCATATGATCTTCTACTCAATGCGTCAGCTACTACGTTTGCTTTTCTAGGATGATATTGGATGATATGATCGTAATCTTTCAACAGCTCGAGCCAACGTCGCTGCCGCATGTTGAGTTCCTTTTGGGTGAAGAAATATTTGAGGCTTTTATGATCTGTATAGATCTCCACTTTCTCCCCATACAGGTAGTGTCTCAAGATCTTCAACGCAAAAACGACTGCTGCCAACTCCAAATCATGAGTAGGATAATTCCTCTCATATTCTTTGAGTTGTCGTGAGGCATAGGCTATGACTTTCCCATGTTGCATGAGAACACATCCTAACCCTTTGCCTGAAGCATCGCTGTAGATAACAAATCCATCCGAACCAGATGGTATTGTCAGAACAGGTACCGAAATGAGTCTCCTCTTGAGTTCTTGGAAACCCTTCTCGCATTCCTCACTCCATACGAATTTTGTATTTTTCCGAGTCAGCTAAGTTAACGGAGTAGCGATTCGAGAAAATCATTCCACGAATCTCCGATAGTAACCAGCTAAGCCCAGAAAGCTACGTACTTCGGTTACCGACTTCGGTTGCTCCCAACTTTGTATGGCTTCAATCTTCGCCGGGTCGACAGATACTTCATGTTTTGACACCACGTGCCCAAGGAATGCTACTTCCTCAAGCCAGAACTCGCATTTCTTCAATTTGGCATATAGCTTATTTTCACGAAGCCTTTGCAGTACCAGCTTCAAATGGCGCTCATGATCTTCACGGCTTTTGGAATAGATGAGGATGTCATCAATAAAGACAACAACGAACTGATCCAAATATTCTTTGAATACACGGTTCATCATATCCATGAAGGCAGCAGGAGCATTAGTCAATCCAAAAGACATTATTAAGAATTCATAATGCCCGTACCGAGTTCTGAAGGCAGTCTTTGGAATATCCTCAGTTTTAATCTTCAGCTGATGATATCCAGAACGAAGGTCGATCTTTGAAAAGAATTGTGTTCCTTGTAACTGGTCGAACAGGTCATCAATGCGAGGTAGCGGATACCTATTCTTGATAGTGACATGATTCAATTCTCGATAGTCGATACAAAGTCGCATACTCCCGTCTTTCTTCTTTACGAATAAAACAGGAGCACCCCAAGGAGACGTACTAGGACGAATAAAACCGATGTCCAACAACTCCTGTAGTTGGACTTTTAACTCCTGAAGTTCAATAGGAGCCATTCGATATGGAGTTTTAGAAATGGGCTTTGTACCGGGTTCAAGGTCAATAAAGAATTCAACTTCACGTTCTGGGGGTAGACCAGGAAGTTCTTCAGGAAATACATCGGGAAATTCTCTAACAATAGAAATATTATTCAAATCTGACTTGTCTTTGTTCAAATCCATTACATGGGCTAAGAAAGCTTGACATCCGTTTTTCAATAAACGAATAGCTTTGTGGCTCGATATGACAGTGACTGATTTTAGTGGTTTAGTAGTTTGAATTCGTATGACAGGTTGGTTAGGAATATGAAAACTAACAACCTTACGAAAACAATCAATTTTAGCATGATGAGTGGTTAACCAATCAATTCCTAAAATCACATCAAAAACAAGTATCTTTAAAGAGATAAGATCAACAGGTAATGTGATAGTACCAACTTGGATCATGCAAGATTTATAAACTGTAGATGTAACGAAGGTTTCACCCAACGGAGTTTCAACAGATAAGTTAAAG
The DNA here is from genome assembly GCA_016801055.1 of Panax notoginseng. Taxonomy (NCBI): domain Eukaryota; kingdom Viridiplantae; phylum Streptophyta; class Magnoliopsida; order Apiales; family Araliaceae; genus Panax; species Panax notoginseng. The sequence continues at coordinate 132,812,858 of CM029023.1, forward strand.
TCCAATTTCTCCGGAGTCAAGTTTAAACGTTGAGCACAAGCAGGAGAGATAAAAGAATGGGTAGAACCGGTATCTAGTAAAGTATAAACTTCGCAAGAATTCAAGATTAGCTTACCCGTGATCACCTCGTTCGGGTTTCTCGCGTTTTGGCCAGTAACGACAAACGCCCTTCCAGGAACCGCTGATTTCGACTTATCCGGGACAGCTTTTGGAGTCACCATCCCCGCTGAACTTGGTTTTGCTACAGAACACTCTCGAGCTATATGACCCTCCTTTCCACAGTTATAACATACCTTGGATTGTTGTGGGCAGTTTGGGCTGATATGTCCCTCTTTCCCACATTTGTAACATACGACCGGTGGTCGTTCTCTTCCCCTAGAAACAGTTGATGTTTGTGCTGACGTCTTCACATTATCATTGTTGTACCTTCTCTTCTTGAAATCTCCTCCCGACTCGCTCCTTCTATTATCACGACCACGATTACCACCAGAGTGGTTACCGCTTTTGTCCGAATATTTTCCTCCCTGCTGGTTTTCATTGCTTCGATGACTGCCGCCACCGGTATGACCCTGGTTGTGGTCCCTCGGTTGCACATACTCATTATCTCGCTCTAATAATTGAGCCCTATTTACAACATCTGAATATAAAGAAAATTTATGAGAGATAAGATATTGTCGAATCTCGGGTTTTAGACCTCTCAGAAACATCCTTGTCATTCGTTCCTCATTTTCGACCAAATGAGGTGCAAACCTGGATAACTCTGCAAACTTCACCTCGTACTGGGACACCGTCATGTTGTTTTGTTCCAGTCTGATAAACTCTACCTCCTTCATATAACGAATACTTTCAGGAAAGTACTTGTCATTGAACAGTTTTTGAAATGTTTCCCAGGACATGTTGAGTGCGTCAGGCTGGGTACGCTTCACAGACTCCCACCAGTAGTCTGCCTCACCGCGGAACATAAAGGTGGCGAATGGAACCTTTTGTTCCTCCGTGCATCCCAAGACATCGAATATCTTGGTAATTTGCTTGACCCACGTTTCCGCCATGATCGGATCCGGCTTTCCCTTAAATTCTGGTGGTCCTAATTCTTTGAACTGCTTAGCTGTGACAAACCGCGCGTTGTTATCATTTCCACCCGTATTCTGCACACGAGTTTCCCTCGTCTGATTTTCCATGAACTGTAAAAAGCTCCTAAACATTCCATCATTCATCGTTTGCTCGGTAACGTTGTTTACAGGAGGAATATTGCCTTCCTGTTGCACGTTCTCCTGGGTGGTTATCAAAGGTGTCTCCACGGTTTGATTTACTCCATTATTAACGTTCTCAGCTGCCATTCTTAAATACTACCATAAAACAAGGGTTAATAGACTTGTCATATATTATCCCTATACTCTGACCGACCAAATAAACACCAAATAAACTTAGTCAGGTCATACTAGCGAAGGAATTTCCCGTCTCTCCCCTCCTAGTTCTTGTCTCACATCTCAGCCAGGGATCATATCCCTAAGCTCTGATACCAACTGTGACGCCCCCAAAATAGGTATACAACACCCATTCTGAGTCGCCAAATATATGGTACAGAAAGAAAACTACAGCTTCAATAATACAAATGTCGTGCAAAATACGACAACACATACTGTGAGTTTAAATACAAATATTGTCTTCTAGACAATATCCACACTCAAATAAATCCTCATTACAATTATTCAAACACTATTTTACAGAAATAGTGAGGGCTGCTAAAACATCTTTCTAGAACTATCACTCCATACCCCGACTAGATCCTGCTATGTTCTCACCTCCTGAGAAGAAAAATGGAACAAAAAGGAAAAGGGTGAGCTCAACTAGCCCAGTAAAGAATATTATGACTAAGATAATATACAAACAAATTATCATTAGTCTTCAACAGGGAAAAATCTGATAGAATATAATCGACAACAAGTTTTAGATCAACAACTGCAGCGGAAACAGCAAACCATTAGAAGAGTCAAGTAGAGAAAGAATTCTACTATCTTCTAAGATTTAAAAGTCCATCATCAATATTTTATCCCTGTAACATCAATTAATAATCATCTTTATCCAAATATTCATCTTTGCACTACAGGCCAAAGATATTCATTTGTATCACCTGTCAGTCATGTTCATCTCAACACCTGTTCATCTTTGCACTACAGGCCAAAGATATTCATCAAATAATCATACATCTTTGCACTACAGGCCAAAGATATTCATTAATATCATCATTTAGGACTGAGGATGATGAAAAATATCTTAAAGAGAACGAATCCAATGAGACAGAAGGACAAATAGTAGGGATTCGTATAACAGTTTATCCAAGATCAATAATACTTCATAATAATCAATTGTGAAGCAGAATTCAAAAATAAAGATCAAAACATGGATACAATCAAAGATAGTAACCATAATAGACATCTCGGACAAAAAGAAAAAAATTTATTTTTCGGTGAATAGTGCCGTATTCGTGAATAGTGCCGTATACGTGAATAGTGCCGTATACATGAATAGTAACCCCGACACAAAAAGTTCTAAATTTGATAAAAACTCATATCAATATTTCAGCATAATGATATTGAAGAAAATAATATCATTTAAGAAGAAAATAATATCTCTTACCTCAAGATATCAGTACTTCTGGTCGGAATACCGGTATAAGGCTGAAAGAAACTTGCTCTGATGAATAGAAACTCTCAAAGTATCTAAATACTCACAAAATACACTCAATAATCTAGAGAGAGAAAGAGAGAAAACTTGTTTCTGGTGTGATTTTCAATTCTAACTTAGCCCTCTATTTATAGGAAAATTTTAGTAGGTTTGACCTGCAACCTGATGGCTTTACCTGCTACTATTCCCACCCACCACATTTGAAATATAATTCAGCACATTTCTTCACCAACCACAAGTGGGGCCCACCAATTCTAGAATTTTCCATCAAAATGATAAACTCCGAAAATTCAACAATTTCTGAACCAGTCATCTCGTAAAATTCATAATAAATCATACGTTCATTTTTAACGGTTCAAAATTTGTGGACATATACTCAACTTATATATGTATAACATATCCAAAAATTATCACGATCCAACGGTCGGATTAAAAATTATAACACCTGCAATATTTCTCAAAAACCCTGATTTGATTTTTAATACCTCCATTCCGATAAAAATACTGATAAAACACCTCAACATTAACTCCTTCATTTTTAACCACAAAAATATATCCCTCATTTATATCCACATAAAATAAATATTTCCTTATCATATGAATCAATAATTAATTATTCACAAATAATATTACATAATCACATTTATGACAACCAGGCCGTTCCTAGGAAAGAGGGGGCTTTCCAGTAAGGATTTCTCCTTACTGGCGCGCAATTAGATGACCAAACCTCTCCTTAGACAGAACTTTCTAGACATTGCCAATAATGTTATATAATAATATTATTCAAATAATATGAATTATTGATCTGATAATGGAAAATACTGTGCAGCAATAATTATTGAAACAACAATAATATAAAATATCAATGCAACAATTATTGAATCAATAAAATAAAATATTGAACAATAACTACTGTAACAATTATTGAGTAGTGCCTTCTTACATAAGAATTAATAATTGGTGCAATACCGTGTGCTACTGTATTTTAATCACCGGGTATTCCAACAATATTAACGATAACAACTACGCCGTTATTTATAAATAACTTATACTTGTCATTTTTTTCATCCAATCGCTTTCCGTTATGGGGCCCACACAAGGCTGCGCCGTCGTACGAATATTCCCCGACAGCAAGAATATTCCACGACCAAACGAATATTCCCCCGACAAAATGAATATTTTATAACCACTTGCTTATTTTGCAAAATTTGCACATTTCACCCATAACCAAAGTATTATATCAAATTAGCCCCTTATTATTCACAATAATATTTAGAGAAAATTTGATTTTATTCATTAATAAGTTGGGGTCTTACACTAGGAATGTGAGAAGAGTTTTCAAGAACTCAAGAGGAGACTCATTTTAGCACCTGTTCTAACAATACCATCAGGTTCGGAGGGATTTGTCATATACAGCGATGCTTCAGGCAAAGGTTTAGGATGTGTTCTCATGCAACATGGGAAAGTCATAGCCTATACCTCACGATAACTCAAAGAATATGAGAGGAATTACCCTACTCGTGATCTAGAGTTGGCAGTAGTCGTTTTCGCACTAAAGATCTGGAGACATTACCTGTATGGGGAGAAAGTAGAGATCTATACAGATCATAAAAACCTCAAATAACCCAAAAGGAACTCAACATGCGGCAACGACGTTGGCTTGAGCTGTTAAAAGATTACGATCATACCATTCAATACCATCCTAGAAAAGCGAATGTGGTAGCTGACGCGTTGAGTATAAGATCGTATGCGGGTACGAGTGCGATATTGTCAACGCATAGGCCCATTTTGTATGACATACAAAGGATGAAGATAGAGTTAAAGACTTCAGGGACCCACGTGATGATGTTAAATATACGAGTATAACCGACTTTAATTGATAAAGTGAAAGCTGCTCAAGCTACGGACCTGGAGCTGATGCGTATGAGGAAGAAAGTACACGAAGGTGCTATTCCGGAAGCAAGAATCGATGAAGAAGGAATAATTCGAGTTAACTCTAGATTTTGTGTTCCTAACGACTCTGATTTGAAGTATAAAATCATGATGGAGGCACACAACACATCGTTTGTAATCCATCCTGGGAGTATCAAAATGTATCGTGATCTTCGACATACATTTTGGTGGAGCAATATGAAGAGAGAGATAGCGTTGTTTATCTCAAGATGTCTAACTTGTCAACGAGTCAAAGCGGAGCATCAAGTACCAAAAAGTCCATTGCAACCACTTGAAATTCCAGAATAGAAGTGGGAGCACATTACCATGGATTTCGTTACTGGTCTTCCCAAGGTTTCTCAAGGCATTGATGCAATTTGGGTCATTATTAATAGATTGACCAAATCTGCTCATTTCTTACCAATACGAGAAACTTATACACTTGAACGTCTTGCTCGTATGTACATAAACGAGATTGTAAGACTGCATGGTATGCCAGTATCCATAGTTTCTGATCGAGACACAAGATTCACTTCACGATTTTGGGTTAATTTGTAAAAAGCTATGAGCACGGATTTACGATTTAGTTTGGTATATCATCCCCAGACGGACGGACAATTAAAGAGGACTATTCAAACTCTTGAAGATTTATTAAGACTCTGTGTTTTTGACTTCAAGGAAAGTTGGGATAAGTTCTTACTATTGGTAGAGTTTTCCTACAAGAACAGTTATCAAGCAAGTATTGACATGGCTCCATCCAAGGCGTTGTATGGACGAAAGTGTCGTTCTCCAGTATGCTGGGATGAGGTGGGTGAAGCAACGTTGTTGGGACCGAAATTGGTACGTATGACTACGAAAAAGATTCAAATGATCCAGGAGCGTATAAAAACCTCACAAGATCGGCAAAAGAGTTAAGTTGATCTTCATCGAAAGGGCGTGAAATTCAATGTTGGAGATCATGTGTTGTTACGTGTTGCTCCATGGAAAGGAGTTATGAGATTTGGAAAGAGAGGAAAGCTAAATCCTCGATTTATTGGTCCATTTGAAATCCTCGATCGAGTAGGAACTGTGGCCTATAGACTCGCCTTACCGTCAAGTATGTATCTCATGTTCATAACGTTTTTCACATATCTATGTTATGTAAATATGTGGAAGACCCGAACCACATTATTAAATTAGAATCAGATGAGATAGCAGAAGATTTAACGTATGAAGAGGTACCTGTTAAAATCTTGGATAAGAAGGAACATATTCTACGCTCAAAGGTTATACCTCAAGTCAAAGTTTTGTGGAGAAACCACGATATTGAAGAAATGACCTAGGAGTTAGAATCTGAAATGAAAACAAAGTATCCTTACCTCTTCGACATACCAGATACGTACACCAATTTCGAGGACGAAATTTCATAAGAAGGGGAGGTTGTAAGACCCTAACTTTTATGAATAAAGATTTAATTTTCTCTAAATATCATTTTGAGTAATAAGGTGTGGATTTGATATAATAATATAGTTGTGGGTTATATTTATAAATTTTACAAAGTAAGCAAGTTGTCATAAAATATTTGTTTGGTCGAGGAATATTCGTTTTATCATAAAATATCCATACGACATCACAATCATTGGTGGACCCCATAACAAAATTACTGTCGGATATGGAAAGCGACAGAAATAAACTTTTTATAAAAATAACGGCAAAACTTTTACCGTTAACTGTTGAAATATCCGACGATAAAAGTATAGTAATACGCGTGGTTGTATAGCAGCACACGATATTGTACAATATCTTTGATTATTGATGCTTACGTGAGAAGTCACTCAGTTTTATTCAATTATTGCAACAGTAGTTGTTGCATAGTATCTTATATCATTGATTCAATTATTTTTACAGTATTATCTGCACAATATTTTATATTATTAAATCAATAATTGAGACGACATCGTTATTCATATTATTATTTACATTATTGACAATGTCTAAAAAAAGTTATGTCGAGGAAAGGGGTTTTGTCATTTAATTACGCGCTAATAAGGAGAAGTCCTTATCGGAAAGCCCCCTCTTTCTTGAGAATGATCTGGTTGTTAATATTGTAAATTATAATATTAGTGATGAATAAAGATCGTGTTGATTAAAGATAATAATAATAATTGATGAGTGGAAAATATTTGTTCAATTATCCTTTTAAATTGGTATTTGTTCTATTCAATTTTGGAAATGTGCGAATTGATTTGCAAAAATGGAGTGTCCCTCAATTACCTTCAGTCAAGGTAATCTAATTTTTTGCAGGATGGATCTTATTGGCTAAATTATCTATTAATGTAGTAATGTTCATTGACTTATGAATGAGGGTGCTCCCTCATTGGTCCATATCTCCCAAATTCCAATTACCTTCACATGAGGGTTCTCCCTTATTGGTTGTCTTAAATGTATGCTGATGAATTGCGCCCGTGATTATTTTTCCTGTGAAGTCCGTGATTATTTTCTTAAATAGTATCCTGCCATTCTCCTATAAATAGGATGCTTAGTTTAGAAATGAAAATTACACCAGAATCAGATAATTTTTCTTCTATAATATTGAGCGTATTTCTTTTGAGCATAAGGATACTTTGAGTGTAGAAAACAATGCAAGTTTTCTTCAAGAATATCCCCGTTATACCAGTTGGAATTACTCTCCTACTAAGATAAGTGATATTATTTTTGTTCAATATTCGTAAGAAATAATATTTTCTTTCATACTCTATAGTATGTAAGTAATATTATTTCGTTTCATATTCCTAATTCTACACTTATTTTGATAAGTATTGTTTCTATACACCTTGAAATTAGTAGAATATCCTTGAAATTTGCGCTTCATCTAGTATCGTTTCACAGAAATATTTTTCTGAACATTCTTGTTAAATTTTAATCTTTTCATGCCGGGGTACTATTCACGATAAAAATTGATTTTTTTTGTCCAAATTATTTTTGATACATTTCTTGAATTTTACCCCACAAAGCAGTTATCATGTTGACAATTTGGATATTTTTAAACTCTAGATAGATTAAAAATTTTAAATATTTATCCTTGATCTTGTTTGATTGATTCTTATATAATTGTCATCATCCTCATGCTTATATTGTGATAAAAGTCATCTTTGACCCGTAATGCATAGATGGACTGTTAATTGGTATGATTATGACCATATATTATGTATCGGTATTATCACGACCTGTAATGTTACAAATGATGTGGTAAAAGTCCTCATTAGCCCGTAGTGCATTGATGGACAGTTGTTTGACATGATCATGACCACTGGTGATACTAACGAATATCCTTGGCCCGTAGTGCATGGATAATTCGTGGATGTGATACTAATGAATATCATTGGCCCTCGATGATGTGGATTATTTATTGAGTTGTGTTACAGAGATAAAATGTTGATGATAAACTTTTAAATCATAGAAGATAGTAGACATTATACTCTACTTGACTCTTCTAATTGATTGCTTGTTCCGCTGCAGTTAAACTTGTTGTCTATTGTATTCTATCAGTTTTTATACTGTTGAAGACTAAGGATAATTTATTCTGTATTATCTTAGTCATAATATTCTTTAATGGGCTAGTTGAGTTCATCCCTTTCTTTCATTATTCTCTTCAGGAAATGAGAATATAACTGGGACTAGTCGGGGAATGGAGTTATGATCCAAGATGGTGGCTATAGTAGTCTTCACTATTCTATGAAATAGTGTGATAATAAATATAATGAGGACTTCATTTGAGTTTAGATATTGCCTACGAGACAATATTCGTGTTAAAATCTTAGCTTCCGTTTGTCGTATTGTATAAATTAAGTTTGTATTTAAATTATGTACCATGTATTTGGCGACTCAGAATGAGTTGTGTATACCTATTTTGGGGGCGTCACATATGATGTCACCAGTTCAATAACGATTAATAAGAGACGTTTTATTATTATTATTATAAATAAATTGACTTAATAATAATAAGTTATGTATGTTTAATTTATTGGTGGAAGAAATTAAATAGTTTAATATTTATAATTAAGCCACGTCAAGTGCCATGTCATTATTCTGTTCAAAATTTAATGCGAATTTGAGATATTTGTAACTAAATTAAAGTTTAGTTAGATGATTATAAAAAGTATAATTAGATATTTATAAGTTGATCTAAAGTATAATAATAAAAAAAAACATTTAACCCATAATCGGCTAGGTCTGAAAATATTAAATTCAATTATCATAAAATTAACTTATGGGAAATTGGTCCGATATGCATGCGGACACCTAGAAAAATCACTTATCCACTTGCGGATACTTTATTGGTCAACTAGCTGTGTTCCGTGTGCCTCCGGCATTATATAGACGGCGTGATTTATCTCAAATTTTAGACGGCCTAAATGATTTATTTGAGTAAGTAGAAAATTCAAAATTAGTTGTAATTTATTAGATTCACACAAATTAACCTCTATAAGCTCTGAAACTGGTCACAAACATTATCAATTTCTCATTATTTTCTTACAGCTTAGAAATTCCAAGACCAAAAGCTCAAAGTTCAAACCTTTCTTTTTCTTCTTCGATCACCTATATATATCTATATAATTTCTATACGTATAACCCTAATTTGCCGACTAGCTGATCGGGCTGATCAAATTCAAGGGTTTGCTAGGGTTTTCGTTTGGTTTCGATGGATTCAGAGGATGATATGCACGATGCGAACGATGTTGAGTCTCTTGATGATTTCTACAGTAGCGATTCGGCCGTGGACAGTGATAATGATGACGGTGCGGATTACGTGTTCGATAACGACTCCGATGATGACTCTGAGACCCTCGTAACTAATCGCCAGCAGGTTGTTTTTCCATAAAGTTATTAGCTTTGGACTTTTTAGTGATTTGTTTAATGATACCCAATGTTGTGTTTTATTTAGTGTTCTTGTCTGTTGGAATTTGTGATATTTATTGTGTTTGAGTAATTTGTGCTGTTGTTATTAATTACCCAGCAGGTCATTCCTCCATAAAGTTATCAAATTTGGCATTTTCTAGTGATTTATTTAAAGATGGGTAGTGTTGTGTTCTATTTACTGTGATTGGATAACTTATGCTTGCATTGAAATTTGTGGTATTTATGGTGGTGGAGTATTTTGTATTGTTGTTGTTAATCTAGAGCTGAGCTTATCTGTTTCAATTCGGTTGGTACGATAGGTGTAAATTATGGTAAGTTTGATGATATTAGGTGGGATTATTGATGGATGTTGGGTATTTTTTGTGGATACTGGCCAGGTATTTGTTGTGATGTTAGGATTTGAGCTGAATGGTGGTGATGATGATTGTAATTGTAGTGCATTTATTATCATTTGGGTTTCTTCAAAATGTTCTCAAGTTTAACATTTATTTTGTAATGGTTTAAAGATAAAATAATTTTGTTATGATTATAGTGATATATCTTCATGTTTTTTTTTCTTTCTAAAAAATGTTTTGGATTAAATTTTTAGCAGTGGTGTTGACTGGAACAGCTCTGCCTTTTTTGTGTTGATAAATCATGCTTATGGTGATTATCAGACATTTGATTTTGGTTTGTTTTCAGCATGGTGGGATACGATAATATTGCTGTGGGTCAATAATGTAATGTTGTGGATGATCTATCTGAGCGTTCCCAACTACTGAATTGGTTGAAATGTTGCCAACATAAGAAAAATTATTCTTTTTTTTTTTGGTGGTGTCATAACTTTCTAATGGTAGATGAATAATTCTGCTGAATTCATTCAGTTTAGAGTTATTTCTGCTAATTGTAAGCTCCATTTTGGATCCACTTTGGAATTGGCTATTTTTCTAATATCTGATTGTTTAGGTTTGATTAGAAATTATACTGCTGTATATTCTAAGCAAGTTCATGTTGTTTATATAATTTGGACCGTGGGTTAAGTTCATATGGATATTCAGTCAGGACTCTGTTGTGGCTTGTGAGTCTATGATAGCTGAAGGGCGGCCCTTATTGTAAATTGAGGTGCATTGGTTGTCAAAGAATAAATCATACTCCATATTTAGCAAAAAAAAGCTTTAGCGGATAAGAATTGTTCTGAATTCTGATTTTTGAATGAGGTCTTAAGTCTTTTATCTGATATTCTTGTTGCATGAACTTCTTGATTGCATTTTCCTCTCATCTGAGTCTGGGCAGTTTCTGTAGTTCTTCTCTTGGGTTTTCACGAGCTTTATTATGTTGCAGAAAAATTATACCATCTTGAAGGAAGAAGATATACGACAACGGCAAGAGGATGATATCGAAAGAATTTCTACTGTTCTTTCCATTCCACGAGTTGCTGCATGCATGCTGTTGCTTCAATATAAATGGTGAATGCATTATGTTTTGGTGTTATTAACTATAGTGATTGTATGCTTGGTCAGCCACCTTTTACATAGTACACCCTCCGACAAACTTTATATGGCCAATTGTTGTTTTTTGAGTGTTCAGCACGTACATTAAGATGTTCTACTAACACAATTGAAATTATATTTTTCACATTTATAAGTTATTATTATTTTTATATATGACATTTTCAGTTCTAATATATTATTGTATTTTAGGCACATTACACATCTTAAAATCCATTTACAGAACACTAAAACATGGGTGCAAATACTTGGACCGAGGGAATATCATCTTTTTGGTTGAATGGGGGTTTATTCCGGTTTTATTAAATTGATGTATCTGACCTTGCTAAATCGTGATGAGTAGTTGCAAATTAGTAAATTGTAATATCACTAGGCTGCATATGCATGCATTTGGATTTTGGACTGAATGCTATGATTACAATCTCAATATCTTTTCATTATTATATAATGAATATGTGATAAGATAATGACAATGTAGGAATGTTAATAATGTGCACGAGGCATGGTTTGCTGATGAAGATAGAGTTCGCAAGGCTGTTGGTTTAGTGGACAAGCTACTTGTTAAATTTCAGAATGCTAGAGAAGTAATATTCAATTACGAAAGATAATTATTCAATTCTACTTTTTTTTCTGTTTTTATTCTGTGCATTAAAATCTCTACTTTTTGGCAGCTGACCTGTGGGATCTGTTTCGAAACCTATCCTCCAGATAAGATAGATAGTGCCGCTTGTGGTCATCCATATTGTTGTACTTGTTGGGCAGGTTTGTTTCTTTTTCACTATGCCATGGTCAAATCAAATTTATGTCTGCCATCTTTTAAGCATCTCCTGCTCCAGCTTTGAATAAGCATCATTGTTATCCTTTATTCTAGTAAATGCTTGTTTTGATAACTAATTTCTTCTGCCCAGTTAACATTATTTCTATGGATCTTCTATTCATTTGTGCGAAATATTATTGACCTTTGGCGGAATTTTTAGTCATAATATAGTACTGTTCTCGCAATACCATGTGTAAAGGCTAGGAAAATCATGTATACTCATTTTATACTTTTCTATTTATTGTTTTAGCTTATATTAGCACATCTATCAATGATGGCCCCGGATGCTTGACGCTGAGGTGTCCCGACCCATCCTGTGGTGCTGCTGTGAGTGAAGATATGATCAATATGTTGGTGTCTAATGTAGATAAGGAGAAGTATCATCGTTACCTTCTTAGATCTTATATTGAAGATAACAGAAAGGTATTCATATCTTAGCCTTGGGCTCTAGTGTTTCTAATTATATTTTATACTGCTATCATGTCATTTGTTTCATAGAACTATGCTAACTTAGAAGGATAAAAACATTCTTTTGAAAACTGATAAATCCACAATAGAAAATAATATTTTCACATGAAAACCGTCGCTATAGATCCTATAGCAACTGTCGTTATACATCTATAACTACACTTTTTATGTGAAAATATCAAAAAGTGTTGTGAAAATATCAATTTCCATTCTTTTCTACCAAGCTTTATTACACAAGATCCCAAGTGGTACCTACATCAAGTATAGCTATTTTGTCCTTGCTCACATTTGATTTGCGTTAGGACTAGCTTGGAATTGGAGTGTATTTAGCTTGCTTAGTTATTTGATTAATGGATTGATTTTATTCACTTATAATGTCTTTTACCCCTTCTATGCATAATCCAACAATTTAATGTTTGTATACTCTAGTTGTTACTCCTTCCATCCCAAAAGAATGACTAAAAGATACAAATATTTTTGTCTCCAAAAGGATGAAATAAATTAAAGCTAACTTGGTCATTTAGTGTGGTCCATTAGTATAAAAAAAAGATAATAGAAGTACTCGTCACTTTATAATCTTGTGGGATAAATTTGGAACTTTTTTACTCTCTTTTCTCTACTTTCACTTTTCTTAATGCGGAGAAATAAAGAAGGGAAATGGTTTTCTATTATATGTCTTACAATGTACAATAGAGGGCCTTTATAAAGGCTTAGAAGTGCAGTGTTTTTGGAAAGTAAATCAATCATCCCTTAATTATGCAGTCTCCCTTTAATCATGCAATCCCCCAAATCATCCTATTAGAATAATATCCTAGAATCCTTTAGACTATTTAATAACACTCCCCTCAAGCTGTAAGTCTTGTATTATGACTTATAGTTTGTTAAAAAACATAATTCCAAAGCTAAAAAGATTCAAACCAAACTTCAAAAGAAAATATTTTATCTCCAATAAACCCCTAAATTGAGGCCCTCTTCAATTTGCACGAATAAAATAAAAAGAAAGAAAAAGAAAAAATGATGTGTATGTCCAAAGTTGATTCTCACCCTCAATACATAATTTCACATCTACTTTCCAAGGATATTATGTGCAGGCAATAACGGTGAACACTTGTCTACAATAAAAACAATGAAGGACTTCTTGCCTTCCTCAATGATGGAGGACTCTTAAGCCTCCCAACAAATTGAAGGACACACGTGTTCCTCTAACCTGTCCCATGAAAATCCTTGCTCTTCATTCAACAACCCATTTACATATTTTAACACGAGAAATTAACTATTTTGAACCATAGTTGTTAAGGCGTCGCCAAGTCATCCAGTTGGTATGAGATGTGTAAGGCGAGTGCGCGACTTGGTGTATGGCCGGAAGGCGAGCGACTAGAAAGCAAAGGCATCGATGACTTGCCGACAGATCGACCAACTTGTCGACTTCGGGTATGGATCAACCCATTGGGTTAAAAAAAACGTCGCTGGGAACTGTTGGGCTAGCCCTAGTCAAAGTGTCGAGCTAATTCAGTAGAAGAGAAGAATATCGAGCTTTGCAGTAGAAGAGAAGTACTGCGACTGTCGACTCGACCGAGAGAGAGAGAGAGTATCTTTTCGAGACTTCAACTCGACTGTCGACTTCGAAGTCCTTCCGGCGAGGCTGCTCTACTCCGATCGGCACCTTCGACAGGTATGTCTTGATTATTTTTTCTTTTTTCCCTCCTTTTCTTCCCGTTCGGTAGTCGACACTCATGACTCGACTTTACTTCATTTTTTTAAACTCTTTCTACTGTGTAGAGTGTTGTATATAGCCAGACTCGAGTTTGTTTACTGTTTAGTTTTTTTTTGCCTTATCTGACTGCTTGTTATGCATATATAGTATATATATATATTTATTATAAACTTATTACTTATCCTTTTGATTGTTATATATTACTCCTTTATGTTTATGTTGACAGCAGTTTGTTTATTGTTTAGTTTTTTTTCCCTTATCTGATTGCTTGTTATCATTTTATATATATATAAATTTATATATTACTCCTTTATGTTTATGTTGACAGCAGTGGTTAATAACAACTAATGTTACATTCATCAAACATACAATGTGTCTTATATTTTTTATTTGATTGTATTGTGTAGAAAGTAAAATGGTAAAAAGTTCGGGGGGCCGATAATTATGATATAACGAAGGACCCTAAAAGATAAGCTAAATCGAACGATCCGGGTTGGTAAATATTAGCCGAATTTAAGTAATAAGGATGTCGTGCAATGTATACTTTGCGGGAAGAAATGTCATTCGGGCATCAAAAGGCTCAAGCAACATCTAGTTGAAAATTTTAGAGATGTAACGAAGTGCCCTAAAACAACAGAAATTACGAGGGAGATGCACGAGGCTTTGAATAGTAAAAAGAGGAACAAGCCAGTTCAGCTAGATGATGATGATGATGATGATGATGTAGTAGAAGTGCAAGAAGAACAATCATATGTTGGTCCAACCATGACTTCCAATGCTTCTTCTAACACTTTCCCAACCAATGCTTCTTCTAACACTTTCCCAAGTTCTGGGACTTCTAAAAGGAAGAAATCTATATTTCAATTCCAAAAGCCACAACCAAAAGCTCTAACAAAGACAATTAAAACACTTCTAAGGAAGACTCCCGAAGAAGTTGTAGAGGAGAGGCATAGCAAATGTTTGAGCCAACGAGTATTGAAAATTGTTCGAGGACACCGGAGGAAAATGAGAGTCTAAATGCACGTTGCTGACTTTTTCTATGAATGTGACATACCATTTAATGCTGCAAATTTAAGGAGATTTGAAGTAATGGTCGAGTCCATAGGGCAACATGGGTCGGGTTTCAAGCCTCCAACGTATGAGTTGAGTGTTCCTTTACTTGAGAAGGCAAAGATGAAAACCGATGAGTTAAAGAAGAAACATGAAGTTGCTTGGAAGGAATATAGTTGCACACTCGTGTCGGATGATTGGACAGATAAGAGGGGAAGACGCTTGTTGAATTTCCTTGTTAATAGTCCGGAGGGGACTTATATCATGGGTTCTGTTGATGCCTCCAGTCAGTCGCAAGATACCATTGTTGGCAAATCTACTTCATAGCAAGATTGAGGAAATTGGTCACGAGTATGTTGTTCAGGTGGTCACGGACAATACCTTTAATTATAAGGTTGCGGGGCATATACTAATGGAGAGGAGGCCTACACTGTTTTGGATATCTTGTGCAACTCACTGTCTTGACCTTATACTAGAGGACATAGGCAAGTTGAAGCAATTCCAACCCACAATCACAAATGCAAGAAGAATCACAACATTCATTTATAAGCATGGCCGTCTTAATGCGATGAGGGAAAAAACAAATGGGAGGGATCTTGTGAGACCCACAGTTACTAGATTTGCTACAGCTTTTCTCATCTTGCAGAGCTTGTACAAGCATAAAGATGCATTGAGGCATTTGTTCATAAGTGAGGATTGGTCAAAATCAAAGTTGTCGGCTACTGAAGCGGGGAAGAAAGTATGTGATACTGTTATTTCAACAACATTTTGGCATTATGTTGAGGATTGCATTAGGGCGTCACAACCACTTATAGTCTTTGAGGATTGTTGATTGTGATGAGAAGCCTACTATGCCAGAAGTTATTGCTGCAATGGAATGCGCGAATGAAAAAAATTAAAGATGCATTTGATAGCAAACAAAGACTGTACAAGAAGGTGATTGACATTGTTGAGAAGCATTGGGAAAGCCAAATGGAGCAAAAATTATATGGGGTTGCGTTGTTTCTCAATCCAGGCAAGTACTTTGATATCAAAGAGGAACGTTGGTTGTTTGCTAGTGCTTTACGAGATGACTTCAATGACGTTCTTGCAAAGATAGTGCCCAAGCTAGATTTGCTATACAAGATGAGCAATCTAGCTGACAACTATGATGCTTCTCGAGATACTTTTGCAAGAGAAATTGTGATTAAGCAACGAAAAATAAAGAATCCTTGTAAGCATATTAAAAAATATATAAAGATATAAAAGCTAAATTATAATTATAATTTATATACATTCTTCCTTTCCTCCCTTTAAAAATATTTATATTTCTTTTAAATGTTTGCTAGTTGATTGGTGGAATGCTTTTGGAGGGCGGGATATTGAGCTATCCTTGTTTGCAAAAAGAATTCTAGGCCTCTGTTGTTCTTCCGGCTGCGAGCGCAATTGGAGTACATTCGAGTTTGTAAGTACTTTCTATTGTTGGTTCAAATTTCAAAAGTAACAAGTCATTCACTACTAATGCTAACTATTTTTTATATAATTAAAATTTTATCATTAATATTATTATTTTTTGTTCTATTTATTTTAGATTCATACAAAGAAGAGGAATAGATTGGAACACAGACGATTGAGTGACTTGGTGTATGTCTAATACAATCAAAAGATCGACTCAAGGTTCCAAAAGAGGCGTGAACTTGGAAATAATTTTAATCCATTAGCCATTGATGACTTTGAATGGGGTAATGAATGGATCAATAATGAGGCCGATGTTGTTCATCTCGGGAAGGATCTTACATGGAATGATGTGGATCGAGCAACTGGATCGCTTGAGGGTCGCAATCTTTCAAGGAGGGCTCGTGCTAATACTAGTGATAAATCTCACGACGTACTCTCGACGTGGTGGTGGTTCAACTTAAAGGAAATCAAGGTTGACGGATTTCGACTCTGATAATGAAGTTGATGAAGAAGAGAGAATTCCAAATGACAATGAAGATGCGGAGGATGATTTTGTAGAAAGACCACCTACGCTTTTGAATGAGAATAGTTCTTGTGGAAGAGATTGTGATGACCTTTTCCTTGATGATTTTGCTTGAACGATGTTTCTAGACTAGTGTAGAGAGTCTAAATATTATTTTGGCTTGTGATGGTTGGTTGCAACTTTATTTTTTATGTGGTGTTTGTTGAATTTTTCATTTCTTTTACTAATTTTTAACATCAAGTGTTTTGTTTTTGGATTGTTATTGCTAAGTATTTATATAATTATGTCTTTAATGTTATTCCATAGTGTTATGTTTTGAGTTTTAATGTATATGGAATTTTATTGCCAATATACTTGTTAAGTAAAATAAATAATATATAAATTGCACATTGTAAACGACTTATCACCATACGGACTCCATGGTGATCGCTTTGTCGCCTAGGTGTCCTGGCAGTTGGCTACCGCCATGACTCGCCGTGGCGCCGTAACAACTATGCTCTGGACATGTCATCTTTTTTGAAAATGAGAAGAAAAAAAGAGTAAACTAAACACTCAAATCCAACAAATCTAACAAAAGAACTCTAACCACCTAATTGAAAATACTTGCTCTCCAATCAACAACTCATTTACATATTTCCCCAGGAAATTAACTTGGACATGTTGCCTTTTCGAAAATGAGAAAATAAAATATATAAAAAAAACTCCAACTCTAACAAAAGAACTAGAACTGAACCCTAACCACCTAATTTATTTTAAGATAAAGTTAAACAATAAAAAGAAATGATTCCCGCCGCCAGCTATGTGTCGGTGGCGGTGGAAGCAAAATCTTTTGATTTGATTGCCAAGATCAATCAGGCTTTGATACCATGTGGAGAAATAAAGAAGGGAAGTTATTTTCTATTATATGTCTTACAATGTACAATAGAGAGCCTTTATAAAGGCGTAGAAGTGCAGTACATTTGGAAAGTAAATAAATCATCCTTTAATTATGCAATTTCCCTTTAATCATGCAATTCCCCAAATCATCCTATTAGAATAATATCCTAGAACCCATTATCTACTAACTCTTAATATGTGTACAAATTATATTTTACACATCCTTTTGGGGACGGAGGGAGTATTATATTTGTTAATAGAGGAAAAACCTGCTGGTACTGTAGCTTTTACCCACTGATTTTTTTCCTTAATACAGTTGTGTTTTGTCTATTTTTATATATTGGGATTTTTGAGTATGGTGTTAGATTGTAAGAAGTGTTTCGCCATGCGAATTGAGAGGCTTTGTTTCTTAATCTCCAAAAGTGCTCTTAACTTTCCCATAGAATATACATGCATCTTGATATAGCTTTGTTCCTTCTATTGTTTTTTGCATGTATCTGACATCATGAACAGTGATGCAAGTTGTTCCATTTTCTACCGTCTGCAATATTAATTATGTTCCCTTTTTTTGGTAGACCAAGTGGTGTCCTGCCCCAGGATGTGATTGTGCTGTAGAATTTGACGTTGGAAGTGGAATCCATGACGTTTCTTGCCTTTGCTCATATAGCTTTTGTTGGAATGTAAGCCTCCTGGACCCATTTGAAATTTCTAGCTCTTGGTTACATTATTAACTGTGGATAGACCATGAAGCTTGATAATCGGAACTGATATTGCAGTGTACAGAGGAAGCTCATCGTCCGGTGGACTGCGAAACTGTGGCCAAGTGGATTTTGAAAAACACTGCAGAGTCTGAAAACATGAATTGGTAAAGTCGTTATGCTTGCTAGTTTTCTTAAGGATATTTTATAGTTTCGTTTTTCTTTCTGTTTAATGTTCATGATGATTATCCATGGTATTTTAAGTTTTAGAGTTCTAGCTTTATGCTGTTCAGATCTCTGTTGACTTGGTATTTGAGTTCTTATTCAGTGAAACTCTGTTAACTTGCTTTGAAATCATGATCTTTTATTTAGTGCTAGGCCTTCTAATTGATGTTTTCCTTCTCTCAGCTGAATTCATCTTCTCTGGCAGTTTGTGATGATATCCCATTGTGCTTAAGATTTTTATTTATTTATTGTGCATGTAACATGTAACTCTATCATTGTTAGTGTATAATACACTAATACACACATACACATGTATTTAGATATTTATGCAGGTTTTTGTGGTTTTGATTTGTTTGAGAATAAAGGTTATCAGCTATGCAATTTTGAAAAATAAATTTCCATTAGTTTTATTTGTCATTGTTTCCTCAAGGCCTTTATGAATATAAGTTTTTCTCATTCAAGTGAAATGGAACTTTACTGTGTTCATGTTGAACCACCATAATTAGTGGATTTCTTAATTTAATGATATTTCACATCCTTTGTAATGCTGAAGATATTGTGTAATTTTCTTAATTTAATGATATTTCACATCCTTTGTAATGCTGAAGATATTGTGTAATGACCCAGGATACTTGCTAATTCCAAGCCTTGTCCGAAGTGCAAGCGACCAATTGAGAAAAACCAAGGCTGTATGCACATGACTTGCACACCACCCTGCAAATTTGAGTTCTGCTGGTAAGCTTTGTTTCTTTAGTTGCGTGTTTTCAACTTCATTTATGTTTTTTTTCCTTGATTCATGCTTTCTTCAATTGATTCGGTTCAAGATTTCACTCCTCTCTAGTAGTCTATTAGTTTTTATTGTTTAATGAAACTTTGTGCCCTAAATCGTACTGCTTTTGCTATAATAACAATAATTCAGCTTTAGGCTTTTTTAAATAATTGATTTTGTTATTATCAATTTGTTGATCTCATAATCTTTAACCATTGTGTGTGCAGGTTATGCCTTGGTGCGTGGTCTGATCATGGCGAGAGGACTGGTGGGTTTTATGCATGCAATCGTTATGAGGCAGCAAAGCAAGAGGGAGCGGTAATGGATCCAATTACATTTTGCTCAAGTTGTCTAGCAATATTTTCTTTGTTGCTAAGTGAACTTCCATGCTTTGATGTTGAGAATGATTAATGATGACCATATTCCAATATGTTTCTTCTTTACAGTATGATGAAACGGAGAGGAGAAGAGAGATGGCTAAGAACTCTTTAGAGAGATATACTCATTATTATGAACGGTGGGCTACCAACCAATCGGTATGAACAAGCTTGTCACTTAATCTCCATTTATATGCTATTATATGGCCTTGAAACTTATTTAAATGTGTCCCATTTAGTATTTAGTAGCATTAGTTCCCATCTCAGATCTCATCTCTTCCTGAGATATTATGGTCACTGTCCCGTGTCTCCCTTAAAAGTAATATTTGTATCTAAATTTTGAATTGGAGCATTTCTATTTAATAGTTTACTCAGCATACAGCGTCAATGTACCTGAAATAGTTGGAACTTCCAGCTTGTTGCCGCAAAAATTACTTCACTAGACCTTGGATAAGCATAAGCTGGACAATTGCTGGATATTTTCCTGTCATATTGTTCTACCAATGAGTTAAGGTAGTATGACTGGATAATTTTGGTGGTGAATATATGTGTGGTTGGAACCTTGCATGCAGTTCTTGTCAGGACTCAGTGCCCTTTGGTGTCGTGAGATACCTGAAATCCATCACAATGATGCAGAGTGCAGAGAAAGAGAGAGATCTAGGGTTAGAATTCAGAAGAAAACTTGGGCAAGATGGGAAGATTGGATAAGAATGGGACAGGGGGAGAGTGTGTGACTCATTGAGCTCACAAATATCAGAGAGTTGATTCATATCTTCATATCATTCTTCTGTCAATCACCTCTTAATATAGAGCTGAATTGCTACTAAAGTTAAAAATGCCCCTTAACTAACTACTATTTTTGGGTCACATGCCCACATGTTAGGAAAGACTTGTCATGGTAATACTAACGTACTTACTATCCTATCAGTGTACTATATTTAAGCCATATAGGCATCAGAAGAAGGAAAACAATCAGGCAAGTCAGCTTTGCACTGTTCTTGGTTTTCTGTATTAAGGAAACGGAAAAGGGGAAGAAGTACTGGATTAAAAATACTTCTGGACTCCCCCCCCCAACCCACACACGCACAATCCTTTTTCGTTAATTGATTTTTATGTTTGAGATATCTATTCTGTTTCATCTATATAATTTGTTGGTGAATAGTCTGACACCTTTGTGTTTTTCAATTGCAGTCAAGGCAAAAAGCACTTACAGATCTAAATCAAATGCAAACTGTGCATGTAAGTGTAAGGGTCATCTTTATGTTCCACGAGTTTCTTATCGACTTTCACAACATGTTTTTGAACTTCAATAAGTACAACTTGAGTTTTCTTTCCTATTGTTTCAAAGAATTTGGGTTCATCGCGAGTGTTTTAACGCTGCATTTAGTTGATTGATGAGGCGCCCCTGTCCTTTTAATATTGAATGCTATATATCTTAAACTTAGGTCGCCGAAAGTTTGAGAAATTTGCAAAATGTAGAGAGAAAGAAAACTGAATGCATTGTTTTAGCTGATTAAGGGAACATTTCTTATGATAAATCTGCTTATAATTTTTTGGAAGATAATATTCATTACACATGCAAATCATAGGAAATCATCATATCATGATTTTCTTTCAATGAACTGAATTATTTTCCAACAGAATGTTTATTTGCCATTGTATTTTTCATTAGGTGATCTTTCTTAGTAAGACCAGCTGATATTTGTTCTAGAATGGATTACTGAGTGGTTTTATTCCTCCATGATTCGACATTAAAAATCTGCTACCTACAAAATAAGTGCTGCTTTATTTTTTCTATGACTTGATCTCCTTAATACTTTCTTTGTATATATAATTTCTCTTCAGCTTGAAAAACTTAGTGAAAAACAGAAGATACCAGAGTCACAGTTGAAATTTGTAATAGAAGCCTGGCTACAAGTAAGTTTAAACCTCCTTCATTGTTAAATTGCAATTTAATTACCATTCATTACTATGTATTGTTGCATTGAATTTAAAAAAGTAACACTTACATTAGCAATTTCAAATTTTAGTAAGGATGTTCATCCCAAAGATTGTACTCATTTCCAAGTATGAGTTTTTATTTACGTAGCTTGAAGAAGAATTACTTTTTAAGCTTTGTTTTTGGACACTATAATGCTCAAAGTAATGGATAAATTTGGAACATGGGTGTCCATAAAATGAAGGGTATTCATGAAAGGTTACCGGTTTGTAATAAATATTTTATTTATAACCGGTTTTCTTGATAAGAACTAAATTGCTGGTGTTGAAGGGTTGATTTTTCGAGGCCATACTGTACTACAATAGGAAAATGGACTTTAGGTGCTCAGGCATTCAGTAATTAGCCTATCATGTGTTCTATCTTTTTCAATTTTTTCTTTCAACTTCAATTCTAGTTGACAAACAGTAAAATACTGTTACTTGACATATGGGAGGGGAGTAAGATTTTTCTTTTCTTTTTTTGTGTAGAAGGGGGGGGGGGGGTAGAAAGAAAGCATGTGGGAAGGAATGTTATTGTGTTCAGATGAGACTTTAGCTTTATTTTGGAATGTGAGAGGGGTGAGCAATACTAACAAAAGGATGGTGATTAAGGTGGTGGGAGGGCCACAAGACATTTTGTGGTTTGTTTACAAGAGAAAGGTTGACTCAATGTGAGAGGGGTTGGTGGGAAGTTGGTGATGACTGATTGAGTGATGAGTCAGATTACACCATGGTATCGTGAGTTTTTATGAGAGGCAAGCGAGAATAAAGGGCATGGATTGCAACTCGGTTAGTATAGGACGGCTAGTTGAAGTGACATTTTTTTCTGAAGCTGTGGGATTCTTGGGACGATAAATCACCAGTTCTGGATGGTTCCTCCAAGGCATTCTACTAGCATTGTTGGAATGTTGTTATTGGAGGGTCATTTTATTTTGTGGGGTGGGGTGGGGTGGGGTGGGGTGGGGTGGGGGGGGGGAGATGTGATGGCAGTCTTATAGGAGTTTTTCAGTGATGTCGCTAATCCATTGATAAGGTAGTTTCTTTTGTGAAGCTTCAACTTGTAATTGGATTGTGACATTATTTACAGCACATAACAAACTTTAGAAATAAAATTTGATAAAATAAATATAGTATCCTTATTAGGTAGATAAATATGCGGTTTGCGTTATGATTATAATATTCGACGTTCATTCTTTATGGTTGCAGATTGTTGAGTGTAGGCGAGTGTTAAAATGGACATATGCGTATGGTTTTTACTTGCCAGAGCATGAGGTTGCCAAGAGGCAGTTTTTTGAGTACTTGCAAGGTATGTTGTTTTCTCTCAATTTAAACCAAATATTCTACTAGGATGTTTTGTTCTGGTCTAGTTATTGTTTTGTATTTGATTCCATTTTCTGAGCAGGTGAAGCTGAGGCTAACTTAGAAAGGCTCCATCAGTGTGCGGAGAAGGAACTACATAATTACCTTAATGATGGCACATCAGATGATTTTAATAATTTTCGTACAAAGCTAGCTGGATTGACTAGGTATATTGTGTGCAAGAATTTATTTGTAGTTATTAAAGTACACCAAGTGAAAGTAGTCTCATTATTTCTCTGGGGCTTGTTTAGTAGAGTTTGGGGATTGAGTTGGGGGCTGTTATGGGGGAATCTATTTTAACTTCGACCCTGGTAGCTTTAGAGAAGAAGAAAGAGGAGAGCAGAACTAGAATATTGTACAATTTATATTGGTTAAGCACAAGCAAGTTGATTAATACTCGAATACTCCCCCTGTCCCATGATAAAAGTCATGGTTGACTTTTGCGCGTATTAAGAAAGGGAATAAAATGATAAAATCGTCCATATTAAATGTTTCTAGAAATTAAAATTAAAACTCTCATAATAGGACTTAATTATCTTGAAAATTGCTAAAGTCTATATTTATTGTGGTAATAAATTCGAATATGATCTAAAGGTTAAATTAAAACTCTCATATAGGCCATGCATATATGACTTCCTCACTCCCTTTCTCTTTCTGATCGTGATTACCAATGCAATTCAATGATTCCTAGTCTAATAAATTCCAACTCTCGTAACCATGCATGTAGCTCCTTTCTCCTCCCTTTAGCGCACATTGCTGGCATGGTTAATAAAATTGGAGAGAGAGTAGATATATTAGACATTAAATTGTAGGGTAATATAGGAAAAGTTGGGCAAAAGATTGGTTACTACATGTAAGTAGACATTTAACTTGGGACTACACACAAAGAGGTGATGTGAACTTTTATCGTTGGACGCTGAGGGTAAAAGTCTTAAGTTCAATAATCTTCTAAATTTTTAAAACAAGCTAAATATAAAATTTTGAACTTTGACTTGAAAATAGAAAACTTTATAAGATCCTTGTATAACAGGCATTGAAAAGACCGAGTTAAGCTTCACATAAACCTCCTGAACCATAAGCCATACACTAAATGGAATGTGTGCCGTGTATGGAACTCAAGTTGGCCTTTCATGTGTTAGTGTCCTTTAGATATTTAAATTTATGTCTGGTCTCATATTTACAGTCACTGTTATTGTTGATATAATTGATCTATTCAACTTATAAAGAAAAAAAATGATGTAATTGATCTATTGAAATGCCAGCATGAATCTGATACCTGGTTCATGGTAGGTTAGCTGGAAGCTAATTATGCAGAGCTCCCTCTAGTTGGCCATTTATCTAAATGTTTGTGTCAACTAAAGCTCGGGCATTGTTTTATAGACAAATTTGACCTTATTTTATTTCTTGTGCCAAGTTGCTTTACAAGTTTTACTTTTTTTTTTAATTTTATTTTAATAATTGTAAACTCAACTATATTCCTGACGTGCACTCGAAAATGCAACAGTGTGACTCGCAATTACTTTGAAAACTTGGTTAGAGCACTAGAGAATGGTCTATCAGACGTTGATTCTGTTGGAGCTTGTAGCAAAACAACAAGCTCAAAATCTGCTGCCGGAAGTAGCAAAGGGAAAGGTGGGAAGGGAAAGGCGTCTTCTCGTACTGTAGGGTCGGGCAAAAACTTGGATGATCCGGGTAATTGGGCTTGCGATCATTGCACTTATGTGAATGTTTCCAAGTTTGCATCAACATGCCAAATGTGCCATCAACGAAGATGAAATGTTCTACACGTATCTTCCTGTGACAGGACTTTTTCTTGCACTGAAATTCCTCATGAAGCAAGAAAATCAAAGTGTGTGCATATCTAAAAGGTTTGCTTACTGATATTTGCAACTGTGGTGGCAAATCTGGGAAAAGAAATGCAGGAAAGAACTAAGGATGAATTAGCAGCCTGAAATGGGAAAAAGAAAGGGGGAGGGTGTATGTATATTTATAATTTGGTCTTTTGGTATATAGTGTCGTCTACATGTCCAGCCATAATTTATAAAGGCCAATGTTCTTGAACTTCTGTTGTGACTGATATTTATATGCAATGCAAATTTACTTGTTTGTGTTTCTTCTGGTTTCTCGTTGAAGATCTATAAAGCAAGCTACACTGACTGAAGAAATGGTTAAAATTTGATCATAAACATTTTTGTAAGATTGATCTGATGTGATCTGATCCTATGGAGGCGAGTGTTGAATGAAGTTACTAATTTATTTTCTTAGATTTTTCCTTGAACATTTTCATGCTAAGTGCATTTAGCATTACTCTCGAGTACTGACGAGACGCCAACTTCCAATCCGTGCCTTGTTTCATCATGGCTGCAAATTCTTGATAACTGATCCGACCATCCTGTTAATGCAATTTCAACAACCAAATTACTTGGCTTTTAAATAGATTACTAGTGTAGTCTTGCATAGCAATAAAATGCCTTTGTAAATTTGTATACATACTAGGCCATGATTTAAAATGAAGTTATGAAACAAAATATAGGGCGAGGTTACCTTATCCAAATCGGCATCAAATATGATGTCCTTGGCCACTTGTTCATTGTTGTTGCCTAGACCTTGGTCGAACAAAGCTTCTCTCAACTCTTCAAACTCTATGTAGCCACTCTTGTTCTTATCGAACGACTCAAATGCTTGCCGGAGATGATCATCGCTGCTAATCCTTTTCAAGTGCACCGCGATGGTCACAAACTCCTCACAGTTAAGTGTTCCATTTCCATCAAGATCACCCTTTAATTCATTCATTTTTCCATAAAAACAAAAAGTTGGTCAAGTATTAAAGCAAAGCACAAAATGATGAACAAATTCAAAGCGATCACATTCCTACACCATGCATGATTTTCTGGCCGGGGATTTGGATTTCAGGCAGTTTAAATTGGACAATTCATTTCCAAAGTCCTAGAGAGACAAATTGCATTTGTATAGCTGACTTGTGTAGTAAATTAAAGTCATTTGAAATACAACTCTATGCTCGTTTTTACATATCCAAATAAACTATTCAGTCCAAACGGCTTGGAATCGCCTTTTGAGTTGACCACGTCAACTGTGAATTGCTTATCCAAAACTCGGTTTGTGCCCAAAAGGAAATTGCAAGTGGAAATAAATAAATTAGTAAACTTACAGCATCAATTAGCATCTGAACATCAGG
Organism: Panax notoginseng; assembly: GCA_016801055.1. Classification (NCBI taxonomy): domain Eukaryota; kingdom Viridiplantae; phylum Streptophyta; class Magnoliopsida; order Apiales; family Araliaceae; genus Panax; species Panax notoginseng. The sequence continues at coordinate 132,839,347 of CM029023.1, forward strand.
ATCAGGAACATGTTGGCCAGTAGTATTGAGACCATGTTTTAGCTCTTCAAATGTCAGATTTCCATTCTTGTCAGTGTCCATCATATCGAACATCTCTTTGATCCCATCTACTTCCTCAGCTGGCAAGCTTGCTGCTACCACCTTTATTTTATTTTAAAATGTATGAAAATTTAGATATTTTATTTCAAGAAAACTTAAATTTTGGTACATTAATTTTGGGCATTCAATTAATTAACTTACGCCGAGAACCTTTTTCTTGAACTTGTTCATCAAAGAGAATTGCTTGATTCTTGTTCTCACATTCTCTCCCAAAGGAACATTTGGAACGTGATTGGCATTTTGGATCCAACGATGTCCTTCATATAAATTAAGAAGAACCGATCAATTAGTTTCTATACAATATTGACACGTACTATCTCTCTTCTACAAAAAAAAAACCGTCTCGTTTCGACTTTTTAAAATCAGTTTACGAAATAGTAAAAAATTAAAAAAGTGATAGGTTCTCATTTGATTCTAGTTTATATAATTGTAATCATTGTAAACTAATATATTAATGTACTAAAAATGAGAGAGTGAATTTTTTTGAACTTTTAGACGTCTAAATAAAAGAAGTGGACTATCATTTTAAAATGAAATACATACCGAGAACTTCTTCAACCGTCATCCGATTATATGGATTGGGATCAAGCATGCCCCTGACAAGTTGTTTAGCATCTTCAGACACTTTAGGCCAGGGGTCCCTTTTAAAATCTATCTCACTCTGAACTATTGCCTGTGCAATTCCTTCTTCAGTTTCTGTACTTGTAACAACCACGTACCCCAAATATATAAGCCAATTTACTTATCACAAATACACAACCAAAGTACTTAACCAATAGTAATTTCGTGCTAAATGTACAACTTATCAGCCTCCTTAAATAACTGTAAATTTTAATTATGGAAGTGCTTTTTCTATTTTTATTTACTTTCCATTTGTTTTTAAATATTCATCCCCAAACTAACCTAAATCAACAATTGAAAAAAGAAAACTTAATTACCTGCCCAAAAAGGAGGAACTCCACAAAGTAAGATGTAAAGAATAACACCTGCACTCCATATATCAACTTCTGCTCCGTAATTTCTTCTAAGGACTTCAGGAGCCATGTAATATGGACTTCCAACAATTTCGCTGAAATACTGACCTATCACCAATTTATAAATAAATAAATTAATTGTGTTACAAATTAAATTAAGCTGCATAATTATTAAACTCAATATATATACCAGGCTGGAAGAACATGGAGAGGCCAAAATCAATTGCCTTTAATGGAGAATTTTCATGCTCATTTGCATACAAAAAGTTCTCGGGCTTCAAGTCCCGATGCATTACACCATGTTCGTGACATACCTACGTACATATATCATGTCGTAATTACTTTTAAAAATAAAAATCATTTAAATAATCAGAATGTTAGGGAACTCGATAGAGATTATCTAAATAAAACATTGTACAATAATACTTTTCCACAATTTTTGTCTAGTACCTGAAATTGCTCTTTAAATAATAAAAAGTTTGATCGCACGGGCTAATTTATATTACTTTTTTTCACAAATATTTGATGATTTTTTTGATATACTTATCATTTTTATTGACATAATACATATATAATATTGAAGATTATATTATTATAAATAGTTTTCGGTATTATAAAAATTTATACATTGACCACAACTTATGTTTATAAATTTATATATCCAAGTATATATTTTACGACATTCTATCAAAAGAATGAAGAGTTAGTATTAATCGTTTTTAACTCATGACTTACCAAAATAACTCGATAAAATTATTAAATAATAAAATCTCTTAATGAATTAATTGCATGGTCTATCTCATATAATTCGATAAAAAAAATTATATTATTAGTATTATGTAACGTACACCCCTCACTTAGAGGGTCTGTCACATGATAAGCCTCTAGGGTGAATAGTACTATTACAACACGCTAGAGATGTTGTATTAAGTGAGAATTAAATTCACTAAAGTAATTTGTGTTATAGTTACATTCAACTTGTCTAGCAGTATTGAATTAAATGAATCTGGTTTATGGTAAAGTTGTTATACTATATCTATGGTAGGTTTTATAAACTTTTGCTATATTAGTTATAGCAAAAGTTGCATGTTTACTTTAACTCTACCGTTTTGTTTGTTGGATAGTACTTGGTGTGACAACTTTAGTACTCTAACTGGATCTTACTAAATCATTCAAATGATCACAACTAACTAATCATTTACAAGATTTCTTGTATTAATTTGAATCAAACAAGAATCTAGTCAAAATTTGGACCAAGTTGAGGTTACCAAAATTAAAATGTAAAATAAGGATGTATCCCCTATCCAGTACACACGACTATCATTTTCTTGTTTTGTTAATTTGAACACATGCACGCCACACAACTCGAAGCCCCAACGTCATGGTTAACATGAGACGAGTCAGATTAGATTAACACAACACAAGATATCTATAGACATACCTTGACGACCTCGAGCATGGTCTTGGTAACAAGAGCTGCAGCTCTCTCACTATAATGCCCTCTCGCAACAATCCTATCAAAAAGCTCACCACCCCCACAAAGCTCCATAACCAAATAAATAGCCTCTTTATCCTCATAAACATCTTTATATGTCACAATATTGGGATGCGCCGGCAAATGCCTCATGATCTCAACCTCTCTCCTCACATCTTCGATATCGATCTCCGTCCTCAGCCTGTCCTTTGATATCTTCTTGCAAGCCACCTTTTCCTCAGTTTCAATACAAACACATTCGTAGGTTACCCCAAACTCTCCCCTCCCGAGCTCCCGTCCGAACCGGTAACGGGTGAAAATGTCGTACCCTGACGAGTCTTGGAGGACGGTGATCGGATGGGAGAATCTAGCCGGAGGACGGCAGCCGCCATAATGGGAGGATGGATGGTTGGTGTGTTTGGTTTTTTTGAGAAAGGTGGTGTTTACGCTTAATGACATGCATGTCCCCATGGGATTTTCTGTGGGTATTTTTCTATATCATGAACATCCCAATGGGTACCAGCTAGAGAGAGAGAGGAGATGATTTTGGAAGCTTAGTCAATATTAAGAATGACAGAGAGACAGGGAGAGAAAAATTGAGAGAGAAAGAGGGGAGAGAAATTTGAACCCTAATTTTTTGGAGTACTGTTGCAAGGACCTTGAGGTTGAGTGGTTATATTAAAAATGTCTAGCCTTTTTTTTCGGGGTCCTTTGGTCCTCCTATACATTTGACGAATGTATGATTGTATATTTGAATTCTTTTTAATAGTACATTTTAAAGAGACGATGGTGAAAGAGTTCTTAATATCTTGCGCGTATATATATATATATATATATATGAAAAAAAAGGGGGAAGGTTCAAAAATATCTCTGATTTTATCGCGAAGTCTACCGAACATTCTATATTTTTTTTTTGTCCAAAAGTACCCTTAACGTTATATTTTTTGGGTCGTCCGTGCCCCTGCCGTTAACAGAAGACAAAAGAGATTAAAATTAACTGACGTGACAGACACATGGAAGCTTAAGCTTAAAAGGAGAAGGTTCAAAAAATGCCCTTGACACACGTAAATATGTCATTTAATCAAAACAAAAAATACTAAAATTCAAAATAAAAAAAACATAACATATTTACATCATTTAATCAAAATACTAAAATTCAAATTATTTTGTTAACTAATCAAAACAACTAATTAAATAAAATAAGTTGTATAAAATAATGTTTTTTACTAAAATCATTTTAAAATAATGTTTTTTAATATTTTTAATATCAAAAAATTAATGTTTTTTTTTAAAAATAAAATATTTTTATATTTTTATATCAAAAAATATTAACGTTTTAATATTAACCTCATATTAAAAAAAAATATTTTTAAAATATTAACATTTTTTAATATCAAAAAATATTAATAAAATATTAACGTTTTTAATATCAAAAAATTAACGTTTTTAAAAAAAATTAAAATATTTTAATATTTTAATATTTTTATATTTTAGTAAAAATATTTTGCAAAGAGAGTATTATATTTTAGTAAAAATATTAACGCTAATATTTTTAGTACTATATTTTTAACGTTAATATTATATTTCAGTATTAACGTTAATATTTTAGTATTAACGTTAATATTATATTTTAGTATTATATTTTATTAAAATATTAATTAAAAAATACTAAAATATTAAAAAAAAATTCAATTATGCTTTTAGTAAATCTTATTTTATTTAAACACATTATCTAAAGAATAACCATTTTTGTTTCGTCTTTTGTTCAGAAATGTGATTGCATATGAAAAGTTAAGGCGCTGAACAAAGTCTTTGCTGCAATCTTTGAGAAGGTGAATGGCCATGGTAATTGTTGGGCCATAATACTTTTCATACTGGGGCAGGTCGAATGGGCTTATCCTTTGGATTGTGTTATGGGGGTATTTCGGTTGGGTCCAGTCAGCCTGGACTATCTCTCTGTTATTGGGCTTAGTCATTGGATCGGTCTATTATGCAAGCTGTCACTTATCCTGCCTTTGACCGGTAATCATCACAAAAGGTAGTGGTTGACTGTTATGTCTGCCACCTTCCTGCATGACATTAATGAGGATGAGACTCCGATTACCGGCGGGAAGTAACAGTGGTAGCAGGTAGGGAAGTAAGCTACATATTTTCGGCTGAGGTGACCGGTGGTGAGGGGAGGTGTCAGGAGATAGCGGGTGGCACGGTAAACCGGGTCTAGGGAACGTATGGGGCCAGGATCACAAGGAAAAAAGAGGTAACAAAACACAACACACAATTATTATTTTCTCGCTCTCTCAGACACTAGTCAATATTTTTCCTCCATCGTTAACCTTGTGATGGCCTGTACTGACTCTCACGCCGGAGCTTTCCCCCGACGGTCAGGTCGTCAAGCTTCCGGTGTTGACCTATTGAACTGTGCAGGATCAGGGCGTCTTACGTGATTGGGACGCAGGAGAAGATCTTGGCGTTAACATTGGCGCTAGAAGGAGGGCTGAGTTCTAGTGTCCTGAGTATTTTTCAATCACAAACCGTGTTCGTTCTACGTCGGTGTTCATGGGAAAGAGTAGGACACCTACACCTGAGGGGCAGCCGATGGCTGCCAGTGAATCAATACCGCGAGTATCTATCAAGGACTGTTTGGGACCTGCACTAAGTGTTCATGCCAGCACGGCGTCCAAACAATCGCATGGAGATTCTCGTCCGAGGGCTGTGAGCAAAGCCAAGAGAAAGCTAGTTTTCACAGCAGAGAAAGGGTCTGGTCATGGCCGGAGACGAGTAGAAGGCACCTCGCCTAGAACTCAATACCGGGATGACCAAGACGAAAAGGCTGCCCGCTTGGCTAAGATGGCAGACGAAGCTGATAGGGCCATGGAGGCACTGGTGAAGCAACGGCAGGATATAGCTGAGCAGATGTCTCGAATGACAAAGTTGAGGGACGAAGCGTCCATCTATGTCCAATCTGAAGAACGTGGGCATCGGAGTGGGAAAGAACCTGTTCATTCAGGGCGTGAGTCTCGGGGTCAACCTCCAGAAAAAAGAAGGTCCAGAAGCCCTACTCCTCAAAGATCGAAGAGGGCACATCACCCTATCGGTTCTAAGGAGCAAGGTCGAAGCGAACGAAGAGGTCGATCCAGGGATCGTACTCCAGAGAATACTAAGAAGGCGCTCGTTGTTGCGCATTCCCACCACGACAGCCGGGTTCAAAGACGAAGCAAATCTAGGGGTCGAACACCCGAAAGTCCACCGAGGGCACTCCGTCCTGTGGACCATCGTCATCGTAAAAGCCCCTCGAAAGTTGGGGGTTCTATGGTAAGAGACCGGTCCATTCAGAGGAGGGAGGAGTCACCGAAAAAAGTAGCATCGTCCCAACCTGAGGGCGTGGAGTATCTGGTCAAAGAGGTAAAGGAGCTTCGGAGACAACTTGCCGAGGTACAAAAAATGAAAGATACTTCGGGAAAGAAGGCATCCCCTTTTTCCGTGGAGATTCTGAAAGAAAAAGCTGACCCCACCAAGAAGTTGCCTCACATTGAAAGTTATGACGGATCGGGGGATCCCTATGACCATAGTCAGGCGTTCGACCGACTGATGGATTATTATGACTTTAGCGATGCTGCTAAGTGTCATACTTTTGTCATGACACTCCGAAAGGATGCCAGGCAGTGGATGGGGACTTTGCCTTCGGATTCGATTTCATCTTAGGCGGATATGTGCAGTAAGTTCCACGCTCGCATCGGGAGCAACAAAAGGAGGGAGAAACCAACTGGCTCGTTGGCTCAGGTTTGACAGTATTCGAATGAGTCTTTGGCCCAATATGTAAAGCGATTCCGTGAAGCAGTCGGCCAAGTGACAGACCTGAACAATCTACAAGCCGTGGGACTGTTTCAGAATGGGTTAGATCTGATCAAATCGGAAAAGTTGGTGAAGAAGTTGATGTTTCATCACCCGAAGAGTCTCGCAGAAGCCTTCGACAAAGCAGAAGGTTATATTGTGGTAGAAGAAGCCATGAATAGCCTCAAGCGCCCTTCTTCAGATCGGCTTAAGGAGATAGATCGGGACAGAACAGAGGGGGACCAGAGTAAGAATGAAGGAAATAAAGGTCGTCATGACGGCAGGTCAAAGAAATACAACAATAATTGGAGACAAGGTGGAGAACACTCGTCCGCTCCAGCTCAGAGGGTAAATAGGACATATACTGCACTCAATGCCGACATAGCTGTTATCTTGGAGCAGATTAAGAATCAATCTATTTTCGAGCCACCTCGAGATAACATTAAGCCCGGGAAAGGGAATTCTCGTAAGTATTGTGACTATCATCAAGCCTCGGGCCACGATACGAACGACTACGCTAGTTTGAAAGATTTTATTGAGAGAAAGGTGTAAGACGGGGCTTTAGTTCATTATGTGGCTGCCAGAACGAATCAACAGCAAGATAGAAGACCTGTTCAAGCAGCCCAACCAGTTTAGCAAGTGTTCCCCGCTCCTGGACCGCCAACAAGGCAAGTGATAGATGTCATCACTGGGGGTACTTCGGGAAAGCTTGTTGGAAAGAAGCGCCGAAGTTATCTGGATTTGGTCATGTCAGTGACGGGTACCCTCCCGAAGACTGACAGACCCTTCCCGGGTACGGTAATTTCCTTTACAGATGAGGATTACCCTTCGAAAACCATCGAACCGCATGAGGGATCATTGGTGGTGACGGCACAAGTGGGTTCAGTGGATATAAAATGAATGATGATCGACAATGGGTCTTCTGTGGATATCTTATATGCCCATGCCTATCAGAGGATGCATCTTGATGGGCAGAAGATGGAGATCGGGCAGGAGGCCCCTTTATATGGCTTCAGCAACGATCCAGTCAAAGTGGCTGGAACCATCGAACTACCGGTTATCTTCGGAACGGCCCCCCAACAGGTAGAAATTATTTACAAATTTTATGTTGTACATGTAGATTCCGCTTATAATGCTATTTTGGAGAGGCCCACTTTAACTGCTTTACAAGATGTAACCTCAATCCCTCATTTTAAAATCAAATTTCCTACGGCTCATGGGGTTGGGGAAGTGAAAGGGAGATCTGGCCAGAAGATGTTACAGAAATGATGTGATCACTTCGGGGGTAGGGGTGTCAAAGCAAAAACAGACCATGACAATAGAGATCGAACCCTTCACGGAAAGCAGCTCAGAGTCGTTGGTCATGCCAGCTGAAGAGACAGAAGAGATAGAGCTCATCCCGGGCAAGGCTAACAAGACGGTGAAAATAGGTTCGGGTCTACCAGAACCTCTCAGGACGAACCTCATTGAACTCCTGCAGTGTTATGTTGACATCTTCGCCTGGGAACCTCAAGATATGCCGGGAGTGAGCAGGGATATCGCAGAGCATCGGTTAGAAGTGGACCCATCAAAGAAGCCAGTTCGGCAAAAGAGGAGGATCTTTGCGCCTGAGCGCTAACGAATCATCGATGAAGAGATTGCAAAATTGTTAGCTGCTGACTTCATCTTCGAAATTGACTATCCGCAGTGGATGGCAAATGTGGAACTGGTCCAGAAGCAGAACAGAAAATGGCGGGTCTGCATCGACTATACAGATCTGACTAAAGCTTGTCCAAAGGATTTCTACCCGTTACCCCACATTGACCAGCTCATCAATGCAACTTCGGGGTATGCCTTGTTGAGCTTCATGGATGCATTCTCTGGCTATCATCAAATCTCCATGTGTAAAGAGGATATACCGAAGACGACGTTCATTACGCATCGTTCGGTATATGCCTACAAGAAAATGACCTTCGGTCTCATCAACGCCGGGGCCACTTACCAGAGGATGATGAACTATGTCTTCAGGCGTCAGTTAGGCAAGAATATGGAAGTATATGTAGATGACATGATTGTTAAGAGCATGTTGGTGCACAAACATCTGGATAACCTGGAGGAATGCTTTCAGACAGTCCGTCATCACAAATTGAGACTGAATCCTGTTAAGTGCACCTTCGGATTAGGGGCTGGCAAATTTCTGGGTTATCTGGTCAGTCAGAGGGGAATTGAAGCCAATCCAGAAAAGATTCAAGCGATCCTGAACATGAAGACTCCTCAGTCATTTAAAGATGTTCAACGTCTGACTGGAAGGATTGCAGCGTTGAGGAGGTTTATGTCCAAATCGGCAGAAAGGTGTTTACCGTTTTTGACACGTTGAAAGGGCCGAAGAATGCCAAGACGTTCCAATGGACTTCGGAATACGAAGACGCCTTTCAGAGCATCAAGTCCTACTTATCTTCGGCGCCTTTGTTGGTGAAGCCCGCTCCTGCTGAGCCTTTGTATTTGTACTTAGCAGCTAGTTCGTTGGCAGTAGGAGCAGTTTTGGTGCGAGAAGTTGGGGGTAAGCAGCACCCGATTTATTATGTAAGCCATGTCCTTCGGGATGCGGAAACAAGGTACCCAAACATTGAAAAATTTTCTTTTGCTTAAATAACTGCTAGTTGGAAGCTTAGGCAATATTTCCAGGGTAGGTTGGTAATAGTCTACACAGATCAGCCTTTGAAGAAGATTATGAGCAAACCTGAGGTATCGGGGAGATTAGCTGCATGGACGATGGAGTTATCTCAATTCTTCGTTGAATATCGTCCCCGAACTGCCATCAAGGGGCAGGCCTTGGCAGATTTTGTGGTCGAGTGTTCATTTTCTGAAGCTGATGAAGCTGTAGCAGAAGTTGAAGGATCTGACAGCATAGTTGTAGTTCTTCAGCAAAAGCAGAGTTCGTGGACACTGTATACAGATGGGTCTTCTACCACGGACGTCAGCGGAGCAGGGATTATTCTGACCAGCCCGAAGGGATTCAAGGTGCAACAGGCCATCAGATTTCAGTATAAAGCGACGAACAATGAAGCAGAGTATGAGGCAGTGTTGGCGGGATTGCGACTAGCTAAGAGTCTCGAAGTGCAAAGAATAGTTATCTTCAGCGACTCTCAGTTAGTCGTTAAACAAGTCTCCGAGGAATACGAAGCCCGAGGTCATAGAATGATCAAGTATTTGGCGGAATTGAAAGAACGGCTTCAGTATTTCCAGTTCTACGAATTTCAGGGGGTCGAACGTAACGACAATTCCATTGCCGATGCACTCTCCAAATTAGCCACTACGGATGTTAACGTTTTTGATGGGTCGGTTTACTTGGAAATTTTTCAACATCCTAGTGTTCATCATGAATCGATAATGTGCGTTGACCGAACCAACTGCTGGTTGACTCCATATCTGGAGTATCTGGCAGATGGCGTTTTACCTTCGGATCAGATGCTGGCCAAGAAAATCAAGTACAAGAGTGCTAATTTCGTTCTGATAGATGGGGATCTGTTTCGAAGGGCCTTCTCGTCTCCACTGTTAAAATGTTCGACTCCGTCCGAAGCTGAATATGCTCTTCGAGAAGTTCACGAGGGCATCTGTGGCGACCATATGGCTGCTAAGTCATTAGCCTACAAAGTACTTCGTCAGGGATACTACTGGCCTACCATCTTCAAGGAAGCGACTGAATACGTCAAGAAGTGCGAGAAGTGTCAGCTCAATAGTCCGATCCCACATCAGCCACCAGAAGAGTTATACTCGATCTTATCTCCCATACCCTTTGCTAAGGTAAGCTTTGTTATAGTTGCCATCGACTACATAACCAAGTGGGTAGAAGCAAAACCGCTCAGGTTAATAACGGAACAGGAATGCTTAAAGTTCATCAAAGAGTCGGTAGTATTTCGGTTCGGAATTCCTAAGGTGGTGATTTCAGACAACGGACGTCAGTTTGTGGGATCAAAATTCGAAGCATTTTTGAAAGAACTGGGGGTCCAGCACAGAAAGACTTCAGTAGCTCATCCTCAGTCTAATGGACAAGTCGAAGTGACCAACAGAACGCTGTTGAATGGAATCAAGCGCAGTTTGGACGAAGCTAAAGGAAGATGGCCAGAAGAGCTGCTCAGCGTGTTATGGGCCTATCAGACCACTCCGAGGACCACAACAGGGGATTCACCTTTCAGACTGGCCTATGGTACTGATGCCTTAGTCCCAGTTGAAATTGGATCTCCAAGTCTTCGAGTTAGCCAGTTCAGAGAGATATACAATGACGAAGGGCTGAAAGACAATCTTGATTTACTTGAAGAAGTCAGAGAAACAGCCTTGGTCAAACTAGCAGCCTATCAGCGACGAGTAGCTAAGCATTATAACAAAGGGGTAAAGCTTCGTAGGTTCGTAGTAGGGGATTTTGTTCTCAAAGAAGTCGAAGCATCTGCACCCTAGAATTTGAGAAAGCTGATGCCGAATTGGGAAGGGCCGTATGAAGTCATAGAAGTACCGAAGCCAGGGACTTATCGGTTGAGGGCCTTGGACAGATCAGAGATCAAGAATATTTGGCATGCAGGCAGATTTTGAAAGTATTTTCAGTAGCTACAATGTCAGTACGCCGGAAGTCTGTAAATGTTTTTAAGTCATCATCAATAAAAATTCTCTTTTTCTCAAACAAGTCTTGTCTTCGTTGCTGTTAATGACATCGGAGTAAGGAGGTTCGGGTGGACTCGCTGACCATTCGATGGTAGCCTCATCGGTAGGTGGTCCTTATGAGTTTGTCAGGCCCTGCGTGGTAGGCAAACATCATTAGTGTAAGGAGGTTCGGGTGGACTCGCTGACCATTCGATGGTAGCCTCATCGGCAGGTGGTCCTTATGAGCTTGTCAGGCCCTGCGTGGTAGGAAAGTGTCATCCTTAAGACGTTGTCAGGCCCTGCGTGGTAGGCAATTGTCGACCTTTAGACCTTGTCAGGCCCTTCGTGGTAGGCAAGTGTCATCCTTAAGACGTTGTCAGGCCCTGCGTGGTAGGCAATTGTCGACCTTTAGACCTTGTCAGGCCCTTCGTGGTAGGCAAGTGTCATCCTTAAGACGTTGTCAGGTCCTGCGTGGTAGGCAATTGTCGACCTTTAGACCTTGTCAGGCCCTTCGTGGTAGGCAAGTGTCATCCTTAAGACGTTGTCAGGCCCTTCGTGGTAGGTAAGTGTCATCCTTTAGACTTCGTCAGTCCCTTCACGGCATCTACCTCACACTTTGGTAACGAATAAGTATTCCTTTACTTTATTACCTAATTTTTTCTAAGTGTTGAGTTCGGAAGGCCACATTCTTTAACTTTATCTTGTCTGTTGTACGACTTGCCTAGTTGTTAATTAACAGTTTAAGTTAAGTCCACGAAGGAGCTTGTACATTTTTCAAGTTGAATCGATATTGAAGTGTTGATAAACAGTAAATACACCGAAGTCATAAGGAATAATGTTGATATTTTATTTACATAATACTGTTTACAAAAAGATAGAAACTTTTACAGAAATCCTACAGCTAAGGGAAAAGAGAATCATCTTCAGGAATCAGCTTCGTCTTCCGAAGAGTCGAGAATGGTCGGATCAACCTTGGTTGTGACAAGTCTTGCCTTGTCTTTGCTTCGGCATTCGTCATATCCATCCGAGAACATTTGGACGATCTCCTCGTTCAACTCAGCTGATTTCTGATATTCTTGTTGAACTTCTCTCCGAAGATCTTCGGTCAGAGGGGGACCTAAATCTCTCAATGCACGAAGTTCTCGAAGCTCCTCTTCGAGTTTTGCCCGTTCCTTCAGATGTCTCAAATCCCTAGCTTCGAATTCATTTACTTGCAGCGCCAGGCTCTTGTTAGTTTTCACCATTGTTTCGTTTTTCCCCACAAGGACCTCATTTCGACGAACCAGGTCTATGTTCGTATTAACGGTTATTTGGTGGGTGGCCTCGGCTGTCTCCAGTTTCTCTTTTAACTTATTCACATCCTTCTGGAGGCATTCGTTATTGAAGAGAACGGTACCATGGGCCCCTCTCTCTTTATTCAGAGCCGACGCCAGAATAGCGTTCTCTCGCCTGGCTGCGTCTTCTTCGGCTTCAGATCCTCTATATCGGGGAAGAAGTCTCTCGAAGACAGCATTTACCTACAGACATTCAAAGACAGTCGGTGAATTATTAGAAGAAGCACACAATTTCCAAATATTCAGATTGGACAAGTAACTCACCTTAGCCTGGTAACTCATGCCTTCTTCGATTAAATCCCTAATTGAGCTGTTCCCGAACCGATGGTCATCAGTCTCCCGGATGAAGGAATCGAACAGCTAGAAGGGAAAGTTGGCATTAAATTCCGGCCATACGGTGGGAGAAGATGCAACTTCTCGCCTGAAGGCTGAGGGGGAGGATCGTGCCGGAGAGGGCATAGATGGTTCGGGAGGCGGTGGTGGCTGATTGTCGGAAGATTGTTTTCTTTTACGGGTCAGAGGTGGAGATTCGGTTTATTTTTCGAGCTCGTCTTCAGAAACATGGATCTCCACAGGAACGATGATCGGAGGATCAACTTCAGCAGTGGGAATTCGGAGTTCGTCAGCAGATAGAGGGGTTACCTTGGTCCTCCTTTTCTTGATACGGAGGGCTTGCATCCGCTCCTTCACAGGCATGTCAATCAAACTCGCTGCAGAAGCGGGTTGAGATCCTTGAGGGTTTGTCCGGACTTTCCGAATAGCCCTTTTCTTTTTCGAGTTCGGTTAGGTTCCTCTTCAGCGACGAAGTGTGCCGATTGATCCTCGATATTTTGATCTTCGAAGGCCGAAGGTTCCTCAGGGGGGACTTCAGCGGAAGGTGATGAAGGCTTACCGGAGAGGTACCTATCCAGATCCTTTCGATCAATCAAAGTCGGTTTGATAAGAGACACTACACATACAAAGAATCAATTTAGACACTACTAGTATAAATCAGTAAACTGTACATTGATACAAGTCAACTCACATTTGTGGTCATACAACCACGCTTGCTTGCTCAGGAGGCCGAAGCTCCACTCCTTCAGAGGTATCTTCTCTATGATACGCGTCATTTCTCTTATACGCTCCTCGAATATATCTCCGAAGTCTGCAGAGACGCGATCAAAAGTAGTCCAGTCCGGGATAGAGGAGATTTCGGGCCCGTTGACGAAGAACCATTTATTGTGCCATCCTCGGTTGCTCGAAGGAGTGTCCATTAGAGACCGCTTCTCGATTCTGGCATTGGGCTTAGGGGCTATTTTACTTAGCACCTTGAAGCCTTTTTCCCAAGACTTCCCTACCGAGAAGAGGGTAAAGAAAGAATCAACAGCGGGAGGAACTCCTATCTCGTAGCAGAAGGCTATGTAAGCCAGTATATGGATATATGAATTCGGCACCAATTGGGCGAACCCAACTCCAACAAACCCTAGGAGGGTGATCAAGAAGGCATGAAGGGGAAACCTCACCCCCTTCTCCAGGAACGTTATCGGGACGGCGGTCCAACCGTTGGGGCGCTGGTACATTCTTTTGTGGGAGGCTGCAATCCTCACCCTGTGGGTATCTGGTATTTGATAGCGAGCCCGAATGTTGCGGAGCTCGACCTCAGTAACAGTGGAGGGGGTGTTAGCGTGAGGAAAATCTTCCTCATTCTTAAAAAATTCGGAGGGGTTGGGAAGTGATTCTAGAGGCGGAGCTTCCTTACTCGGAGTATCAATTTGGGGGTTTGAGCTCAGAGCCTCTTTGTTAGGGCTTAAGTGGGGAGCCATGGTGGAGATGGGGGTTACACGAAGTGGAGAACTCTTATCAGAGTTTTGAGATGCCATTGTTGAGAATTTGTAGAGAAAACGAAGAAATTTGAGAAAGAGAAGGCAATAAGCTCTTGTAAATTTGAAATAGCAAGGAACCATCCAAGGTGAATGGGTGGCAGCTCTTATAGTGAGTGGTCTTTTCAAATTTTGCACGAAAACCAAGGGCGGCGCATTAATTGGAGGTAATGATGTGAGAGAGGAAGGGGTAACGTCCGATTTTGGTTTTAATGGGTTATCCAAAGTGGGCTGGCGTTCACTGGATATTCATTTTTCCTCCTTAAGGCTGTTGGGCATGTTCCATTTGGGCTTCTGGATCCACTTGAATTAATGACTGTTACTTATCAGTTGGGCTTCGGTGAGATTTCTTTTTGCCCCTTTTGGTTTATTACAAATCCCTTTCACAATTTACAGTCTTCCATTAAACATCCTGTTTAATAAAAGACTGAGGGGTAATGTTGGGCCATAATACTTTTCATACTGGGCCAGGCCGAATGGGCTTATCCTTTGGATTGTGTTATGGGGGTATTTCGGTTGGGTCCGGTCAGCCTGGACCATCTCTCTGTTATTGGGCTTAGTCATTGGATCGGTCTATTATGCAAGCTGTCACTTATCCTACCTTTGACCGGTAATCATCACAAAAGGTAGTGGTTGACTGTTATGTCTGCCACCTTCCTGCATGACATTAATGAGGATGGGACTCCGATTACCGGTGGGAAGTAACAGTGGTAGCAGGTAGGGAAGTAAGCTACATACTTTCGGCTGAGCTGACCGGTGGTGAGGGGAGGTGTCAGGAGATAGTGGGTGGCACGGTAAACCGGGTCTAGGGAACGTATGGGGCCAGGATCACAAGGAAAAAAGAGGTAACAAAACACAACACACAATTATTATTTTCTCGCTCTCTCAGACACTAGTCAATATTTTTCCTCCATCGTTAACCTTGTGATCGCCTGTACTGACTCTCACGCCGAAGCTATCCCCCGACGGTTAGGCCGTCAAGCTTCCGGTGTTGACCTGTTGAACTGTGCAGGATCAGGGCGTCTTACGTGATTGGGATGCAGGAGAAGATCTTGGCGTTAACAGTAATAAACAAGTAAATCGATGGATGGCAAAGTTAAGGCGGAATTATTTGATCTACCAAAATCCAGAAAATTTCCCCACCGGAAAATCGAAAAAAGCAAAGAACGGTGATTTTGGGTCTTCTTCTTCCTTTCCTTTGTTCTTCGTTCTTCTATCATCCCTCATTATTTGGATATTAGCTCGAAAATAAATCTTAAAAACATCCAAATCTGTTTTTGATCCCTTCATTATTTGGATGTTAGTTCGAAAATAAATGTTAAAAATATCCAGATCTGATTTTGAAGGTGTAAATTTGTTTTTCAAAAATAAAAATTTTCTCAATCTAGATCTGGATTTCTGGTGTACTTAAAAATTTTTTATTTGAGATTACTGGTTGTGCTTCAAGCCTTCGATGGTTCGGGATGCTCTGTTGCAGCCGGTCGGACCGTTTGTGGGTTTGAGGCTGAGTCGTGGGAATGGATCTGAGGTACGGACAGGTCGACGGTGGCGGAGTGGGGGTTGGTGGTGTTGTGGTGGATCGATGGTGGCGGAATGATTACACCTGCCCCATTCTCATCTTTCATTTTGACGGTGGCGGAATGGGGGTTGGTGGTGTTGTGGTGGGTTGACGAATTTTTGTTATTTGTGTTAATGAATTAAATATAAATATAAATATTTATTTTGTTTATTAAATATAAATATTTATTTTATTTATTAATTATTTATTTTGTTTTAAAGTAAAATAAAATAAATAATTAATAAAAATTGGATTTTTTAATTATTTTTATTAATGAATTTTTGTACACGTCAGCAAAAATTGTCACATGTTAGCCACATCATAGAGGGTTTAATATCCGTTTGTCAAGGTGGCAAATTCATTAACGGTATGGGCACGATCGACCCGAAAAATATAATGTTAAAGGTACTTTTGGATAAAAAAAAGTATAGGGTGCTCAGTAGACATCGCGATAAAAGAAAGGGGCATTTTTGAACTTTCCCCCTATGAAAAAATATATATTCACAACTGTGTAGTACATAGTCGTGCTATGACGACGATTCAAGCCATAGTCCAAAAAAATCGTCGTCATAGGCGACTGTGTACTACACAGATATATATATATATATATATATATATATATATATATATATATATATATATATATATATATATATATATATAGGGAATTGATCTATGAAAAACGTTAGTTCTGGGCACTGTTTCAATTAACTGTTATCCAACCGTCCAAAATTAGAATGAATAACTGAGATGAGGGCCCAGCCGCTACTCCCTCTAGCGGCCAGCCAAATTTATTTTATGTTGGCCGCTACTCCCTCTAGCAGTCAGTCAAAACGACCGTGTTTTGACTGCCGATAGAGGGAGTAGCGGCCACCATAAAATAATTTGACTTAATTACTGATTTTCCTGATTATCCTCATACATATTATTTATTAATCAGTAAAATAAAATAATAAAAAATTATAAGGATAATCAGTAATTATCTTTATACTTATATATGTGACAACCCGGAAATTTGGACAATTTTATAAAATCTTAAAAGATTGAATAAAGGTTATAAGATGAACCTAGACAGAAAATAAGTGTATGGATTTGATTTTTCTGTAAAGGAATTTTAAGGATTTCAAAATTTTTGGAGAAGAACTTGAATGATTTAATAGACTATAAGTGATAGTCTGATAATGAGGTATATGTTTAGTGTATTTGTTCATAAGATTATGTGTATATGATTCTAGTATTTTAAATATATACTAGTGACCTAATCTAAGAGTTGTGGACGAAATTATTTTGTATGAATATGTGAGTAAGTGAATTTAGAATTAAGTTATGTAACCTAATATATATATATATATATATATATATATATATATATATATATATTAGGTGTGTTAAGTAAATAACCTAAGAGGTTATAATAGGTGAGAATGTTAGTATATAAAACATATACTAATTCTAAGAGATTTAATTTATATATCTCAACTAATTAATTTCATAACCTAATTATAGCTAGTCTAATAGGGTTAATATTGTTAAGGATGACAAGTAATTTAAACTAGCCCAATAATTTATTTAAACATTGGACTTATAGATAATTTGATTGTTAAGCTAGCCCAATATTAAATTTAGTGGGCAAGTATGCTAGTAGTACAAATATTTAATTGTGGAGGCCCAAGTTCATGTTAATTAGTAAGCCAGACATTTTAATTTTGAAGCCCAAAAGAATTAATTGGGAGCCCAAAACTTAGCCCAATGGAGGAGGGACTTTTTAGACATTTAGTAAATCAATTAAAGCATAAAAGGAAAGCCAAGATTGGTTGGATAAGGCCACATGGCCGGATGTGTAGAGAAGGAAAAGGAGGGGAGATGAATGTGATGATTATTTCACTTTAGTTGGTGACAACTCATTCCATGTGTCACTCCTTTATTTAACCAACATTCTTAACCAAAGTTATAAGCAACCTTGTAATGATTAAGAAAGAGAAAGCAAGAGTGAGTTGTTGGGAGATTAATATTAGATATACAATTATATCTATACAATTTACTACTAAACCCCACAAAAACCCATTCCATTTCTCTCTCATCTCTTATTAGCTAACTCAAAGAAAACCAAATAGAGAGAGAAAGAAGAGAGGCAATTTTCGGCAGCTCCAAGAGGTGAGAGAGAGAGGTTTTGATCTTCAAGCTAACCAAGAACATCATCTACTTTGATGGATTAAGAAAAGCTAGCAAGATATCAAGGTATAAATCACCTTTTTTCTAAGTTATTCTTAGTTGTTTAAATGAAAACTTGGATTGATGATTTCAAACTTCAAAACTCTAGATCTACATGATCTAGAGTGTGTTAGGTGTGGATCTATCCATCTTGTGTGTTAAAAGTTAGATCTAAAGTATGAAATGGAAACTAGTTTTTCAAAAGGGTGGAAAACTCAAATTTTTCTTAGCCTCGATTGTGTTAATCTTTTGTTTGATGATTGTTTGATGAAATAGATCATGTATTATGGTAGAATCATGGGTATATGAAGTATTAGTAGGTATTATGATGAGTGATGTTGGATATTATGAGAAAACATTAAAGTTTTCTTAGAAGACATCAAGAGTTAAAAATCAGTTTTTGGTGAAAACGAAACATGAAATTCAAATGACCATATCTCCTATTGTATTTCGAATTTTTGAGTGTGGTTAAGTCCTAGAGTTAGATCTATAAGTTTTCTAACATCTCCAAGTGGAATCACTGAAAAAGGAGTTGTATATTTCCGTATGGACTATTTTTCGCAAAAGACTCCAAAACGCCAAAACGCCAAAACGCTTCTGCCCAAAATTTTAAAAGGGCAATTTCGGCCACTTAATTTGCCAGAAAAATTCCGGCCTTTTGGGACATGAAAATATATGGTATTAAGTACCTCCTGTCCAAAAATGAGCTAATTCCGACTTAAAATGACCAAGTTATGACCATTTCAATTTCTGAGATTTTCCGACGAAAATCTCTATAACCGGAGTTCTATAACTCCGATGGCCACGAAATTTAAACTGTGGGCTCACGTTAAGACGTATAAGATTGTGTCAAGAGATGAGAATTTCTGGAGTTAAGCACGATGTAGCTAATTTCTTAAGGAATTAACTAAAAATAATTTTTGAAAAATACCAAAGGAAGTTGGAAAATTATGAAAAAATACTTTTTGTGTATGATATACATGTATATAAGCATGGCCAAGAGATAGATAAATAATAAGTTGTTTTGGTATTTTTGTAAAAAGGATATGGAATCCAGCTTGCTGGATTAGAAAATCTGATGAATCCAGCTTGCTGGATTGAAAAATAGTTTACTAGATTAAAAATTTGTTGAATCCAGTTTGTTGGATTGCGATCTAGTTTGCTGGATTTGAAACCAGTTTATTGGATTGCAGTTGGGTTTGTGAATTGACCATCTAGGTTACTGGATTTGGAATCCAGCTTGCTGCATTTGAAATTCAGGTTACTAGTTTGGTATTTGACTTATTAGAGTGTTAAATCATAATGTATATATAGTGATTAAGGAGTTATCAAAGGATGATAATAATGCTGATGGGTTAAGGTGTTATTTAATTATGTGATTAAGTGTTAGATAATTGATTGATTAAGTAATAGTATTATGAGTTAATAAGTATGTTATGCTAATTCAAAGATCAATCTTATAATTGATAGGTCTTTCATAAGAGATTACATTATATTGCTTAGTGGTAATCAGCGGTTCAGGCAAGTTTCCTAATTCAACCATGAGTTGTAATTTCAAAGCATGTTAGTGAATAGTTGTTGTTGATTATTCACGTCTATATTGATTATTGATTCGCACGTTGTGCATATTGTAAATGTTCATCAGGTATGAAAGGCTGATCACCTTCATTACCATTTGGTTTAGTTAATCTGTTCATGTTTATGCTTGACCATTCATTTTTATTGATTTGGTTGTTCAGCTAAGAAAATTTGTTCATGCTCTTTCACAATGTTTATATTGTTGAAAGTTAGCAAGCTTATTATTCAATTCTTTCAATCATGATATATCCTCATATAGATTTAAACTTGCTGGGCAAATTTGATGCTCACCCTTGCTATATCATGATAAAATTTTCAGATTTAGAGGAAAGCTCGAGTAAAGACAGAAGTAAAGGCAAAGTGCAAGGCTAAATTATGGTGCAGTTAGATTTATTAAATCTTCTGACAAAAATAGTATTGTAAACATTTAAGATATTGAATGTATGTATTAAGTTAAGGTTGTAGACCTTGGAAATGATGTGAAAAAGTTTAATGTATAAACAATTTATGTTTATATCTTCCGCAATAGTTATAGAATTAGTATACCAGATCCTTGGTGATTAGGACCGGGATTAGGGGATGCTACAATATACACCATAAGAATTGAACTTTCCAGAAAAAGTTTGTACGGATAATATTTCAACTACTCTCATTTTATACATACACATAGCATAAATTTAACAAACTATATATATATATATATATATATATATATATATATATATATATGGCACAGACTTTTATCCCGATGTCCCACTTGCATCTTAATTTATTTATTTTTTAAAAAATATCCTTAACGTTATATTTTTTGGATCGCCCGTGCCCCTGCCGTTAACAGAAGACAAACGAGGTTAAAATGTGATGACGTGTCAGGCTTAAATATAAAACATATTCTAAATAAAACAATATATATCATTTAATCAAAACAAAAATACTAAAATTCAAAATAAAAAAAGCATAACATATTTACATCATTTAATCAACATAATAAAATTCAAATTATTTTGTTAACTAATCAAAACAACTAATAAAATAAAATAAGTTGTATAACATATTTACATCATTTAATCATAATACTAAAATTCAAAACATAACATATTTACATCAAATACTAATTAAAAAAATACTAAAATACTAATTAAAAAAATACTAAAATACTAAAAAAAATCAAATTAAAAAATACTAAAATTCAAATTATTTTGTTAATTAATCAAAACAACAAAAATTTAAATTACATCATTAAAATATTAAAATCATAATACTAAATACTAATTATAAAAATTTTAAATTACTATAATCATAATACTAAATAATATTTTTAATATTTTAAAAATATGATTTCTAAAAACATTATGATTTTAGTATTTTATTTATATCTCACTTTTATTAAATGCTCTACACATTAGTAACTTTATTATTCACTTTAGCACTTTAACTGGACACGCAAATCAGACATTTATTTATCTCACTTTTTATTAACACCATGTTCCGTAGCGACTAATTAATATTCCTTTATTTAACAATGACTTATTTTTTACATATAAATTAATTTTTATAAGCAAACTTAATAATTTTAGTTAATTATTAAATGCACTTAATATTATTTTAATATTTTTAATATTTTAGTAATTTAAATATATTATTTAGTATTATGATTTTAGTAATTTAAAAATTTTATATCAATTAGTATTTAGTATTATGATTTTGGTATTTTAATGATGTAATTTAAATTTTTGTTGTTTTGATTAATTAACAAAATAATTTGAATTTTAGTATTTTTTAATTTGATTTTTTTTAGTATTTTTTAATTAGTATTTTAATATTTTTTTTAATTAGTATTTGATGTAAATATGTTATGTTTTGAATTTTAGTATTTTGATTAAATGATGTAAATATGTTATACAACTTATTTTATTTAATTAGTTGTTTTGATTAGTTAACAAAATAATTTGAATTTTATTATTTTGATTAAATGATGTAAATATGTTATGCTTTTTATATTTTTTATTTTAGTATTTTTTGTTTTGATTAAATGATATATATTGTTTTATTTAGAATATGTTTTATATTTAAGCATGCTATGTCATCACATTTTAACTCCGTTTGTCTTCTGTTAACGGCATGGGCACGGGCGATCCAAAATATGTAACGTTAAGGGTACTTTTGGATAAAAAAAGAGTATAAGATGCTCGATAGACATCGCGGTAAAAGTCAGGGATATTTTTGATCCTTTGCCCTATATATATATATATATATATATATATATATATATATATATATATATATATATATATATATATAGTCGCCGTACACATTTTGTGTGTATAATTATGTGGGATAAAATAAAAATTTTATAAAATTTAAAAAAGTAAATAGAAAAATATAAAATATTAACATTAAAAATAATGTATCTAAAATTGTAAGAATGAAAGAGTAAAAAGAAAAAGAAAAAAATATGACCTAATTACATCAAATTTTACGTGGAGGAATCTTACATCGAGGCTTTATAATATATATATATATATATATATATATATATATATATATATATATATATATATATAATGATCTATAACATTTATAATAAAATATTTATAGAGTATACGATATTTATACCATTAAAAATAAAAAAGAACGATAAAAATTAGAAATTAAAAATCAGCGTTCACTACTATTAGTAGCGGACTACAAAAAACTACTAATAGTAACATACGCTTATCAGAATGGATTTGATTTTACTAATAAATATTTAGAATTTATTAATCAGGGCTTATGGTTTGTAAACCATATGTATCCGCAACTTTAACTTTTTGATCAACTTTAATAAATCTTAAATCTTAATTAATAAATCTTAAACTCTGATTTAAAGACTCTAGTTAATAAATTTCAACGCTAATTGTTGGGTCATGATATTTCACATATTGGGGCGAGTGGATTAGGCTTACTTATTTGATTAGTCCATTGAGTTTTCTCTATTAGGTCTTAAAGATATTGAGCCTAGTCACCATCTTATTCCTGTTAAATTCTTACGAGATCGGATCGGGTCAGTGGGATGACCCATTAGATATTTTAATATCTCTATCTTTGGCTTGTAATGATAAAAAAGGAAAGTTGTTGACCAAAAGTCTGCAGATCATTAATGTGGATGAGATTATAGCCGGCCGGCGGTATACACAGTGAAAAAGAAAAGGTGACAACCTGCATGCAGTCAACAGAAATCACTGAGGAGTGGGGGGCTGTGTCAGACGATATTGGGTGGCACGGTAAACCGGGTAAGAGAGTATAACCTAGCAAGGAAGTCTTCAAGAAAAAGGTACACACATACAACTGATTTTTCATCTCTCTATAGACACTAGATATTTTTATCCTCCATTATTAACCTTGTGATCGCCTGTACTGACTCTCACGCCGGAGCTATCCCCCGACGGTCAGGCCGTCAAGCTTTTGGTGTTGACTTGTTGAACTGTGTAGGATCATAGCGTCTTACGTGATTGGGACGTGGGAGAAGATCTTGACGTTAACATTGGCGTTAGAAGGAGGGCGAGTTCTAGTGTCTTGTAATTTTTAATCACAACTTTCATTTGTTCTACGTCGGATAAGATGGTGAGGAGTAGAGCAGATACACCGAAAGGACAGTCGAGGGCTGTAAGCTCATTAGTCCCACACATTTCCGTCAAGGATCGTCTGGGTCCTTCGAAGAGTGCTCATGAGAGGGAGAGCACTGCTTCCAAGCATGATTCCAAGGGTTCTCGTTGGAGAGCTCATGGTGGTGCCAGACGGAGATTGATGTTTGCTGATGATAAAGGCCAAGACCAAGACGGAAGGCAAGTGGAGGGTTCTTCGCCTAGAATCCATCACCGAAGTGGTCGAGATGATAAAGCTGCCAAGTTGGCAAAGATGGCAGAAGAGGCGGATAAAGCTATGGAGGTTCTTCTAAAGCAAAGGGAAGATATAGCTGTGCAGATGCTTCGGATGGCCGATCTAGAGGACGAGGCGTCTACTTTTGTCCAGACCGAGAGACGTAGTAGGCATAAGGATGTACAACGGCGAGAGAGGAAAGAGCCGGAACATTCTGTACATGTGTCTCGGGATCGTTCTCATGATCGAAGGAAATCGAGGAGCAGAACTCCTGAGGCATCAAAGGGAGCACTTATTGTCATAGGTTCTCAAGGCCGAGATGGTGGCTGACAGAGGAGTAGGTCGAGGGAGATAGTGCCAGAAAGTAGAAGGAAAGAGCAACGTCATGAGCACTCTCACCGTGATGGCAGGACCATCCGTCGAAGTAAGTCCAGAAGCCCATCAAGGGCGGTGGTTTCCGTTAGAGAGGGTCGGTCCATTCCAAAGAGGAAGGAATCGTCGAAGAAAGAAGTCTCCTCGCAGCCAGAAGGGGTGGATTTCTTGGTGAGGGAATTGAAGGAGCTCCGGAAGCAATTAGCTAATTTTCAACAGGTGAAAGATACTCCGGGAAAGAAGGCGTCTCCATTTTCTATGGATATTCTTAAGGAGAAGACAGACACCACCAAGAAGTTGCCTCACATGGAGAGTTACGATGGGTCGGGAGATCCTTATGACCATAGCCAGGCGTTAGACCGACTGATCGATTATTATGATTTCACCGATGCTGCTAAATGTCACACGTTTGTTACAACGTTAAGGAAAGATGCGAGGCAGTGGATGGGGATTCTACCTGCAAACTCGGTCTCATCGTGGTCCGAACTATGCGACAAATTCCATGCTCGTTTTGGGAGCAACTGAAAAAGAGGGAAGCCCATAGGTTCTTTAGCACAGGTCAGACAGTTCACCAATGAGTCTTTGGGTCAGTATGTGAAGAGGTTTAGGGAGGCAGTTGGCCAGGTGTTCGGCCTTAATGATATTCAAGCTGTGGGGTTATTTCAGAATGGGCTAGATCTGGTAAAGTCGGAAAAGTTGGTGAAGAAGCTGATGTTTCATCATCCGAAGAGCTTGGCAAAAGCCTTTGATAAGGCAGAAGGCAATATTGTGGTGGAGGAGGCCATGAATAGCCTGAAACGTCATTCTTCGGATCGAATAAAGGAGGTAGATACTCCCAAAGCTGAAGGCGACCAGAAGAAGGCTGAGGGGTATAACGATCGGCCAGAGGGCAGCTCGAAGAAGTACAATAATACGTGGCAACAAGGAAGTAATCGTCCACCTGCTCCCACCCAGAAGGTGAATAAGGTTTACACCAAACTGAATACGGATAGGACGGTGATTCTGGATCAGATCAGGGGCCAGCCATTCTTTGAACCACCTCGCGATAACTTCAAGCCAGGACAGGGCAATGCTCGAAAATATTGTGGCTATCATCAAGCTGCAGGTCACTACACTAATGAGTGTTGCAATTTGAAAGATTTTGTGGAGAGGAAGGTTCAAAGCGGTTTGCTGGTTCAATATGTAGCCGGGAGGGACCAACAAGAGCAGCTGAATGCTAACTGTACCGCTCAGACTATCCAAACGATTCCCCCCGTACAGTCTACTCCAAATCAACCACCAAGGCATGTCGTTGATGTAATAACCGATGGGACAGCAGGAAAATTGGTAGGGAAGAAGAGGAGAGGATATCTAGACTCGGTCATGTCCGTGGCGGGCACTCCCCCAAAGATCGACAGACCATTTTCAGGGACTGTTATATCCTTCACCGATGCAGATTATCCTACGGAGCCCATCGAGCCTCATGAGGGAGCGCTGGTGATCACTGCACAAGTAGGCTCGGTGGATGTGAAGCGCATGATGATAGACAACGGGTCTTCTATGGATATTCTATATGCCCATGCTTATCAGAGGATGCATCTTGATGGGCGAAAGATGGAGGTTGGGCAGGAGGCTCCCCTATATGGCTTCAGTAACGATCCGCTCAAAGTGGCAGGAACTATTGAGCTACTGGTCATCTTCGGTACTGCTCCACAAAAGGTAGAAATAACATGTAAATTTTATGTTGTGCATATAGATTCGGCCTACAACGCCATACTGGGACGACCTACCTTGACTGCTCTCCAAGCAGTGACTTCCATCCCTTACTTTAAGATCAAATTCCCAACGGCACACGGAGTTGGAGAGGTGGCAGGGGACTTGGATCTGGCCCGACGCTGTTATCGGAACGCTGTTATTTTCTCGGGAGTAGGGGTCAGCAAGCAGAAGCAAACCATAGCAATTGAGATCGAGCCCTTCACTGAAAGTAGTTCGGAGCCATTAGTTATTCCTGCAGGAGAGACGGAGGAGATCGAGCTAGTCCCAGGGAAGAAAGATAAAACAGTGAAGATAGGTTCGGGTTTGCCGGAACCTCTCCGGACAAACCTTGTGGAACTTCTTCATTGTTATGGGAACATATTTGCATGAGAGCCACAAGATATGCCTAGAATCAGCTAAAAGATTGCCGAGCATCGACTGGATGTAGATCCCTCAAAGAAGCCAGTTTGGCAGAAAAGGCGGATCTTTGCACCTGAGCGTCAGAGGATCATTAATGAGGAGATCGCGAAGCTGATAGCTGCTGATTTCATCTTCGAGATCGATTATCCGGAGTGGATGTCGAATGTAGTGCTGGTGCAGAAGCAAAATGGAAAATGGTGAGTTTGCATCGACTACACCGATCTGAATAAAGCATGCCCGAAGGACTTCTATCCTCTGCCCAACATTGATCAACTTATTGATGCGACTTCGGGGTATGCACTACTAAGCTTTATGGATACTTTTTCAGGTTATCATCAAATATCTATGTGCAAAGAGGATATTCCGAAGACATCATTCATCACACACCGTTCGGTGTACGCATATAAGAAGATGACCTTCGGCCTGATAAACGCTGGAGCCACTTACCAAAGAATGATGAACTTTATCTTCCAGAAGCAGTTGGGAAGGAACATGGAGGTGTATGTGGATGACATAATCGTCAAGAGCATGATTGTTCAGAAGCATCTGGATGATCTAGAGGAATTCTTTCAAATAGTCTGTCATCACGAATTGAGGCTCAATCCCACAAAATGTACCTTCAGACTCGGTGCGGAGAAGTTTCTGGGTTATCTGGTCAATCAAAGGGGCATTGAGGCCAATCCGAAGAAGATCCAGGATATTCTAAGCATGAAGACTCCTCAATCATTCAAAGACGTTCAGCGTCTGACTGGTAGGATTGCAGCTTTGAGGAGGTTTATGTCCAAGTCGGCAGAGAGATGCTTGCCATTCTTTGATACATTGAAGGAACCGAAGAACTCAAAGACGTTCCAGTGGACTTCGGAGTGTGAAGACGCCTTCCAGGGCATAAAGACATATCTGTCTTCGGCTCCTCTATTGGTGAAACCTGCTCCTGCCGAGACTTTATACTTATATCTGTTATCTGTAATATATAGATTTATTTAATATATATATATATATATATATATTTATGATAAAAACAGAACATGATTTTATATAAATATAACACAGAAAATAATAATAAATAAATCCGAGTCCTTTGAATTCACAAAGTCTCCTTAAAGCAAATTTATTCCCCCACAGATGCTAAGGGTTAATTAAATAATTGCGTCCCAAGATAAAATGGATTTCAATTCTTAATTAGTAGCATTACAAAATTAAGAATTCATCGAACTAATTTCTATGTTATGCACTGAACTAATAGTAATTATGCATGAAAATTAATGCATGTATATACTTACACAAAATGGGGAAATATGCAGAACGGGATAGGAGAAACGAAACGAGACTGCAACACTTTTGCAGAGAATGGGATTCTGCAGAACGGAATTTCGTAGAAACAGAACGGGAACGGGAATTGCAGAACGGGGAAGGAACGAGATTTTACAGGGAAGGAACGGGAATTGCAAAATTGTGGAATGGAACTCTGTTTTACAGAATAGAACGGAACGGAAATCTCTAGCACAGAAACGGGACGAGAAAAAACTTATTTTTTTAAATGCTTCCCACACCGTTTATTTATAGAAAAAATTCGTGACCATTATTTCTATTGGCGTGTAACCGTCGTCAAAACGACGTAGTATTGTGATGATATTTATTAAACAAATTTTGTCTAAAAATATATATCACGAACCCGCCCGTCACGACCACGACCCGACCCGAGTCAATTTTCTCATTCAAATCCCATTTCCAACAATCCCCCACATGAATGTAAAATTGGCTTTACAATATGCAAAATATATTATGAATATGCAGACACTAGTTCGAGTACATAAGAAAAGATATTTCATCAGGTTAAGTAGCCTAGTGGCTTTGAACTTGCCTTAGTAAAATCTATCGGATTTACTTGGCTAATCAGTATACTTGATGTATTTGAACTGTCAGCTTTTCGTGTAAACCAAGACAATAGAATTCACAAAATATCTCTTCAGACATAATTGGTTCTCACGTTTGTGTTCATTTTGGCCTTGAAACACCTCTTGGTTCCGTGAGTATATTAGAGAATTCAGCCTTCAAAATTCTCACAGAAGTGGCCCCCTTCTTACTCACGTAGGTGACTTCTATCAAGAGTATCCTGCAATACCCCACTTGAACATATTTTAAGATATAAAAGTCATTAAAAGCGTGAACCTAGATTATCTCCTCAGTGCTTTACTGAGTACTACATAGTCCGGTTTGCCCATTCTCGCGGCAGATGTGCACTGTCTCATTTTGGAATGGTTAGGAGTAATTATCTCCTCAGTGCTTTACTGAGTACTACATAGTTCGGTTTGCCCATTGAACCTAGATCTTGGGATCTCCAGTCAGCTAGGTTGGGTGCCACTATGAAGACTCTTATTTAAACAGTAGGCTTTAAACCCATTCCCTTCGATGATTTTTCCACTTGCTCTCTTGTTAAACCTTTCGTAAGCGGATCCGCAATATTATCTTTTGACTTTACATAGTTAATTGAGATAATTTCATTTGAGAGCAATTGTCTAACAGTATTATGTCTTCGTCGTATATGACGTGACTTACCATTATATAAATGACTCTGTGCTCTTCCAATCGCTGATTGGCTATCACAGCGTATACATATAGCTGGCACAGGACTTGACCAATTTGGAATATCCTTTAAAAAATTACGAAGCCACTCTACTTCTTCTCTAGCTTTGTCTAACGCAATGAATTCCGATTCCATTGTAGACCTAGCAATACACGTTTGTTTTGAGGATATCCAAGACACCGCTGCACTACCAAGTGTAAATACATATCCACTTGTGGATTTTGAATCTTTAGTATCAGATATCCAATTAGCATCACTATATCCTTTCAATACTGCTGGATATTGTGTATAGTGCAGTCCATAGTTTTGAGTATGTTTTAAATATCCCAAAACTCTCAAAATAGCTTTCCAGTGATCTTTACCTGGATTACTCGTATACCTACTTAGCTTACTTACCGAATAAGCTATATCTGGTCTAGTATAGTTCATGACATACATTAAACTGCCTATTATACGAGAATATTCTAATTGAGATATGCCATCACCTTCATTTTTAGCTAGATGAAGATTTATATCAACTGGGGTCTTATTTAGAATTATATTATACTTGTTAAAATTTTCAAGTATTTTCTCAATATAATGAGATTGAGATAATATAGTTCCATCAGAGGTTCTAGAAATCTTGATTCCTAAAATTATATCAGCAACCCCCAAGTCTTTCATGTCAAATCTATTTGACAACATACGTTTTGTTGAGTTGATAACTTCATTGTTGCTACCCATGATTAACATATCATCCACATAAAGACAAACAATGACATATTCCTTTTGAGTGCTTTTGACATAAACACATTTGTCACACTCATTGATTTTAAATCCATTTGATAACATAACATTATCAAATTTCTCATGCCATTATTTTGGTGCTTGTTTTAATCCATACAAGGATTTAACAAGTTTGCATACTTTCTTCTTTTGTCCAGGAGCTATGAAACCTTCAGGTTGTTCCATATATATTTCTTCATCTAATTCACCATTTAAGAATGCAGTCTTTACATCCATTTGATGTATTTTAAGTCTATTTAAAGATGTTATTGCTATTAGCATTCGAATAGATGTAATTCTTATAACAGGTGAATAAGTGTCGAAATAATCCAATCCTTCCTTTTGTCTATAACCTTTAGCTACAAGCCTTGCTTTGTATTTATCAATTGAACCATCAGCTTTCATCTTCTTTTTGAAGATCCATTTATACCCTAAGGGTTTAGAACCAGGTGGAAGGTCCACCAATTCCCATGTATGATTTTGCATAATGGACTCAATTTCGCTATTTATTGCTTCTTTCCAATGAGAAGCATCTGGAGAGGATATTGCTTCCTTGTACGTTCGAGGATCGTTTTCTAACAAAAATGTTAGAAAATCCGGACCAAAAGACGTTGAAGTCCTTAGCCTTTTGCTACGTCTAGGTTCATCCACTAAAGACTCTTTGTCTATTTTTTCAGGATTATCACTAGTAGCATCCAAAGGTCTTTTGTTTAAATTTGAATCATTATTTCCATTATATGGAAAAATATTCTCAAAGAATGATGCATCTCTTGATTCAATAAATGTATTAACATGAATATCATTAATATCAGATTTATGAACAAGAAAGCGATAAGCACTGCTGTTATTTGCATAACCAATGAAAACACAGTCAATTATTTTTGGTCCTATCTTAATCTTTTTAGGTTTAGGAACCATTACCTTTGCTAGACACCCCCACACTCTTAAGTATTTATAGCTAGGTTTATAACCTTTCCATATTTCATAGGGTGTTTTGTGAGTTTTCTTATGAGGCACTTTATTAAGAATATAATTGGCAGAAAGAAAAGCTTCCCCCTACAAATTCTGGGGTGCTCCAGAACTGTTTAACATAGCATTCAACATTTCTTTCAATGTTCAGTTCTTGCGTTCAGCAATACCGTTAGATTGAGGTGAATAAGGAGCAGTAGTTTGGTGAATAATACTATGAGTAGAGCATATCTCTTCAAATGGTGATTCATCTTCACCACTTCTATCGCTTCTTATTGCTTTAATCTTTTTGCTAAGTTGATTTTCAACTTCATTTTTATAAAGTTAAAACATTTCTATTGCCTCATCTTTGCTTCTTTGCAAATATACATAACAATATCGTGTGCAATCATCAATAAAAGTGATTAAATATTTTTTTTCACTTCTTGTTTGCACAAACTTTAAGTCAGATATGTCAGTGTGAATTAAATCAAGAGGTTCAGTTTTCCTTTCAACAGAATGAAAGGGTAATCTTATCATTTTTGATTCCACACATATTTCACACTTATGTTTTTTATTAATATTAAATTTAGGCAAAAATTCTAAATTAATTAATCTACGTAAAGTATTATAATTAACATGTCCTAATCTAGCATGCCATATATTTGATGACTCTAACAAGTAAGCAGAAGAATTAATTTTATTATTATCAATAGACTTCGGTATAACAATCATAACATTCATCTTAAAGAGCCCATCATTCATGTAGCCCTTTCCTACAAACATATCATTCTTAGTAAGTACAAACTTATCAGACACAAACACCAACTTAAAGCCATTCTTGCTAAGTAGTGACCCAGAAACTAGATTCTTGCGAATATCTGGCACATGAAGCACTTCATTCAAAGTCAGTTCTTTGCCAGATGTCATTTTCAGTATAATCTTTTCACGTCCTTGAACCTTTGAACTTGAGGAGTTTCCCATAAAGAGTTGATCATCATTTTCTACTGGTTTGTAAGTAGAAAACATCCATTTATTGGAACAGATGTGGTGAGTAGCCCCAGTGTCCACGTACCATTCTTTAGGGTTTCCTACCAAGTTACATTCAGATATAACTGCACAAATATTCATGTTTGAAACATCTTCAGAAAGCTTTTCCAGTTCTGTCACATTTGCTTGAGGCTTTTGATCTTTCTTCAACTTCTTTGGCTTTCGACATTCATTAGATTTATGTCCTGGAATGCCACAGTTGAAGCATTTGCCTTTAAATTTCTTTTTGGCCTTGAAAGCTTCTTTGCCTTCACACTTCCTTTTGTTGTTGTTTGACCTTTATTCTATCACATTTGCCTTTGCTTCAATGAAGTTCTTTCCACTCTTCTTCTCAGATCCTCGATTGTCCTCTTCAATTCTAAGTCGCACAATCAGTTCTTTAAGATTCATCTCTTTGCGTTTATGCTTCAGATAATTCTTGAAGTCTTTCCATGATGGTGGAAGCTTCTCAATCGTTGCTGTAACTTGGAATGAATCACTTAATGACATTCCTTCAGAATGAATGTCATGTAGAATTACTTGTAATTCTTGAACCTGAGTGATAACTGCTTTAGAATCTATCATTTATAATCAAGAAATCTACCGACTATGAATTTTTTCATGCCAGCATCTTCAGTTTTATATTTTTTGTCTAAAGATTCCCAAAGTTCCTTTGCAGTTTGAATTGTACAATACACATTATATAGTATATTGTCTAATCCATTCATTACATAATTTCTGCAAAGGAAATCTGCATGTTTCCATGTATCAACAGCATCCACTTTTTCCTTGTCAGTTTCCCCTTCAACAAGAATAGGACAATCCTCTTGTAGAAACCTTGCCAAGTTCAATGTGGTGAGATAGAAGAGCATCTTCTGTTGTCAACGCTTGAAATCAGTTCCATTGAACCTTTCAGGCTTTTCTCCATGAGACATACTCACGGCAGGAATGATACTAGTAGATGCCATTTCTGTTATACAAATAAAGACTATCAATAATCCAATTAAATTTCTGTTTGTACAAAAAATTTAACAGAATTCAATACCAAATTTTGTTTGCAGAAATCAAACAACAAATTTTGTTTGTAAAATTCAAACAACAAATTTTGTTTACTAAAATTCTGTTGTAGAAAATTTGTGTACAACTTGCAATATTAATATTTTAATATTGATATAAGATGCATGCTATATATCAACTGCATAACAAAACATAACAAATGTACTGATCATATGTTAAAAAATATTAATATTAAAAATTGCATGCACCATGCAATATTAAACTTATTGTTGAAAAATAATAATATTAACAAAAATTAACTTACTGAACTCATTGATTAAAAACTGAGATACAAGGAACATATGAGATATTAACTTACTGCACTCATATATATTATATATTAACAGTAATGAAGGTAATATAGAAAATGCATGTAATTCTATGTAATTAATATACTACACTCCAACGGTAACTTTAGAAAATCTATATTATATATATATATATATATATATATATATATATATATATATATATATATTATTCTATGTAATTAACCGAATATGAAAAACCAAATACTTGAAACATACTTGAAATATTCTGACTTACTTAATTCAAATAAAACAAATTAACATATTAACATGTTAATCGAATATGAGTGAACTTTGCAGAATTAGGCAAAGCTAATCAATGTCTCCTGAGTTTCCATGGGAGCAATAACATATTATAAATTAGTTAACACATAATATATATAATATTCCTGTTTCAACGTATACTATACTATTCAACATATATATCTATAAATATGAACAGAAAATGAACATATTCTATAACACATATAAACAGTAAATATTTGCATGTTATTCCATTATTATTAATATGCAATAATATGCGATAGTCTAAATAACCGTTTATTATAAAAGAAAACTTGTCAATGATCAACACAAGTTTTTTATTAAAATCACAGCATGCAAATGAAAAGTAACTGTTCCGATTTTAATTAAAAATTGCTTCTCTGTCCGTTCTTTGGAAAACATATGTAAACAGAATATTAACATACAAATATGCAAATAATTTCTAGAATTCTGTTAGTACAGAAAATTTGTTCTATCAACGATTTTCTGTTCAATTAAATTAAGTACTACTATATTTACAGAAAAATATTAAATTTGCTTTAAGATTGTTATCTGTAATATATAGTATTATTTAATATATATATATATTTATGATAAAAACAGAACATGATTTTATATAAATATAACACAGAAAATATTAATAAATAAATCTGAGTCCTTTGAATTCACAAAGTCTCCTTAATGCAAATTTATTCCCTCACAGATGCTAAGGGTTAATTAAATAATTGCTTCCCAAGATAAAACAGATTTCAATTCTTAATTAGTAGCATTACAAAATTAAGAATTCATCGAACCAATTTCTATGTTATGCACTGAACTAATAGTAATTATGCATGAAAATTAATGCATGTATATACTTACACAAAATGGGGAAATATGCAGAACGGGATAGGAGAAACGGAACGAGACTGCAACACTTTTGCAGAGAACGGGATTCTGCAGAACAACACTTTCGCAGAAACAGAACGGGAACGGGAATTGCAGAACAGGGAAGGAACGGGATTTTACAGGGAAGGAACGGGAATTGCAAAATTGTGGAACGGAACTCTGTTTTACAGAACAGAACGGAACAGAAATCTCTAGCACAGAAACGGGACGGGAAAAAACTTATTTTTTTAAATGCTTCCCACACCGTTTATTTATAGAAAAAATTCGTGACCGTTATTTCTGTTGGCGTGTAACCGTTGTCAAAACGACGTAGTATTGTGATGATATTTATTAAACAAATTTTGTCTAAAAATATATATCACGAACCCGCCCGTCACGACCACGACCCGACCCGAGTCAATTTTCTCATTCAAATCCCATTTCCAACAATATCAAGCAGCTAGCTCGTTGGCAGTGGGCACTGTTCTGGTTCGGGAAGTAGGCGGGAAGCAGCATCCGATTTATTATGTCAGTCATGTCCTAAGAGATGCTGAAACCAGGCACCCTAATATTGAAAATTTTGCCTTTGCTTTGATAATTGCTAGTCAAAAACTTCGGCAATACTTTCAAGGTCAGCTCCTGGTCGTCTACATGGATCAACCATTGAAGAAGGTGATAAGTAAGCCAGAAGTCTCGAGGAGATTAGCAGCGTGGACTATGGAATTATCCCAATTTTTTATTGAATATCATTCCCGAACTGCTATCAAAGGTCAAGCCTTGGCCGATTTCATGGTGGAATGTTCGTTCTCCGAAGCAGATGTTGAGCTGCCAGAAGCTGATACATCCGATCGAACAGTTGCAGTTCTTCAGCACGGTCATAATTCATGGACGCTCTATGCAGATGGATCTTCTACCGCGGATGTCAGTGGAGCAGGGATTATTTTGACAAGTCCGGAGGGATTCAAGGTGCAGCAAGCCATCTGATTTGGGTTCAGAGCAACAAACAACGAGGCCGAATATGAAGCAGTGTTGGCTGGAGTTCGACTGGTGAAAAGTTTAGAAGTTCAGAAGTTGATCATCTACAGTGACTCTCAGCTAGTCGTCAAGCAACTATCAGGAGATTATGAAGCTCAGGGGGCGAGAATGGTCAAATATTTGGCAGAGTTGAAAGACCGGCTTTAGTATTTTATTTCTTACGAGTTTCAGGGCATAGAATGTAACAACAATTCCATTGTCGATGCATTGTCAAAGCTGGCCACTACGGATGCTGTTGTTTTCAATGGGTCAGTTTATTTGGATGCAACAGCCGAGTATCCAACACGAAGCAGTGATGTGCATTGAGCGGTCTAACTGTTGGATGACTCCCTACATTGAATATCTGGCAGATGGTGTCCTTCCTTTGGATCAGATGCTGGCAAAGAAGATCAAGTACAAGAGTGCCAACTTCGTTCTTATTGATGGGGATCTTTATCGAAGGGCATTTTCATCACCATTGTTGAAATGTCTGGTTCCGTCTGAGGCTGAGTATGCTCTTCAGGAGGTCCACGAAGGTATTTGCGGCGACCATATGGCTGCTAAGTCATTAGCTTACAAAGTACTTCGGCAGGGATACTACTAGCCTACGATCTTCAAGGAAGCTACGAAGTATATGAAAAAGTGTGAAAAGTGTCAGCTCAACAGTCCGATCCCACATCAGCCACCAGAAGAGCTATACTCGATATTATCTCCTATACCCTTTACTATTTGGGGGGTAGATATACTGGGTCCGTTGCCGAAGGCTAAAGGTCAGGTCAGTTTTGTTATATTTGCTATAGACTATATGACCAAATGGGTAGAAGCGAAGCCACTTCGGTTGATAACGGAACAAGAGTGCTTGAAATTCATGAAGGAGTCAGTAGTGTTTCGTTTCGGAATTCCCAAAGTGGTGATATCGAACAACGGACACCAGTTTGTGGGATCAAAATTTGAAGGATTTCTGA
Source organism: Panax notoginseng (assembly GCA_016801055.1). NCBI lineage: Eukaryota > Viridiplantae > Streptophyta > Magnoliopsida > Apiales > Araliaceae > Panax > Panax notoginseng. The sequence goes on from CM029023.1 coordinate 132,875,063, forward strand.
AAGACCTGGGAGTTCAGCACAAGAAGACTTCGGTGGCTCATCCACAGTCGAACGGGCAGGTCGAAGTGACCAACAAAACGCTGCTGAACGGGATCAAGCGCAGACTGGACGAAGCTAAAGGAAGATGGCCAAAGGAATTTCTCAGCGTGTTATGGACTTACCGGACTACACCGAGGACTACAACAGGAGATTCACCTTTCAGATTGGCCTATGGTACTGATGCGTTAGTCCCAGTTGAAATTGGATCTCCAAGTCTTCGAGTCAGTCAGTTTAAAGAGATCTACAACGATGAAGGACTGAAGGTCAACTTGGATCTATTGGAAGAAGTCAGAGAGGTGGCTTTGATCAAGTTAGCAGCCTATCAACGGAGAGTAGCCAAGCATTACAATAAAGGGGTAAAGCTTCGTAGATTTGAAATGGGGGACTTCGTCCTCAGAGAAGTCGAAGCATCTATGCCACAGAACATGGGAAAGCTGATGCCGAACTGGGAAGGGCCGTATGAGGTAATTGAGGTACCAAAGCCTGGAACTTACCGGTTGAAGGCATTAGACGGATTAGAGATCAAGAATACTTGGCATGCTGGCAGGCTTCGGAAATACTTTCAGTAGAGATCGAGTCAGTTTATCGGAAGTCTGTAAATGGTAGTTCGTCATCAATAAAAGATTCACTTTTTCATAAATTGATCTTCTTCCTATTGGTCCTAAATTCACAGTTGTACAAGGAGGATGGGGGGGACTCGCTGACCATTCGATGGTAGCCTTTTTGGCAAGTGGTCCTTATGAATTTGTCAGGCCCTTCGGGGTAGACAAACTTCATCAAAGTAAGGAGGATGGGGTGGACTCGCTGACCATTCGATGGTAGCCTTCTCGGCAGGAGTGTCCTCATGGGTTTGATTTACCGCGAGTGGTAAACAAATTCTACAGTCCTTTTAATTTTGCTTTGCCGCGAGTGGTAAACAAAATACACTGAAGTAAAGAGGTTAGGGGGGACTCGCTGGCCATTCGATGGTAGCCTTATTGTTAGGTGTGTCCTTATGAATTTGTTCTACCGCGAGTGGTAAACCAATTCCATGGTCCTTATAAACTTGTTCTACCCCGAGTGGTAAATAAATGTCCTTATATACTTGTTCTACCCCGAGTGGTAAATAAGATCTTGATGGTGCAAGGAGGATCAGCCGAATTCGCCTTATACATGACCTGCCTCACACTTTGGAAACGATAAGTATACATTATTTTATTTTGTTCAAGTGTTGAATTTGGTCCATTCAGTTCAATTCATTTCTTAACTTGATTGTTATATGCCTTATTTGATTCATAATCTAAGTTAAGTTCATTCAAGACCATTAATATTGAATTATTGACAAGAAACAAATTAAGCAGAAATCATGAAAAAGAAAGCTGAAATTTCATTAATAATTAAATGATTACATACACAGAAAATAAAAGTTTTTTTTTACATAAATTCTAACATTCAAAAAGCAGTAAGACCCTGTTCAAGCACCGCCCTCGTCTTTAGAGTCAAGAAGGGCTGGGTCTAATTGAGCTGCAACCAGCTTTTCCTTACCTCGATCTCGGTAGACTTCGTACCCTTCAGAGTATACCTTCAGAGTATACCTTCAAAATTTCAGCATTGAGCTCATCGGATGTACGATAGTCCGTCTGTATCTGCCTACGCAGCTCTTCAGTCAAAGGAGGACCTCGCTCCTTAAGTGCTTTTATCTTGCCATGAAGTTTACGACGTTTGGCCCTATGTGTTTTCTTATCTTCCCGAGCCTTCGTCTGAACTTCATCAAGTTGTATCGCCAAGCTTCGATAGGCTGTGACGAGTTCTTCATTCTTAGTCTTCAGAGCCAGATTTTCTCCAACCAGGCCGACGTTCATATCGGTTAGAGACTGCTGGCTGGCCTTAGTCTCTTTCAGTTCTCCCTTGGTTGACTCCAGTTCATCATTGGATTCCCTCAGTCCCTCTTTGGTGTGGGCCAGTTCCGTCCGAAGGCCTTCATTGGTATGAAGAACACTTTCGTATTCGCTTCTCTCCCGAGCCAAGGACGCCTTTAACATATTATTTTCCCTTCTCATAGCCTCCTCTTCGGCCTCAGCATTTACATGTCTGGGACGTAAACGCCCGAAGACCGCATTTTCCTGCATATATTTAATAGTATCCAATCAATTTCAGATACTTAAACAATAAAAGGAATGTATAAACCAAGAAAACTGTCACTTACCTTCGCCAAATAGCTTATGCCTTCATCAAGCAAGTCCCCGTTCAAATGGTTACCAATTCGGTGATCGTCGGTTTCCCGAACGAAGGTATCAAAGAGCTGAAAGGGGAAATTGGCGTTGAACCGAGGCCATATGGTCGGTGTTCCCATTGCATCATTCTGAAATTCTTGTGATGAAGGCCTTGGGGGGGAAGGCATGGGTTGGTCACGAGGTGGAAAAGGGTCCATATATATATATTCTCGGGGGATGGAGATCGAACTGGAGTGGATTCACGAGCAGGTGAAGGAACAGATGTTAAACTTGGTTGACTGGTGGATGGTTGTTTTCTTTTTCGGGAGGGTGCTGCAGTGGGTTCGACTTGTTCTTCAACATTAGAGACTTGAACCTCCACTGGGTTTGTTTGGGGGAGATCTGTCGAAGAAGGAGGCACTCGAAGTTCATCGATGGTCAGGAGGGTGACCTGGGTTCTCAATTTTTTGACTTGAAGGAGTTTTTTTCGATGATCTACAGGTAGATCAAGTAAACTTCCTCGAGTGGGTGTTGGATTGATAGTTGGTTCAGGCTCTGGGGTGGGTTCAGAATCTGATGGTATGGAAATTGGTCTGGGTTTTCGGATAGCTCTTTTTTTTCGGCGTGGTTGGAGGGATTCTTCCGGGGGAATGAGATCTTCGATTTTCGATCGATGGTTTGGGGTTTGGCGGTATGAGTTTCTATGATTGGGACTTCTTCGGGTGAAGCTTCCGCAGTAGGTGCCTCGGCAGCTTCCGTAGGTTTTCCAGATAAAAAATCTGCAAAATCCCTTTCTTCAGCAATGCTCGGCTTGATCAAAGACACTGCAAGGAGAGTAACAACATATTTTAGAATCGATACTATCAAAAACTCCAAGAAATCAGACGGAAAGTTTAAAACTCACATTTGTGATTGTATAGCCATGCTTGCTTAGAAAGAATTCCGTAGTTCCATTCCTCTTTCGAAAAGTTATCGAAAAGCTCTATCATTTCAGCAACACGTTCTTCAGGAACATCCCCGAAGTCAGCAGAAATTCTCTCGTCAGTGGCCCAGTTCGGCAGGGAGGCAATCTCTGGTCCCTTGATGAAGAACCACCCTTTGTGCCATCCTTTGTTGCTAGATGGAGTGGAAACCAACAAACGTCTGTCAAATCTTTCACCTGTCTTTGGTGACTTCTTGCTTATAGCTTTAAATCCCTTCTCTCGGGATTGACCGATCTTGTACGCAGTGAAGAAAAAATCAAGGGTGGGCACCTCGTGACAGAAGGCTATGAAGGCTAAAATGTGGATATACGAGTTCGGCACTAATTGGGTAAACCCGACACCGATAAAACCTAGGAGGGTCACCAAAAATGCATGGAGAGGAAATCTGACTCCTTTCTCGAAAATTGTCACCGGAACTGCTGTCCATCCTTCAGGGCGTTGATACATTCGCTCTTCAGGCCTAGGAGCTCTCACCAAGTGGGTCTCCTGTATATGACAGCGAGTCCGAATCTTCCTCAATTCAATTTCAGTGACAATCGATGGCGTGTTGGCATGGGAATAAAATTCCTTATCTCTAAAAAATTCAGAGGGAGTACGAGAGGCTTTTGGAGGTAGATTCGTGCTTGATTTTGCAGCTTGAGGGTTAGAGCTCGAAGCTTCTTCGTTAGTACCTGGGTTAGGTGGAACGACAGAAAGGGGGGTTGCCCAAATTGGAGAGATTTGATTCGTATTAAGGACCACCATTGTTGAGATTTTGCAGAGAAGGAAAGAAAAGTTCTGGAGAGACGAAGAGAGCTCAAGGGTCCGAAATTCAAATTGGCAGGTAAAATTATCAAATTTGGTAAAGTTTATCTTTTATACTGACGGTTACACAGTACACGAGGGCGACACATTTAATTGATAGTCATAATCACGAATTTGAAAGGGTGGCATCCGGACTGAGTCTTAAGCGTTTAGCAAATTGGGCCCTCCAATTGGACTTCCGGTTTTAATCCATCTTTTCAGTTTTACTTTTATTTTTATCCTTCACCGGTTGGGCTTTGGTAAATTTCAGTTTGGGCTTGTTTCAATCTTATCAAATCCTATAAAGTCATGGACTTCTTATAGTTTTCTATTAAATATCTTATTTAATAAAAAACTAGGGAGCAATGTTTGGTCATGATATTTCACATATTGGGCCGAGTGGATTGGGTTTACTTATTTGATTAGTCCATTGGATTTTCTCTATTGGGTCTTGAAGATATTGGGCCTAGTCACCATCTTATTCCTGTTAAATCCTTACGAGATCGGGTCGGGTCAGTGGGATGACCCATTAGATATTTTAATATCTCTATCTTTGGTTTGTAATGATGAAAAAGGAAAGTTGTTGACCAAAAGTCTGCAGATCATTAATGTGGATGGGATTATAGCCGGCCGACGGTATACACAGTGGAAAAGAAAAGGTGACAACCTGCATGCAGTCGGCAGAAATCACTGAGGAGTGGGGGGCTGTGTCAGACGGTAGTGGGTGGCACGGTAAACCGGGTAAGAGAGTATAACCTAGCAAGGAAGTCTTCAAGAAAAAGGTACACACATACAACTAATTTTTTATCTCTCTATAGACACTAGATATTTTTATCCTCCATTGTTAATCTTGTGATCGCCTGTACTGACTCTCACGCCAGAGCTATCCCCCGACGGTCAGGCCGTCAAGCTTTTGGTGTTGACTTGTTGAACTGTACAGGATCATATCGTCTTACTTGATTGGGACGTAGAAGAAGATCTTGACGTTAACACTAATTAATAAATCATAAGCTTTGGTGAATAAATCTTAAATCCTTGTTAAGTCGAACTCTTATTTTGATTAACGTTTACAACTAATATTAGCGAGAATTAACGCTCTGTTTCTGAGTTTTAAAATGGACAGAAAAGAAAAGAAATGGACGAAAAATTTAAGTTTTCTTTCCAATTCTTATGTTTCTGAGTTTTTTAATAAACAGAAAAGAAAAGAAATGGATAGAAAACTTGGCCACTTTTCCTGCCAAAGTTTTTCGTCCAAAATTGGCCTGATTTGGATGGAAAAAAAATTGGTATAAGTAATATTTTTATAATTCCCATATTATCCTCAACTTTTAATATAATAAATTTTAAATTACAATTCATGTCTTCAATTTTAAATTTTCTATTCTTTTCTTTTAAAAACTCAGAAACAAAACAAAGGAAAACTTCAAATTTTCTATTCTTTTCTTTTCTGTTCTAATTTAAGTTTTCTATTCTTTTCTTTTCTGTTCAAAACTCAGAAACAGAGTGTAAGTATTTTTTTTACCGTCCGTTATTATTAATAGCGGATATCAATTTTTACGACGTATGTCCAATAAAAATTCATATCAAATACATGTTATGAATCATTATCTATATATAGAATTCTCAAACACTTTTAAATCAGTTTCTTATTCTCCTTCTCATGAGACCCTTTAATCTTGAAAACTCAGTATTTTCAGATTCCGTTGTGATATTTATTTTCTTAGGTGATCTGAAAGGCCGCACAATTTCCAGGACGAGAGCAAGAACAAGGGGAAGGAAAAGGAAGAGGAAAGGAGAGGGGGAAGAAACTGGTTATTTTGCCGCACACAGTTGGAGCGCACCACACAGGCCAGCCAGCTCGATCTCATCTCCACACATTAGTTACATCCAATAATATAGTTTGTTCTTTTCCTTTTAATGTTGATTTTTCCCTAACGGTGGTAGTGCTATTGTTTTTGGTGCTGCTATACCCTTTTATTTTATTATAATTAAGCATTGTTATGCATGGTAGTGTTATATATAATATAATATTAAATATTTGCTTGTATCAAGGTTTGTATGTAATTAATTTGATGGTTTCTTACATTTCAGCAATTTTTTTTATGTAATATTAAATTATTTTAATGTGGGGTTAGTGTTTGAGGTTAATTATATTAAATTATTAATAATCTAGGAATTAGATTTTTGAAAAGAGAAAGAGTTAATTGACTATAGTGAAACCAAAAATATGATTACAAAGATTAAACATTAATACTTGCATGATATGTTTAATTAATTTATAATAGATTATAAATATCCTATTTTCTCATAAATTAATTACATGATAATTTATGTTTTTTTATAATTTCTATGATGCAGTTGGAGCTTATCGGCAGAAACAAATCAATTCTTTGTGATTTCCATGGAAATAAATTTTTATTTTATGATCGATTGGTATAAACATCAACGACTCCAAACATGAGGTATTACTGGATAAAGTGTAAAACATTAATTTTATTAAACTTTCTTATAATTTATTATTTTATTTTGAATTAAATTCTAACAATAAAAATCAATTTTATGTACAAGTGACCAAAAAGGAAAACCGCGGGAAACTCCATAAATAATTCCCCACAAATTACGTTCATTGCCTATTTGCAGCGTAATCTTGTCTCCATTTTTGTGGACCTTACCCTCGCTAAAACCCTAAAGGGTTTTGTAGACTGCTTTCTCTCTCCTCCAATTCTTCATTGTCTCTCAAAAGGTAACGCACCCACTTTCCTTTCATCACCAAATTATATCAACTCTTAATTTGTTCCGATTTTTGTTCTGTTACTATGTTGTCTTACTATTCTCAGGTTAGCTCTGTTTTCAATTTATGGGCTTATTTATCTACCGAAAGTGATTATATATGTAATTTTTGGGTATTGATTTATGCTGTCTATAATTTTTATTTTTTATTTTTTGGGTTCGATTACTTGATTAGAATTGACAATTACGGGGTTTTTAAGAGGTAATTTTTGCGATGTATGTGTTTCTTTTTTAGTGGGTAATTTTTTAGGCTAAATTTATGGTCCATTTTTTGTTCATGGGATTTGATTATGTAATCTTGCAAAGGTGTTGTATGCAAAAATTTAATTTTTGGAATATTTATTAGTACTTTATATCATATGATTGGCGATGATTAGGCCCATTTTACGGCTGTTGTTACTGTATTGTATCTCTAAGTTGGAATTTCTGGGTGTTTGATTTGTTGGAGGAATACCTTGAAATTAAGTCACTTATATGTAGGTGAAGTAGTACAGAATGGTTGACCTAAGTTCAACTCTTTTGATGTGCAAAAATCTGTACATTGTATTAAATTTTAGAATAGTTGATATATTCAAACTTGAGCTGATATGATATTATTGATCAGCTTTGCTTTGATTATTTCTTGGAATTTGCAATACCCATCAAGCATACTTATCGTTTGAAATTTTAGTCCGAAGAATTGCACTTGTTGGGGCTTCATTGGATGATTAATTTTCAAAGATTATGTTTATTCAAAGGTTTTTAATTTTTTATCCTACCCTGTGTTGAGTGGGAACTTCTGTGTTGACCTAGTATATGTATTCAATGTTTCTAGATAAGTAGATATTGGGCTATTGATGTAAACTCTCTTTAAAAGTTGATGTTACATGATTTGAACTATTGACTTGGGAATTTAAAGACATGATGAATGACTCTTCTACTCTAATAATATTCTTTATTGTGGTGTTGATATTGATACACTAAGTTGATGTCTTGAATTTACCAAGTCTGCAATTTCCTTCATATTAGAATATCTTTGTTTTTGTTTTTGTTTTGTTTGTTTAATTAAATCAGAAAATAACATCAGATGTTATGTTCAGTTATCTGTTATTGTTATGTTCACTAGGACGACCCTGCTTTTGTCAGTTTGTATTTTTTTCATTCATGCCTCTACTTGTTTTCGTCCTTTTGAAATTTCGGAATGTTTAATGATTGTAAGCCGGCATACTTTAGTTTTCCATGTTCTTTTCTTTTTGTTCATTCTTGAGTTTACACAGATACCCCCAATGTAACAGTGATTAGAAGCAGAAATTCGATCAATATGGGTCTTGCTAAGAAATTACATATTCATGAGTTGGGGCCTATATGCAAATCAAGAAAGAAGATTGATGCAGTTTTATCAGAATCTGAAGATTGTGGAGAAAATGATTTTAGAAAGCAGTTCAGTGAGGAAAAATGGCCTGATGATGATAAGTCTATGTGGTTATCTTTTGGTAGTTCATCACCTTCATCTTGTTTTGAAGAGTATAGATTATCTAGCTTCTTGGACCCGTCACTCGAAGAGTTTTTAACACCCTTGAAATCAAAATCAGAACTTTCGGGATTTTTTTTGAGTAAAGCAATTACTTTGTTTGATGGTTCTAGAGTTAGTCCTATAGAAGAGGCTTTGTTGGTTCTTGATAAAACGCCATCAGAAGAGGAAACAGTTTTACAAGAAGAGTTAAAGGAAGAAGAGGTCGTTACATGGCTGATACCTTCATCTGGAAATAACTTTTCGGATTCCTCCGTTACAATTTCAGAGAGTGCAGAGTCATTATGCAGCGAGCCATTTGAGGATTTGAGCACATGTGATGATTCTTCATCGCGATTTAGTACTGATCTTGATTCTCCTTTTTGGGCTCGTGATATAGATAAAACAGTTTATTCTGTTTCTTTAATCAATCTTGATGGAGAGGAATCTGATTGGATTTCAGATAAACAGTCCGAGATGGACTTGATACAATCTGATTTTCCTAGCCCATCTTACAAGAGCAGTTGGGGTTCTGAGTCTTCTGGTTCTTATGTTTCTTCAAAGACTGAAATATGTGATGCAAAATCAGAATATGTTGCAACTTCAGAAGCTTTTGATTTAGCAGATTTTAGTCCTGACAAGCCACTTTTCTGGCCAACTGACGCAAATTCTGACTGTGGTTCAGATTTTACATGGGACTTCTTTATCATGTCACCTCGCAAGAATAACCACAAGCTTTTAAGCTCCGAGGGTAGTTCTTATGGATCATTCAGATTAAGAGTCCAGAGCAGAAAGATGGACATGGAGAAAGGGTGTAGAAGAAGACTTGTTTTTGGCTCAGGATCAAAGTCCTCGAACATTTTGGAGTTAAAATGCACTAATGGTAATAAGGAAGTTAGGAGGAGTAACACCATGCCTTCAAGGTTGAGCGAATCGACAAAAAGTTTGATGAAAATTGCACCTCTTAATATGGAAGTTGACAAGGTAGAAGCGAATGGGAATGGTTTGACCAAGAAATCAATGGGGTGGTTTTCGGAAGAAGGTTTTGATTCGAATATGGAACTTCCAATTGAGAAATTGTTGGGGCTTGATGAATTTGATGGTCGTGAGGGAGTCGAATCGGAATTCAATAAAGATGACTTCTCCCTAAATGAATCTCTGTGAGCTATAGAGAATGGTTGCAGGATGCTCAGTTTTGCTTGGATATGTTATCTATCACCAGAGTTTTAGTGTTGTATACAGCTGAAAACATTTTTATACCAAAACATACAGCTTAATAGATACACCATGTATTTACATCATATTAATATTACTTTCTTGCTCATTTTGACATGTTTGGGCTCAAATATACTGTATTACAAGTAGACCTGGCAATATAAGTAGTTAACTGTTGGGTCAAACCATATTAACTGGAATCAAATAGATCGGTTAACCATTTTTATTTATTCAGGTCGGTTATGGTTTGGACCCATATTTATTGAGGTCGGTTATGGTTCTGAACCAGTTAACTATTTTTCGACCCATATTTATATAACATTTTTTAATTTAAATTGTGTACTTTATTTCCTAATTTATTTCTCCGTTGAGTGTTATACTATTATACTGTTATACAATAATACACCCTACTACCCCACTCCCATTCCACCACACCCCACCCCCACCCCACCCCACCCCCAACCACACCCCCACCCCCACCACACCCCAACCACACCCCCACCCCCAACCTCAACCTACCCCCAACCACACCCCCACCCCCACCCCCACCCCAACCCCAACCCCAACCTCAACCTCACCCATCACTCCACCCCACGCCACCCCACGCCACCCCACCCTACCCTACGCCCACCCACTCTACCCACCCTACCCCACCCTCTCCACCCACTCTACGCCACCCTACCCACCCTATCCACCCACTTTACCCACCCTACCCACCCACCCACCTTATCCACGCACCCACCCACCCTATCCACCCACTCAACCCACCCTGCTCACCCTACCCACCCTACCCACGCCCACCCCTACCCCATCCACCCTACCCACCCACTTTACCCACCCACCCTACACACCCACCCTACCCTATCCACCCACTCACGTTACCCCCACCCCCACCCCACCCACTCCCCCACCCCCACCCCACCCCACCCCCACTAAAAAAAATAATATTATGTGATTATGTAAAAAAATAATATTATGTAAAAAATAATAATATTACCCCACCCCACCCTACCCCACTCCACCCCCTACCTCACCCACCTCACCCATGAAAAAAAATAATATTTTGTTACTGTTTTCACTCCTCTTTACTTATGATAGATTATATAATAAAATTATCTCAAGCACAAATTATAATTAAATACTATTATATTTTAGTTATTTATTTATGATACAATCACAATATAAAAAATATATAATATTATAACAACTAATACAAATAAATATTTACATGAAACATCTTAAAATGGTTAATATGGTTAATATGATTTTTAACCATAACCATATGGTTCCAACCCACATTATTCATATTAAAAATAGTTAATATGATTTTAGTTCTTAAATGGTTGGTTAACCATATTTTAAAAACTAAAACCAACTCATAATCATATTTTGCCAGGTCTAATTACAAGTCTCATATTCAACACAAAACTGACCACTAATTGCAGGTATGGAGCATTATTCTAATTTGTACAGGGTTTATTTCAGTTGTTTTCTGTTTTTCTTGTCCAAAACCTGTTGAATGCAGTAGTCCAAATGGAAATATTTTCCAAAAAAAATCAAGAAAATAAGTTGTTATTTATTTATTCGTCCAAATTATGTGTCTGCCTGCCTGTATTTGAATTTGATTCAGAAAACATTCCAGATATTCAGATAGAATTACATTAAAACAGCAGTTAGATACAAGAAACTCGTCGCACATGAAAATGATATTTCCACATGAAAAATATCGCTACAGATCCTATAGCGATATCAAATGTGGAAATATTAAAAAGTGTTGTAAAAATATAATTTCCAAATTATATTGAAGCTAAAACTTTTACAGTGCTTTTTACAACCACCGTAACAGGAATCTTTAGTTCTATAATATCAACAACAGCAGCAATTAACCTAAAATAAATATATAAAAAAAATATCTTCAAACTTGCTGCAGGAGTTTCAGAAGCCGTAAAAATATCAGTTCTAATATAACAAGATTTATCATCTAGTAAACGTATGGAATTAGAGCCTTAACATCCTTGGGAAAATCTTCAAACTTGGACAGGTACCATTTCCTCGTGGCGTAGCTCCTCCCCACCAAGTACCCAGCCGTTCCGATGGTAAAGAAGAATGCATATATCGTCTGAGAAATCAAGGAGATCCCTAAAAACCCCAAAAGTTCAAAGAGATAATGCGGACATATCACCAGACTGAAGAGACCTCCTCGTGGGATCTTGTACTGTTTCTCGCCCTCCTTTCGTAGATCTGACAGGAGGTAATGGTGGTAAAAATTACCACCTATTCCTATAAAGAACACTACAACTCCAACATACTTTAGATCAACCGATGGCTCAGGGAGCCCTCGGCTAAGGTACTGAGCATAGATTGTGCCTGCAGTGATGAGGACATATGAGGTAGAGATAACAATTGAATGATCAAGCGCTGCATTGCCGCTGAATTTGTGAATGAACAACACCTATACAAGAATTCACCATATAAAACTGGCGAAGTTATATTATCCTCCAACTCTTGTTATCTACTAAAACAAAAGGAAAACATGATGTTTCATCTTTAAATTGATTAAGTCAAGCTGTGATGAATCCAAATGAGCTTCCACAGACCACAGTAGAAAAATCCACATGATTCTCCAATATTTAATCACTGTCTACTCCGAATTAATGGTGAGCCAATATCCCCCAATCCATATTATTTACCAGTATATTTTTGTTAATTATTATAACAAACGTTAAAGTGTACGCAGAAAATATGACATATTTAGACATAATTTTATTTTATAATAATTCTTTGTCAATTATAAATTAAAGTTGTTAAAGTTTACAATTGGGGGAAAAATAAAAAATAATTATGTTTAACTTCTATACAAATTTTAATATTCGAGGAAAAAGAAACAAAATATAATACCCTTTTTTCTAAAAAGAGAGTTGTACTTTTCTAAGATGGGGAGAGTACCTATCCGGCTATCACACTACTCCTGGAAATAATAATTCCCAAAATTAAAGTTACTTAAAAGCACAAAAAAAGTACCAAATTCTCTACCTATCTTTTTCACACTTCTCATCTTACCCTACTTTTTCAGAGAAAATATTATACTTCCTCTTTGCAAAATAATAAAGTAGCTTTCATTTTTTTTCCCCAACAAAATTAGTCTCATTTTTTTTTAAAAGTAATGCTATGGTTACAAAAGATATATAAAAATAATATATACAAAACAATGTGCCGAATTATAATTATTTGATGGTACACCTAGATGGGTCATATGGTTATAACAAACCACTACAATATACATGTAACAAATCATTTTGTATCCTATTTTTTATCCAATCTTTACTCCCTAAAACACTATTTTTTCTAGGCTTAAATACACTCTAAACCTTAAAGTTTCTTACTTTTTACACTTTAAACCTTAATGTTTCAACTTTAAGACATTTAACCTTAATGTCTTTAAATTTTTATAAATTAAACCTTTTGGCCACCAACGTATAATAATTGATCCAAATAAGAGTATTTTGTATAATTTCACTCCTAAATATCTTTGGAAGCACATAAAATTATAAGCACGTGGTTAGTATGCGATGAAAAAAAAATTAGAGCCAATATAAACGATATATACCATTAAAAAACTTATTTTTCTACATTAAAAATAAACTTAAATTGTAGGCATGTGATTAGTTTATGACTTTAGGCCAATGTTCTAAAAAGCGCTAGGCGGGAGGCAGGCGGCCGAGGGAGGCCTAAGCGGGGCCTAGGCGGGGCTTAGACGGGATTTTTTATTTTAAGCCAATTTTAATATTTTATCTTACATTTATCTAAACAAAACAATAATATAAAACAAAACAATCTAAATTAAAGATAATAAAGACATCTGCTTAAAGTTCAAACACATATTCATATTGCTAATGTTAAAGGTCAAACACAAACATGCAATTGTTCAAAATTCAAACATATTTTTAACGTATTAGTTTTATTCATAAATAAGATTGCTATTAAATAATAAAATTTCAAATTTCAAAAATTTAATTCAATATTAAAACTTTAAAAACTAAACATAAATTTAAGAATTATATTGAATTAAACTAAATATTACAAATGTATCATCATTTATATAATTTGAAATTTGTACAAGTTCAAAAAATTACAACTATAATAAAATTATCCATTTTATTTGATATTGTTCACTTCTTGTTGTGATTTGATATATTACAGCATGTATTATGAATATGATAAATCATTAAAAAAATAAATATATCAAGATCTGATTTGGGTAGTTATTAAAAAAAAAACTCTCCGCCTAGGCCCCGCCTAATTTTCTGAGAAATTTTTTTACCGCCTTGGGCCTGGTAAGGTGCTAGGAGGGGCCTAGCGCCTAGGCGGGGCGCCAAGGGAGGGTCTAGCGCCTAGGCGGACCTAGGCAGAGATTTTTAGAACACTGCTTTAGGCCATCGACGTGTAATAATTGATTCAAATAAGAGTATTCTGTGTAATTTCACTTTTAAATATCTTTGAAAGCACATAAAATTATAAGCACGTGATTAGTGTGCCATAAAAAAAATTTAAATAAAATTAGAGCCAATATAAATGATATATACCATTAAAAAACTTATCTTTCCACATTAAAAAAAAAACTTAAATTGTAGGCATGTGATTAGTGTATGACGGTGAAAAAAAATGAGAAAAATTGGAGATAATATAAACGATATTTAACTTTAGAAGACTTAATTGTCCTTTCATTTTAAGTCCTGACATATTTGATAAAAAAATGCTAAATTCGGAGACCAAAGGGTTAAATTTATAAATTTTAGAGATATTAAGGTTTAATGTATTAAAGTTGAAATATTAGAGTTTAAATTATAAACTTTAAGGTCTAAAGTGTATTTTAAGCCTTTTTTCTAGTATGATAGTAATATTAACAATCAACAATCAACAACTTAGGGGCTGTTTGTTTGGAGTTTAATGGAGCTGAATTTGAATGGCTGAATCGGTCAGTGCTGAATGGCTGAATCGGTAAAATGAACGAGCTGAATGGCTAAGTCAGATTTTTTGAACTGAATGACTGAATGAGCAGCTGAATGAAGTAAAAAAAATAAAAATAAATATTAACTATTATATTAAGTAATATTAAATAAATTTACAATAATTTTGAATTTTTTCATAAGGGTAAAATAATAAAGTTTTGTCATTCAGATGTTTCAGACATATCAATTATCAAATAACTTTTTTTATTCAGATTCAGATTCAGCTCATTCAGATTCATTCAATTTTTATCAAACACCCCCTTAGAATAAACATGAAATAAATATGTACTCTTAAGATTATCAAATTTTACAAATGGGATTATTTATTTATTTATTTTTGGCTAGGATAAACTTAATATATGGTACTCCATATAACTCTCAAACAATGTAAAATGCATTCTTGAGGGAGGGGAGAGTGGGAGAGAGTGAAATTACCTCCAGATCCCTCTTGAGGAAATGAATGGCCAAAGAGATAGCAACCAACAGAAATCTGAGATTCGTCTCATCGGAAAAGAGACCCAAAGCGATAACGGCGGCGAGAAGCGCCGGCGTATAGAAAATAAGCATCCCGATCCGACTAGAGACTTTGAGATCCGAAATTGATTTGGGCTGATTATTCCCAAATTTGGAATACTGCATATGGCTTCCTCTTATTTCCTTAAACCCAGCTGTGCATAGCACTAAAACTTCTGAAAGAGTAATTGCCGTAAGAATCAAAGAAGATTGTGGGGGGTATACGAATCTCTCTATTACAGACATCATCACCATTTTCTCTCTCTTCAAGCTTAAGCTTTGGGCCTGCGAATTTTGGTTCTTCTTTCCTATTTCTCTCTACAAGTATGAACTTTGGCGTGAGAAAATTGACATTCTAGTTTCTTCTTATCTTAATGTAAATAATAATAAGCCGGCGCCTGAATTTTTCAAAGGGAAAAACCAAAATTTGATAAATTATTAAATTAAGAATAATTTTGTTAATTTGTTTATTTAAAAAAAATGTATTTTTGTGTAAAATTATGACATAGTGACACTTTTTTGTTTCTAAAAGTTTCAACTTTTGATGAATTTTATTTAGTATTATAATTATAATAAAAAAATAATATATACTTTATTAATATATTACTCCATATTGAAGATACAAAAGTTCACTCAATACAAAAAAGTTTTGTTTGTCATACATTACTCTCATGGTAAAAAAATAAATCACTTATCACATCAAACCGTTCACATACCGCTTATATATATTTACATACAGTGGGCCATCAAAATATACATGTTAATGTATGCGAGCGACTGAACAGTATGTGAGCGGTTGTATGTGATAGTAGACTTACTGCATAATAAATGCAAGTTCAATAATTACTAGTTATATTTATGTCACAGAATTTTTATTTTTATTTTATCTCATATTTTAAACAGTAATTTGTGTCACAAAAAAAGGTTTTACATTTTATTTGCCAACAAATTATACTGTTAACATAATATTTTGTGAGAAAGTAGTTGTCCTTATTTTTAGTTTTCTTTAATTTGTTTCTTTTAACTTTTTTTGAGATTATTTTATGTTCAATATCTTTGATATTAAAACAGGACTATAAGGGTATGTCTCGAATTTAAAAATTTTGGGGAAAAAAATAAAATTTTATTGAAATTCTTTTAATAATCAGGTTTTACATTGTTTTATAGTGTTATATTTATTTGACATTGTTAATGATAGTAGTAAGTTTTTAAAATCAAAATAACTAGAATTATGTTTATCAATTATGTTTTAAAAAACGTATACAATGCCAAACACATCATTTTTTTTTAAATATCTTTTTCACTCTATTTTATTTATGACTCATTAATTACATTTTCTATTTTTTCAAACTAAAAACACAATCGGGTGTTTGTGAAGTCTTACTAGAAAGAATCACAGTCAGGTACTTTAGAGTACGCAGTATAACCGTAACAACATAATTTGAACTCTGAAAATATTAATCCTACTTTTTTATATTTTTTTTTATTTAAAAATTATACTTGTCCCATTTTTTTTATTTATATTTATCTATTTAAAAATTATATTTGTCTCAGCTTTTGTGATAGACGTATAAGCTATGTTATCAGTCCAGCTAATGATGATCCCAAATTTATGGCAACAATGAATACGAAATGAGATGGAAAATCTCTTACGTCCCTAATCTTCCAAGAGTGTGTCCATATTCAAATAATAGACATCACCATTCAAATAATGATTATATGTTTTTGTTTTAAAAAAAATCCAAGCCTCTGGAGTGACATAAGTTCAAATATAAATTATATAATAAATTAGACAGCCTTAATATATAACTCATCTATCCGTCCTATTCATTAATACTTACATCGGAGGCGTCCCATGTCGTCCGAGCGAACAGGGACTTGAAGCTGGAGACTCTAGCTACCCGATGACGACTAAGTGCTTGTTCGTTTATCAGCGTTTGAAATGTTTGGTGTATTTAGAAGTTTCAAACGCACTAAACGCAGTTGGAAATTTTATTCGTTTATAAACATCTTATTTCAAATGTAACTTATTTAACTTATAAACACCGTGTTTAGGGTCCAAACGAAATGCTCTAAAAATAATGTGATGTGTTTGGGCGCAACCGCTACAAACGTTCTAAACATGGATAACCAAACATATATACGCTTTAGCCAAGTACAAAGGGCAATGTGTATATACAAAAGTAATGTCCATCAACACTTTATCTAACTAGTAAATTTGATAGTTTTTGTAGAATCACCTAATATATTTCTTTAAAAGTAACCCAAATAAGTAACATATAATTTTAAAAGGAATATTTAAACCATACAACATTAGTCTTAATTTATTAAAGTCGACTAACCCCACAGGTAACCTTCAGAGATAGTTTTTAAAAATGTGTGTTTGCTCTACGAATAAGAGACAATATCTTAATTACCGGCCCCTCTTATACCGCTAATATACAGAAGATATATAATGGATTGGGCGGTGGTGTTGGTGCTATTGTGTAGGACATGCATGCAGTTACGTAAAAGTCCTCCATGGAATGGAACACGATACTGAGGATTCATCCTGCATGGTGCATGGAGTTGTAGACCTAGCCATGCATATAATTAAGGGAGGAATGAAAACCACTAACAATTAATGTCCAGCGCCACATCATCAGCCCCCATTCGTATTTTCCGGTGGAAGACCGACCTGCCATCTTCAACTACTAAGTGGTTTTCCGGTGGAAGACAGACCTGACAAATACAACTAGTATAGTAAATGATGAAGGAAAAGTCAAATACATTAAGAAGGAAAAGGATGGCCAAGTGCAGATAACCACCCACCCTGGAATATCCGGGTGTTATTTGCTTTCTTTTCTTTCCCTTTTTCTTTTATCTATTTTTTTTCTCCTTTGTTTTTCTCTTACTTTTGTTTTATCATCAAAATAAGGTAAAAAAAAGTGATAGCAATTCTTTATATAAGCTAATTAAAAATAAAATACTAAAAAAATAAAATAATTTTTTTTAAATCCCACTATAATAACCATAAGTTCACCATAGTTTTAGATTATTTAATCTCTCTTCTTCTATTTTTTTTTTGTTTTTGTTGCTGGAATTTCTTATTTCAAACTAATTAATCCCATAAACCACAATATAAGGTTTTGAATATATATATAATATTATAATTTATAATTTATTTATAAAAATAGCTAATCAGTTGATTAAAAATTTTAAAGTATGATTAATAGTCCCATAGTTCGGGGGGAATTAATATATATATATATATATATATATATATATATATATATATATATATATATATTTAAAATCATTAGACTCACAACTCAAATGTTGATAAGGGTTGAAATAAGATGTTGTGAAATACTATAATTAGACAAAATAAATTTGAAAAAATCACTCCAAGCATCAATAAATAATTTTTTTATTGATATATTTTGACCCCCTCTAAAAATATTCTGATTCCATCACTGACCAAGTGAATTGAAACTTGAAACCCATTGGGCAGTGCATGATCCGTCCATGATCAATGGATTTGGATTAAAAAATTTAATATAAACAATATAAATTGTAAGACCCCAACTTTTATAAATAAAGATGAATTTTTTTATAAATATCATTTTTGAATATTATGGAGTTAATTTGATATAATGTTATAGTTGTGGGTAATATTTATAAATTTTGCAAAGTACGCAAGTTGTTATATAATATTCGATTGGTCGGGGAATATTCGTTTTAACAGGGAATATTCGTACAACGACACAATCATTGGTGGACCCCACAACGGAATTATTGTCGGATTGAGAAAACGACAAAAATATTTTATTAAAAATAACGGCGGAAATTTTACCATTGTTGCTGTTGAACTACTCGGTAATAAAAGTACAGTAATACGTATGGTTGAATAGTAGCACACGGTTTTGATTATTAATGCTTACGTGAGAAGGCACTCAGTTTTGTTCAATTATTGCTATAGTAAGTGTCGTAAATTTTGCTTACTTTATGGACACTCATTTACCCATTTTTCAAAATTATCGGACAAAAGTTATAAAGTATATATATTTATATTAGCATGTGGGTGAATGGTGGTGGCTTTGATGGATTTTGGCAGGATGCTTTGTTTTTCAAAGTCTTGGACTTAGTGGCCAACTTTTCAAACAAAAGCTTTGTGTTGATAAAATTGGTCGGGAGAGATTAATTATTATAATATATATATAATGGTGCCATGTACTTGATTATATATTATATATACATATATATGTATGATTGAGTGCTGGTAGGGAGGTGAAAGAAAATTGAGTCAGTAATGGGGGTAGTTGCGTATTATTATTATTTTTAAATAGAATATATTTTATTTTATTTAAAAGATTTTTCTTTAAATATGGACCGTCAGATTAAAGTAATCAATCTGGACCGTTCATGGATTAGTTACTATGCATTCTATTTTTCTATAAATAGCAGCTCATTCCTTCATTATTTCTTACGAATTCACTGAACTCTAGAGAGAGAAACTATAGAGAGAAACTATAGAGAGAGAGAGAAGAAGAGTATTCTGCTACTTAACTACTTCCTTACTTCAGCTCTTCTTTAAAACGGTAGGGAATATTATTTCTTTTATATTCATGAAGAGAACTTCTGTTATTCCATTCGTTATTATTCTGTTGGAATAACCAGTATACGCGGTCTACCCTATACTTGGTGACATTCTTCTATTATTCTGTTGGAACATCCTGTCTGTGTGTTTTACACCGGACCTGGTTCCGTTTATTATTCTGTTGGAACATCCTGTCTGTGTGTTTTACACCGGACCTGGTTCCGTTTTATTATTATTCTGTTGGAATATCCTGTCTGTGTGTTTTACACCGGACCTGGTTCCATTATTTATTATTCTGTCGGAATATCCTGTCTGTGCGTTTACGCCGGACCTGGTTCCATTATTTATTATTCTATTGGAATAACCTGTCTGTGCGGTCTATCGCATGCATGGTGATTTCTTTTGTTATTCCATTCTTTATTGTACTCAGTTGGTTAAGTTTTGACTTCTATACTCCATGAAATTTGTGGAATATCCTTAATAGTTGCGTTTCATCCAGTATCTTTTCAAGAAAATATTCTTCTAAGCGTTCTTGAATTTTACTCCACAATGCAGTATCATGTTGACAATTTGGACGTTGTTAATTCCTGGATAAATTAATTCTTGAACTTGTTTTATTGAATTCTTATATCATTGTCATCATCCTCATGTTTATAAAATATTGAAAGTCATCTGTGGCATGTAGTGCATAGATGGACTTGGTATGATTATGACCAGGGATTATTCGGTATAATCATGACCGTAATGTTACAAATGATGTGGTAAAAGTCCTCATTGGCCCGTAGTGCATTGATGGACAGTTGTTGGCATGATCATGACCATTAATGAATACACGAATATCCTTGGCCGTAGTGCAGGGGTGATTCGATGATGTGGATTATTAAGCTAAGTCTCAGCGATCGCAGTGTTGAAAAACCTTTTAAATCATAAAAGATAGTAGAGTTTATTTTCTACTTGACTCTTTTAATGGATTGCTTGTTCCACTGCAGTTAAACTTGATGTCTATTATATTTTATCAGTTTAACATTGTTGAAGGCTAATGATAATTTATTCTGCATTATCTTAGTCATAATATTTCTTACTGGGCTAGTTGAGCTCACCCTTTCTTTCACTGTTCTCTTCAGGAAATGAGAACGTAGCTGGGACAAGTCGGGGTACGGAGTGATGGTCCGAATGATAGTATTAGTTAGTAGTCCTCACTATTCTATGTAATGGTGTGTTAATAAATGTAATGAGGACTCCTTTTGAGTATGAATACTCTCTAGAAGATAATATTTGTATTCAAACTCACAGTTTATGTTTTGTCGTATTGTACACGACAGATGTATTAATCAGTTGTATTTGTATTCTGTACTATGTATCTGACGACCCAAGATGGGTGATGTATACCTAATTTTGGGGGCGTCACAGTTGGTATCAGAGCTTAGGGATATGATCCCTGGCTAAGATGTGAGAATAGAACTAGGAGGGGAGAGACGGGGAATTCCTTCGCTAGTATGACATACCTAAGTTTATTTTGTATTTAATTGGTCGATCAAAGTATATTGATAATATGTGACATGTTAATTAACCCTTGTTTTGTGGCAGTATTTGAAAATGGCAGCTGAAAATGTCAACATTGGAGTGAATGAGACCGTGGCATCTCTAATCACCAACCAGGATAATGTAATATCAGGCGAAGAAGAAATTAGAGATATCTATGTGGTAAGTGAAGAACTAATAGTTGCACCCGAGCTAGTGGCAGAGGTAGCAGCTGAGAGCGAGGAAGAAGAGGAAGAAGAGGACGAAGAGGAACCTGAGGAGAATTGGTTAGAAGAAATTTATGATCAAAACTTAGAATTACAAAATCGTGTTCATGAGTTAGAAGAGCATGCTGAAGAACAACAGGCGGTCGTGGAGCAAAGAGATGTAACGATTCAAAATTGTGTTACCCGATATGTGTTGCTCGAACAAAATCACGCTTTGGCAGAGTGTAAGATATTAAAGTTGGAATCTGAGAATTCAAATATCAAGGATCAGCTGAAAGAAGAAACAACTGAACGAGTGAGAATGAAGGATGCATGGGTAAAAGCCGCACGACGTGCTGATATTGTAGAAAGAGATGTCCGATCCAAAAAGGCTAAAATAGATGATATACATTTCTCTTTTTGGACAGCAATTGGGAGAACCCAACATCGAGTTTTGAATTACCCTGTACAGAGCGGTCAATCTGAACTCGACATGGATCGAAGATTGATGATTCAGATTATGAAGCAGGAGTACGATGAAGCAGTTGAGGGTGGAATATGTCCGATATTAAAGTCAATTCCAACGATAGAGATGACATCAAATGCTACCCCAGACAAGTCAAAGCCGGGTAGTTCAAGGGAGAGCGGTTGTCATGACTTCCCAACAAGTGAGGAACCCAAATAAAGTTATCGCGGGTAAGCTAATCATAAACCCTTGCGAAGTTTGTACCTTATTCAATACTGGTTCTACCCACTCTTGTATTTCACCTAGTTGTGTTCAACGTTTAAACTTGGCCCTTTAAAAAAAAAAAAAATATTAGGCTTGACTTATTTGTTGAAACTCTGTTAGGAGAAACCTTCGTTAACTCTACTAATTATAAATCTTGTTTGATTCAAATCGACACTTTCACGTTACCTGTCGATATGTGATTTTTGGAAACGATTGGTTAACTACCCATTATGCTTTTCGTAAGGTTGTTAATTTTCATATTCCTAACCAACCTGTTATGCGAATTCAAGCAACCAAACCACTAAAGTCAATCATTATCATATCAAGCCATAAGTAAGGATCCTCATTCCTTTCATTGTTGACTTCCTGGTGGGGAATGCACCGAAACCAGACTTTCCGTAGGAGACGTTGTAAATGACGATGGCAAGCTGATAGGTATCAATGTGACGTGTTATCCAAGTCTGGGATGAGAGTCACAGTTTTGAACGATATTTCTATTGTTAATAAATTTCTTGACGTATTCTTGAAGACTTCTTAGCCTACCCCAGAGCGTAAAATTGAATTTTGTATTGACCCCAGTACAAAACCTATTTCTTAAACCCTCAAATATTTCTTCAACTAAAACGAACGTATTATGCGCCAAAGACGTTGGCTCGAGCTGTTGAAGATTACGATCGTACCATTCAATAACATCGTGAAAAAGTGAACGTGGTAGCTGACGCGTTGTGTAGAAGATCGTATACGGTTACAAGTGTGAATATTCGAACCCACGTGAAGATAACGAATATACGATTAAAATCGACTTTAATTGATAAAGTTAAAATTGCTCAAGCTACAGACCTAGAGCTGATGCGTATGAGGAAGAAGGTGCAAGAAGGTGCTATGCCGGAAGCAAGAATCGATATTTCAAGTCAACTCCAGACTTTGTGTTCCTAACGACACTGATTTAAAGTATGAAATCATGATGGAGGCGTACAACACACCGTTTGCAATCCATCCTGGAAGTACCAAAATGTATCATGATCTTCGTCATACATTTTGGTGGAGCAATATGAAGAGAGAGATAGCGTTGTTTATCTCAAGGTGTCTAACTTGTCAACGAGTCAAAGCGGAGCATCAAGTACCAAAAGGTCCATTGCAACCACTTGAAATTCCAGAATGGAAGTGGGAGCACATTACCATGGATTTCGTTACCGGTCTTCCTAGGGTTTCTCAAGGTATTGATGCGATTTGGGTCATTATTGATAGATTGACCAAGTCTGCTCATTTCTTACCGATACGAGAAACTTATACACTTGAACGTCTTGCTCGTATGTACATAAACGAGATTGTAAGACTGCATGGTATGCCAGTATCCATAATTTCTGATCGAGACCCAAGATTCACTTCACGATTTTGGGTTAGTTTACAAAAAGCTATGGGCACGGAGTTACGATTTAGTTCAGCATATCATCCTCAGACGGACGGACAATCAGAGAGGATTATTCAAACTCTTGAAGATCTATTAAGACTCTGTGTCTTTGACTTCAAAGGAAGTTGGGACAAGTTCTTACCATTGGTGGAGTTTTCCTACAACAACAGTTATCAAGCAAGTATTGGCATGGCTCTATTCGAAGCATTGTATGGAAGAAAATGTCGTTCTCCAGTATGCTGGGATGAGGTGGGCGAAGCAACGTTGTTGGGACCGGAGTTGGTACGTATGACTACAGAAAAGATTCAAACGATCCGACAACGTATAAAAACCTCACAAGATCGACAAAAGAGTTATGCTGATCTTCATCGAAAGGACGTGGAATTTGATGTAGGAGATCATGTGTTCTTACGTGTTGCTCCATGGAAAGGAGTTACAAGATTTGGAAAGAGCGGAAAGCTAAATCCTTGATTCATCGGTTCATTTTTAATCCTCGATCGAGTAGGAACTGTGGTTTATAGACTCGCTTTACTGCCAAGTATGTCTCGTGTTCATAGCGTTTTCCACATATCCATGTTACGCAAATATGTGGAAGACCCGAACCACATTATTGAGTTAGAACCGAACGAAATAGCGGAGGATTTGACGTATGAAGAAGTTCATGTTCAAATCTTGGATAAGAAGGAACATATTCTACGCTCCAAGGTTATACCTCAAGTTAAAGTTTTGTGGAGAAACCACGATGTTGAGGAAATGACTTGGGAGTTAGAATCAGAAATGAAATCAAGGTATCCTTACCTCTTCGACATACCAGGTACGTACCCTAATTTCGAGGGCGAAATTTCATAAGAAGGGGAGGTTGTAAGACCCCAACTTTTATAAATAAAGATGAATTTTTTTATAAATATCATTTTTGAATATTATGGAGTTAATTTGATATAATGTTATAGTTGTGGGTAATATTTATAAATTTTGCAAAGTACGCAAGTTGTTATATAATATTCGATTGGTCGGGGAATATTCGTTTTAACAGGGAATATTCGTACAACGACACAATCATTGGTGGACCCCACAACGGAATTATTGTCGGATTGAGAAAACGACAAAAATATTTTATTAAAAATAACGGCGGAAATTTTACCATTGTTGCTGTTGAACTACTCGGTAATAAAAGTACAGTAATACGTATGGTTGAATAGTAGCACACGGTTTTGATTATTAATGCTTACGTGAGAAGGCACTCAGTTTTGTTCAATTATTGCTATAGTAAGTGTCGTAAATTTTGCTTACTTTATGGACACTCATTTACCCATTTTTCAAAATTATCGGACAAAAGTTATAAAGTATATATATTTATATTAGCATGTGGGTGAATGGTGGTGGCTTTGATGGATTTTGGCAGGATGCTTTGTTTTTCAAAGTCTTGGACTTAGTGGCCAACTTTTCAAACAAAAGCTTTGTGTTGATAAAATTGGTCGGGAGAGATTAATTATTATAATATATATATAATGGTGCCATGTACTTGATTATATATTATATATACATATATATGTATGATTGAGTGCTGGTAGGGAGGTGAAAGAAAATTGAGTCAGTAATGGGGGTAGTTGCGTATTATTATTATTTTTAAATAGAATATATTTTATTTTATTTAAAAGATTTTTCTTTAAATATGGACCGTCAGATTAAAGTAATCAATCTGGACCGTTCATGGATTAGTTACTATGCATTCTATTTTTCTATAAATAGCAGCTCATTCCTTCATTATTTCTTACGAATTCACTGAACTCTAGAGAGAGAAACTATAGAGAGAAACTATAGAGAGAGAGAGAAGAAGAGTATTCTGCTACTTAACTACTTCCTTACTTCAGCTCTTCTTTAAAACGGTAGGGAATATTATTTCTTTTATATTCATGAAGAGAACTTCTGTTATTCCATTCGTTATTATTCTGTTGGAATAACCAGTATACGCGGTCTACCCTATACTTGGTGACATTCTTCTATTATTCTGTTGGAACATCCTGTCTGTGTGTTTTACACCGGACCTGGTTCCGTTTATTATTCTGTTGGAACATCCTGTCTGTGTGTTTTACACCGGACCTGGTTCCGTTTTATTATTATTCTGTTGGAATATCCTGTCTGTGTGTTTTACACCGGACCTGGTTCCATTATTTATTATTCTGTCGGAATATCCTGTCTGTGCGTTTACGCCGGACCTGGTTCCATTATTTATTATTCTATTGGAATAACCTGTCTGTGCGGTCTATCGCATGCATGGTGATTTCTTTTGTTATTCCATTCTTTATTGTACTCAGTTGGTTAAGTTTTGACTTCTATACTCCATGAAATTTGTGGAATATCCTTGATAGTTGCGTTTCATCCAGTATCTTTTCAAGAAAATATTCTTCTAAGCGTTCTTGAATTTTACTCCACAATGCAGTATCATGTTGACAATTTGGACGTTGTTAATTCCTGGATAAATTAATTCTTGAACTTGTTTTATTGAATTCTTATATCATTGTCATCATCCTCATGTTTATAAAATATTGAAAGTCATCTGTGGCATGTAGTGCATAGATGGACTTGGTATGATTATGACCAGGGATTATTCGGTATAATCATGACCGTAATGTTACAAATGATGTGGTAAAAGTCCTCATTGGCCCGTAGTGCATTGATGGACAGTTGTTGGCATGATCATGACCATTAATGAATACACGAATATCCTTGGCCGTAGTGCAGGGGTGATTCGATGATGTGGATTATTAAGCTGAGTCTCAGCGATCGCAGTGTTGAAAAACCTTTTAAATCATAAAAGATAGTAGAGTTTATTTTCTACTTGACTCTTTTAATGGATTGCTTGTTCCACTGCAGTTAAACTTGATGTCTATTATATTTTATCAGTTTAACATTGTTGAAGGCTAATGATAATTTATTCTGCATTATCTTAGTCATAATATTTCTTACTGGGCTAGTTGAGCTCACCCTTTCTTTCACTGTTCTCTTCAGGAAATGAGAACGTAGCTGGGACAAGTCGGGGTACGGAGTGATGGTCCGAATGATAGTATTAGTTAGTAGTCCTCACTATTCTATGTAATGGTGTGTTAATAAATGTAATGAGGACTCCTTTTGAGTATGAATACTCTCTAGAAGATAATATTTGTATTCAAACTCACAGTTTATGTTTTGTCGTATTGTACACGACAGATGTATTAATCAGTTGTATTTGTATTCTGTACTATGTATCTGACGACCCAAGATGGGTGATGTATACCTAATTTTGGGGGCGTCACATAAATGGTCATTGAATTCCATTTATCCATTCACTTTTGCTACGGTAGAATTGCATGAATGAAATTACTTATTCTTATAGAATGAAAAAAAAAATTTGATTATTTTATTAGAATAAAATAATATGTAATATGTAAAAAAATATATAAAATAATATGTAATTGATTATTTTAGGGAAAAAAAATAATATGTAAGATATTTAAAAAGAACCCCAATCTGTTAAAAATATACAATACGATTGTGTCAGACTTGCTGGTATCTGTGAATCTTTATTTCACCTTCAATTGTGAAGTTCAGATTAGCTATCCCAAACAGTGTCTCATCTGCCCCAGCAAAGAGATTATGCGACTTGATAATTTTTTAAAATTAATTTTTTTCAATTCAACAAATAAAAACACTCAATCAGCCTATATATAATTTTCAATCATGTGTTTAAAATATTTCATTTGTGCTAACAATATACATGAATTAAATTACATACATAATCATAATAATTTAAAATAAATTATTTAAGCCATTTTGTATATATAGCTATGGACAGATCATAACATTAATATTGATAAATGAGCCCTTTTGTTCATTATTGATTCTTGAGGAGCAGTCCAAACCCTTTCCCGTTTGGCATGTCTCAACTTTCGGTGTTAATTAAAAACAAAGATTATTGTTAATTAAAAATATATAGATACGTGTGGGAGTAAATAATACTAGCTCTTGTATGCACCACCTCAACATTTGAATTAATTTAGCCAGATAACGTCATTCTAGCTAGGTTTTTCGATTTCATGAATTTATATTTTCTTTAATTTATTTTCTGTCAAGACTATAACAATGAGCATAATTTTTACATAAGAAGGAATTAAATCGACATCAAAATCTGTTCATTCACCGAATTATCAAACAACGAACTTAAAACATGCACAATGAACAAACAATCACACCAAAAGTTTGACGACCAGGGCCTTCAAGGGATAGTTTCAGTGTGAGAATAAGTACATGCTAGAAATATCAACAACGGAGATATGTAACTGTTTTAGTGCGTAAAAATAGATAATATGTCTTTGTGTACCTGAAACTGAATTATAACATTATATTTATAACTTGACCACATCGCCTCAATTTACAACGCCCGTCCCCGAGTTAGAATTAGAGTCATATGTAAAGATTTCTTACGACTGTAAAGTTCCATAACTAAATAGGATGACTTGCTCAAAAATAGAAAGTCAAATAGGATATGAAAGTCATAAGTTAATTTGGACTGTACACTCTCTAAAATGTCAAACCCTTTACGATAATTGGCATGACTATGACCGAATCTCCTGACAGGGGCGGATCCAGTCTGAAAGTTCAGTAGGGTCAAATTTGAATAAAAAATTCCTTAAGAATATAAGTTTAATAAAATGAATCACAAAATTAAATAATCCTCAAATATTGTTTACAATAACATTTTTCGAGATTTTATTGATAAAAATTGTTGCATGATAATCTCATTTTTAATAGTTACAAAAATATCATATATCATTAATATTTACGTGTCTTCTTTCCATTTCTCTGCCTCTTCATATATATATATATATATATATATATATATATATATATATATATATATATAAAATAAGGATCAGGTCTGGACTCCCGGACCTGATTAAAATACGGACCGTATTTTTATTTTTTTTTTATTTTTTTTTTAAAATAACTAAAAAAAAATATTAATATTTTATGAAACAAATTTTTTTTTATAATACAGTGTTTTGAGTGTTATTTAAATATATATAATAAAATATATATGAAGAGATAAAAATCCAATGAGGACACGTGCCCCTGCCTTAGCTTTGAGTCCGCCCGTCTCCTGGCCCATCAAACCACACTCTAACATAATGCAATAAAAAAATTTTGTAACACGTTTTATTTTAGATTTTTCAGTCTATTTAAATTGGTAAGTCCCAAGACCGGCATATAACATTTATTATTAATATATACTCCATCTGTTTTGTACAAAAATATTTTGATTTATGTAATAGAATGCCATAATTATTACATTTATATCCATTCATTAATAAATTTTATTCCACCACCTCATTTATGAAATATATAAAAAATAAGGAAATACAATAAAATATTTATTGTATCTGAATAGTTATTCATCGAAATGACACTAAATACATTTTTTTTAATTATATTTTGTATTTTACGTTTAATTTATTCAATTTAAACGTAACAATTATTCATAACTTAACTTACACATTCCCACGTAATCTTCGTTTTCACTATGAAACAGTTGAGGCCTGCATGGACTTGATCAAAAATGAAGGAGATAATACCCTCACCATAATTTCCCATTGCATGCCAGTGTAGAAATTTTTATATAGAATATATTCCAAACTTTAAACTTTTATAGAACCCTAACTTTTATAAATAAAGATGAATTTTCTATAAATATCATTTTTAAATATTATGGAGTGAAATTGATATAATGTTATAATTGTGGATAATATTTATAAATTTTACAAAGTACGCAAGTTGCTATATAATATTCGATTGGTCGGAGAATATTCGTTTTAACAGGGAATATTCGTACGACGACACAATCATTGGTGGACCACACAACAGAATTATTGTCGGATTGAGAAAACGACAAAAAATACTTTATGAAAATAACGGCGGAAGTTTTACCATTAATAATGTTGAACTACTCGGTAGTAAAAGTACAGTAATACACATGGTTGCATAGTAGCACACGGTATTGATTATTGATGCTTACGTGATAAGTCACTCAGTTTTATTTTATTGGTATTATTAATGTAATAAAACAGAAAAGCTTTTTATATAAAACAGAATACTTTTATAAAGTTATTCGTTTTATTAGGCTAATAGTAAAATCTTTTTACATAAAACATAATATTTTTATAAAGTTATTTATTTTATTAGACAATAATTAGAATATATTATATTTTATTATGCATAGTGTTTGCATAGTACCTGCATAGTGTTTGCATAGTAAATTTTTTTATAAAATTATTAATTTTATTAGATTATAAATAGAATATATTATATTTTATTTAAAAGATTTTGCTTTAAATATGGACAGTCAGATTAAAGTAAATCAATCTAGACCGTTCATGAGTTAGTTACTATGCAGTCCATTTTTTTATAAATAGAAGCTCATTCCTTCATTATTTTCTTACGAATTCACTGAAACTCTAGAGAGAGAAACTATAGAGAGAAAGAAGAAAAGTATTCTGCTACTTCACTACTTCGATATCAAGTTTCTTTTACGGTAAGGGATATTATTTGTTATACTCGTAAAGGGTATTCTTTCTTTCTTATTCATGAAGAGAAATTCTGTTATTCCATTCTTTATTATTCTGTTGGAATAATCTGTATACGCGGGCTACCCTATACTTGGTGAAATTCTTCTGTTATTACATTTTTATTATTCTGTTGGAATATCATGTCTGTGCTTTTACGCCGGACCTGGTTCCATTATTTATTATTCTGTCGGAATATCATGTCTGTGCTTTACGCCGGACCTGGTTCCATTATTTATTATTCTGTCGAAATATTCTGTCTTTGCGTTTACGCCGGACCTGGTTCCATTATTTATTATTCTGTCGGAATATCCTGTCGGTGCGTTTACGCATGACCTGGTTCTATTATTTATTTTCCTGTTGGAATAACCTGTCTGTGCGGTCTATCGCATGCATGGTGATTTCTTTTGTTATTCCATTCTTTATTATATTCAGTTGGTTAAAGTTTTGACTTTTATACTCCATGAAATTAGTGGAATATCCTTGATATTTGCGCTTCATCCAGTATCTTTTGATGGAAATATTCTTCTGAGCATTCTTGAATTTTACTCCACAAAGCAGTATCATGTTGACAATTTGGACGTTATTGGTTCCTGGATAAATTAATTCTTGAACTTGTTTTATTGAATTCTTATATCATTGTCATCATCCTCATGTTTATATTTTGTTGAAAGTCATCTGTGGCATGTAGTGCATAGATGGACTTGATATGATTATGACCAGAGATTATTCGGTATAATCATGACCGTAATGTTACAAATGATATGATAAAAGTCCTCATTGGCCCGTAGTGCATTGATGGACAGTTGTTGGCATGATCATGATCATTGATGAATACACGAATATCCTTGGCCCGTAGTGCATGGATAATTTGTGGTTGTGATACTAATGAATATCCTTGGACGTAGGATGATGTGAATTATTTATTAAGCTGAGTCCCAGCGATAAAAATCATGAAAAACTTTTTAAATCATAGAAGATAGTAGATTTTATTCTCTACTTGACTCTTCTAATGGGTTATTTGTTCCGCTGCAGTTAAACTTGATGTTTGTTATATTTTATCAGTTTAACACTGTTGAAGGCTAATGATAATTTATTCTGCATTATCTTAGTCATAATATTTCTTACTGAGTTAGTTGAGCTCACCCTTTTATTTTTATTATTTTCTTCAGGAAATGAGAACGTAGCGGGGACTAGTCTGGGAACGGTGTGACGGTTCAGAGGATAGCATTAGTAGTCCTCACTATTCTATAAAATAGCGTGAAAATAAATGTATTGATGACTTATTTTGAATTTGAATCCTGTTTAGAAGAAAGTGTTGTATTTAAACTCACAACTTATGTTTTGTCGTATTTTACACTACAGTTGTATAATTAAGTTGTATTTGAATTTTGTACCATATTTTTGGCGACTCAGAATAGTGATGTATACCTATTTTGGGGGCGTCACAATTGGTATCAGAGCTAAGGGATATGATCCCTGGCTAAGATGTGAGATTAGAACTAGGAGGGGAGAGACGGATAATTCCTTCGCCAGTATGACCTACCTAACTTTATTTGGTATTTAATTAGTCGGTCAGAGTATAGAGATAATATGTGATATGTTATTTAACCCTTGTTTTGTGACAGTATTTGAAAATGACATCCGAGAATGTTGAGAATAGCAATGAAGCACAGGCGACCGTTGATTCACCACATATCAATAATCAGGATAATGTGCATCAGGAAGGCGACAATTCTCATGTAAATGACAACACTGACCAAATGATGAATGATATAATGTTCAGAGGCTTTATGCAATTCATGCAACAACAGGCGAGAGTGGCTCCTATCCAAAATGCAGGTAGAAATACTGGCAACTCTCGAACGGTCACCGCCAAGCAGTTTAAAGAATTGGGACCACCGAAGTTTTTTGGAGAGCCAAAATCACTTAAGGCGGAGACGTAGATTAAACAGATCAACAAGATATTTGATGTCTTGGGATGCTCCGAGGAGCAAAATATTCCCTTTACCACCTTCATGTTGTGGGCAGAGGCAGATTACTGGTGGTAATCTGTAAAGTATACTCAACATGTCGCACTGAAGATGTCTTGGGAGAAGTTCTAGGAACTATTTAATGACAAGTACTTTCCCGAAAGTATTCGTCACATGAAGGAGGTAGAATTCATCAAGTTGGAGCAGAATAATATGACCGTGTCGCAGTACGAAGCTAAGTTTATCGAGCTGTCCCGGTTTGCGTCCCACTTGGTGGATAATGAAGAGAGAATAACGCGGATGTTTTTAAGAGGTTTGAAGCCGGAGATACATCAACATCTTATTTCTCATAAACTGTGTTTGTATTCAGATGTTGTAAATAGGGCTTAGTTAGTGGAGCGCGATAACGAGTCAACGCAACCAAAAGAGAGCAACCGACAAAATGATAATACCAGTGAAAGTAGTCATTGAAGCGGTGACAACAAGCGTGGAAAGAATCAACAGGTCAGAAATGGTAACCACTTTGGTGGTAATCATGGCCAAAATAATAAAAATGGACATTTCAAGAAGAGGAGATTCAACAATGATGGAAAGACGTCAGCACTAGCACCCGTGGTTAAGGAAGGAGAACGACCACCTATTATATGTTTCAAATGCGGAGGGAAAGGACACATCAGTCTAAATTGCGCGATGCCGTCCAAAGCATGTTATAATTGTGAAAGAGAAGGTCACCTAGCCTGATTTTGTCGTTCATCGAAGACAAGTTCAGCTAGGATGGAGGCACCAAAGGACGTCCCAGAAAAGTCAAAACCGGTAGTGTAAGGGAGATCGTTTGTTGTGACCTCCCAGAAAGCAAGGAACCCGAACGAGGTCATCACGGGTAAACTTATCATAAACTCTAACGAAGTCTATACCTTATTTGATACCGGTTCTACCCATTCTTTTATTTCTCCTATTTGCGCTCAACGATTAAATTTGACTCCGAAGAAATTAGACTTTGACTTATCTGTGGAAACTCCGTTGGGAGAAACCTTCATTGCATCCACTGTTTATAAGTCTTGTTTGGTTCAAATCGGTACCCTCACATTACATGTCGATCTTATTTTATTGAAAATACTTGCATTTGATGTAATTCTAGAGATTAATTGGTTAACTACTCATCATCCAAAAATTGATTATTTTCGTAAGGTTGTTAGCTTTCATATTCCTTATCAACCTATTATGCGAATTCAAACAACCAAACTATTAAAATCAATCACTGTCATCTCAAGCCATAAAGCTATTCGTTTATTAAAAAATGGATGTCAAGCTTTCTTAGCTCATGTCACGGATCTAAATATAAATACTTCAGTTTTGAATGATATTTCTATTGTTAATGAATTTCCTGACGTATTCCCTGAAGAACTTCCTGGCCTACCCCCAGAGCGTGAAATTTAATTTTGTATCGACCTTGAACCCGGTACAAAACCCATTTCTAAAGTCCCATATCGAATGGCTCCTATTGAACTTCAGGAGTTAAAAACCCAACTGCAGGAATTGTTAGACATTGGCTTTATTCGTCCTAGTACTTCTCCTTGGGGTGCTCCTGTTCTATTCGTGAAGAAGAAAGATGGGAGTATGCGACTTTGTATTAATTATCAGGAGTTGAATCATGTCACCATCAAAAATAGGTACCCATTGCCACGTATTGATGACCTGTTTGACCAATTGCAAGGAGCACAATTCTTTTCAAAAATCAATCTTCGTTCTGGATATCATCAGCTGAAGGTTAGAACTGAGAATATTTCAAAGACTGCCTTCAGAACTCGGTACGGGCATTATGAATTCTTAGTCATGTCTTTTGGATTGACTAATGCTCCTGCTGCCTTCATGGACATGATGAACCGAGTATTCAAGAAATATTTGGATCACTTTGTGGTCGTCTTTATTGATGACATTCTTATTTATTCCAAAAGCCGTGAAGATCATGAGCAACACTTGAGGCTGACACTCCAAAAGCTTCGTGAATACAAGCTTTATGCCAAGTTGAAGAAATACAAGTTCTGGCTTGAGGAAGTAGCATTCCTTGGGCACGTATTATCAAGTTATGGAATATCTGTTGTCCCGACAAAGATTGAAGCAATTCAAAGCTGGGAGCAACCTAAATCAGTGATCAAAGTACGTAGCTTTCTCGGTTTAGCTGGTTATTATCGGAGATTCGTGGAAGGATTTTCTCGAATCGCTACTCCATTAACTCAGCTGATTCGGAAAGATACAAAGTTCGGTTGGAGCAAAGAATGTGAGAAGAGTTTTTAAGAACTCAAGAGGAGACTCATTTCAGCACCTGTTCTGATAATACCATCTGGCTCGGAGGGATTTGTCATCTACAGTGATGCTTCGGGCAAAGGGTTGGGATGTGTTCTCATGCAACATGAGAAAGTCATAGCCTATGCTTCAAGACAACTCAAAGAATATGAGATGAATTATCCTACTCATGATCTAGAGTTGGCAGCTGTTGTCTTCGCACTTAAAATTTGGAGGCATTACTTGTATGGGGAGAAAGTGGAGATCTTTACGGATCATAAAAGCCTCAAATATTTCTTCACTCAAAAGGAATTCAACATACGACAACGACGTTGGCTGAAACTGTTGAAAGATTATGATCATACCATCTAATACCATCCTGGAAAAGCGAACGTGGTAGCTGATGCATTGAGTAGAAGATCATATGCAAGTACAAGTGCGATATTGTCAACGCAAAGGCCTATTTTGTGTGACTTGCAAAGGATGGAGATAGAGTTAAAGACTCCAGGGACCCATGTAATGATGACGAATATACGAGTAGAACCGATTTTAATTGATAAAGTTAAGGCTGCTCAAGCTACAGACCTGGAGCTGATGCGTATGAGGAAGAAAGTGCAAGAAGGTGCTATGTCGAAAGCAAGAATCGATGAAGAAGGAATACTTCGAGTCAACTCCAGACTTTGTGTTCATAACGACCCTGATTTAAAGTATGAAATCATGATGGAGGCGCACAACACACCGTTTACAATCCATCCTGGAAGTACCAAAATGTATCCTGATCTTCGTCATACATTTTGGTGGAGCAATATGAAGAGAGAGATAGCGTTTTTTATCTCAAGGTGTCTAACTTGTCAACGAGTCAAAGCGGAGCATCAAGTACCAAAAGGTCCATTGCAACCACTTGAAATTCCAGAATGGAAGTGGGAGCACATTACCATGGATTTCGTTACCGGTCTTCCTAAGGTTTCTCAAGGTATATATGCGATTTGGGTCATTGTTGATAGATTGACCAAGTCTGCTCATTTCTTACCGATACGAGAAACTTATACACTTGACCATCTTGCTCGTATGTACATAAACGAGATTGTAAGACTGCATGGTATGCCAGTATCCATAGTTTCTGACCGAGACCCAAGATTCACTTCACAATTTTGGGTTAGTTTACAAAAAGCTATGGGCACGGAGTTACGATTTAGTTCAGCATATCATCCTCAGACGGACGGACAATCAGAGAGGACTATTCAAACTCTGGAAGATTTATTAAGACTCTGTGTCTTTGACTTCAAGGGAAGTTGGGACAAGTTCTTACTATTGGTGGAGTTTTCCTACAACAACAGTTATCAAGCAAGTATTGGCATGGCTCCATTCGAAGCATTGTATGGAAGAAAATGTCGTTCTCTAGTATGCTGGGATGAGGTAGGTGAAGCAACGTTGTTGGGACCAGAGTTGGTACGTATGACTACAGAAAAGATTCAAACGATCCGACAACGTATAAAAACCTCACAAGATCGACAAAAGAGTTATGATGATATTCATAGAAAGGACGTGGAATTTGATATAGGAGATCATGTGTTGTTACGAGTTGCTCCGTGGAAAGGAGTTACGAGATTTGGAAAGAGAGGAAAGCTCAATCCTCGATTCGTTGGTCCATTTTTAATCCTCGATCGAGTAGGAACTGTGGCTTATAGACTCGCTTTACCGCCAAGTATGTCTCGTGTTCATAACGTTTTTCACATATCCATGTTACACAAATATGTGGAAGACTCGAACCACATTATTGAGTTAGAACCGGACGAAATAGCGGAGGATTTGACGTATGAAGAAGTTCCTGTTCAAATCTTGGATAAGAAGGAACATATTCTACGCTCCAAGGTTATACCTCAAGTCAAAGTTTTGTGGAGAAACCACGATGTTGAGGAAATGACTTGGGAGTTAGAATCTGAAATGAAATCAAGGTATCCTTACCTCTTCGACATACCAGGTACGTACCCTAATTTCGATGGCGAAATTTCATAAGAAGGGGAGGTTGTAAGACCCCAACTTTTATAAATAAAGATGAATTTTCTATAAATATCATTTTTGAATATTATGGAGTGAAGTTGATATAATGTTATAGTTGTGGGTAATATTTATAAATTTTGCAAAGTACGCAAGTTGCTATATAATATTCGATTGGTCGGGAAATATTCGTTTTAACAGGAAATATTCGTACGACGACACAATCGTTGGTGGACCCCACAACAGAATTATTGTCGGATTGAGAAAATGACAAAAAATACTTTATGAAAATAACGACGGAAGTAAAAGTACACATGGTATAGTAGCACACGGTATAGTAGTACACATGGTATAGTAGCACTCGGTAGTAAAAGTACAATAATACACATGGTTGTATAGTAGCACACGGTATTGATTATTCATGCTTACGTGATAAGTCACTCAGTTTTGTTTTATTGGTATTATTAATGTAATAAAAAAGAAAAGTTTTTTATATAAAACAGAATACTTTTATAAAGTTATTCGTTTTATTAGGCTAATAGTAAAATCTTTCTATATAAAACAGAATACTTTTATAAAGTTATATGTTTTATTAGGCAATAATTAGAATATATTATATTTTATTATGCATAGTATTTGCATAGTGCCTGCATAGTGTTTGCATAGTAAAATCTTTTATAAAGTTATTCGTTTTATTAGATTATAAATAGAATATATTATATTTTATTTAAAAGATTTTGCTTTAAATATGGACCGTCAGATTAAAGTAAATCAATCTAGACCGTTCATGAGTTAGTTACTATGCAGTCCATTTTTTTATAAATTGAAGCTCATTCCTTCATTATTTTCTTACGAATTTACTGAAACTCTAGAGAGAGAAACTATAGAGAGAAAGAAAAAAAGTATTCTGCTACTTCACTACTCCGATATCAAGTTTCTTTTACGGTAAGAGATATTATTTGTTATACTCGTAAATGGTATTCTTTCTTTCTTATTCATGAAGAGAACTTCTGTTATTCTATTCTTTATTATTCTGTTGGAATAACTTGTATACGCTGGCTACCCTATACTTGGTGAAATTCTTCTGTTATTACATTTTTATTATTCTGTTGGAATATCCTGTCTGTGCGTTTACGCCTGACCTGGTTCCATTATTTATTATTCTGTCGGAATATCCTGTCTGTGCTTTACGCCGGATCTGGTTCCATTATTTATTATTCTGTCGGAATATCTTGTCTGTGCGTTTATGCCGGACCTGGTTCCATTATTTATTATTCTTTTAGAATATCCTGTCGGTGCGTTTACGCATGACCTGGTTCCATTATTTATTTTCCTGTTGAAATAACCTGTCTGTGCGGTCTATCACATGCATGGTGATTTCTTTTGTTATTCCATTCTTTATTATATTCAGCTGGTTAAAGTTTTAACTTTTATACTCCATGAAATTAGTGGAATATCCTTGATATTTGCGCTTCATCCAGTATCTTTTGATAGAAATATTATTCTGAGCATTCTTGAATTTTACTCCACAAAGCAGTATCATGTTGACAATTTGGACGTTATTGGTTCCTGGATAAATTAATTATTGAACTTGTTTTATTGAATTCTTATATCATTATCATCATCCTCATGTTTATATTTTGTTAAAAGTCATCTGTGGCCTGTAGTGCATAGATGGACTTGGTATGATTATGACCAGGGATTATTCGGTATAATCATGACCGTAATGTTACAAATGATATGGTAAAAGTCCTCATTGACCCGTAGTTCATTGATGGACAATTGTTGGCATGATCATAACCATTGATGAATACACGAATATCCTTGGCCAGTAGTGCATGGATAATTTGTGGTTGTGATACTAATGAATATCCTTGGCCGTAGTGCAGAGATGATGTGAATTATTTATTAAGCTGAGTCCCAGCGATAAAAGTCTTGAAAAACCTTTTAAATCATAGAAGATAGTAGATTTTATTCTCTACTTGACTCTTCTAATGGGTTGCTTGTTCCGCTGAAATTAAACTTGATGTTTGTTATATTTTATCAGTTTAGCACTGTTGAAGGCTAATGATAATTTATTCTGCATTATCTTAGTCATAATATTTTTTACTGGGCTAGTTGAGCTCACCCTTTTGTTTTCATTGTTCTCTTTTGTGACGCCTCCAAAATTAGGTATACACCACCCATCTTGGGTCGTCAGATACGAAGTACAGAATACAAATACAACTTACTAATACAACTGTCGTGTACAAGATGACAAAACATAAACTGTGAGTTTGAATACAAATATTATCTTCTAGAGAGTATTCATACTCAAAAGGAGTCCTCATTACATTTATTAACACACTATTACATAGAATAGTGAGGACTACTAACTAATACTATCATTCGAACCATCACTCCGTTTCCCGACTTGCCCCAGCTACGTTCTCATTTCCTGAAGAGAACAGTGAAAGAAAGGGTGAGCTCAACTAGCCCAGTAAGAAATATTATGACTAAGATAATGCAGAATAAATTATCATTAGCCTTCAACGATATTAAACTGATAAAATATAATAGACATCAAGTTTAACTGCAGCGGAACAAGCAATCCATTAAAAGAGTCAAGTAGAAAATAAACTCTACTATCTTTTATGATTTAAATGGTTTTTCAACTCTGCTATCGCTGAGACTCAGCTTAATAAAATAATCCACATCATCGAATCACCCCTGCACTACGGCCAAGGATATTCGTGTATTCATTAATGGTCATGATCATGCCAACAACTGTCCATCAATGCACTACGGGCCAATGAGGACTTTTACCACATCATTTGTAACATTACGGTCATGATTTTACCGAATAATCCCTGGTCATAATCATACCAAGTCCATCTATGCACTACAGGCCACAGATGACTTTTAACATTTTATAAACATGAGGATGATGACAATGATATAAGAATTCAATAAAACAAGTTCAAGAATTAATTTATCCAAGAATTAACAACGTCCAAATTGTCAACATGATACTGCTTTGTGGAGTAAAATTCAAGAATGCTTAGAAGAATATTTTCATGAAAAGATACTGGATGAAACACAATTATCAAGGATATTCCACAAATTTCATGGAGTATAGAAGTTAAAACTTAACCAACTGAGTATAATAAAGAATGGAATAACAAAAGAAATCACCATGCATGCGATAGACCGCACAGACAGGTTATTCCAACAGAATAATAAATAATAGAACCAGGTCCGGCGTAAACGCACAGACAGGATATTCCGACAGAATAATAAATAATGGAACCAGGTCCAGCGTAAACGCACAGACAGGATATTCCGACAGAATAATAAATAATAGAACCAGGTCCGGTGTAAAACACACAGACAGGATGTTCCAATAGAATAATAACAAGACGGAACCAGGTCCGGTGTAAAACACACAGACATGATGTTCCAACAGAATAATAATAAAAACGGAACCAGGTCCGGTGTAAAACACACAGACAGGATGTTCCAACAGAATAATAGAAGAATGTCACCAAGTATAGGGTAGACCGCGTATACAGGTTATTCCAACAGAATAATAAGAAATAGAATAACAACAGTTCTCTTCATGAATAAGAAAGAATAACACCCCTTACCGTTTTAAAGAAGAGCTGAAGTAAGGAAGTAATTAAGTAGCAGAATACTCTTCTTCTCTCTCTCTCTATAGTTTCTCTCTATAGCTTCTCTCTCTAGAGTTCAGTGAATTCGTAAGAAATAATGAAGGAATGAGCTGCTATTTATAGAAAAATAGAATGCAAAGTAACTAATTCATGAACGGTCCAGATTGATTACTTTAATCTGACGGTCCATATTTAAAGAAAAATATTTTAAATAAAATATAATATATTCTATTTATAGAATAACTTTAATAAAGTATTCTGATTCATATAAAAAGATGTTCCTGTTTTATTACGTTAATAATACGAATAAAACAAAACGTCATTATCGCTAAATAATTCATATTATTAACTGACAATAATTGAATCAAACTGAGTGACTTCTCACATAAGTATTAATAATCAATACCGTGTGCTACTATGCAACCACACGTATTACTGTACTTTTACTACCGAGTAGTTCAACAGTAACAATGGTAAAACTTCCGTCGTTATTTTTAATAAAATATTTTTATCGTTTTCTCAATCCGACAATAATTCTATTGTGGGGTCCACCAATGATTGTGTCGTTGTACGAATATTCCCTGTTAAAACGAATATTCCCCGACCAATCGAATATTATATAACAACTTGCGTACTTTATAAAATTTATAAATATTACCCACAACTATAACATTATATTAAATTAACTCCATAATATTCAAAAATGATATTTATAAAAAATTCATCTTTATTTATAAAAGTTGGGGTCTTACAACCTCCACTTCTTATGAAATTTCGCCCTCGAAATTAGGGTACGTACCTGGTATGTCGAAGAGGTAAGGATACCTTGATTTCATTTCAGATTCTAACTCCCAAGTCATTTCCTCAACATCGTGGTTTCTCCACAAAACTTTGACTTGAGGTATAACCTTGGAGCGTAGAATATGTTCCTTCTTATCCAAGATTTGAACAGGAACTTCTTCATACGTCAAATCCTCCGCTATTTCGTCCGGTTCTAACTCAATAATGTGGTTCGAGTCTTCCACATATTTGTGTAACATGGATATGTGAAAAACGTTATGAACACGAGACATACTTGGCGGTAAAGCGAGTCTATAAGCCACAGTTCCTACTCGATCGAGGATTAAAAATGGACCAACGAATCGAGGATTGAGCTTTCCTCTCTTTCCAAATCTCGTAACTCCTTTCCATGGAGCAACTCGTAACAACACATGATCTCCTATATCAAATTCCACGTCCTTTCTATGAATATCATCATAACTCTTTTGTCGATCTTGTGAGGTTTTTATACGTTGTCGGATCGTTTGAATCTTTTCTGTAGTCATACGTACCAACTCCGGTCCCAACAACGTTGCTTCACCTACCTCATCCCAGCATACTAGAGAACGACATTTTCTTCCATACAATGCTTCGAATGGAGCCATGCCAATACTTGCTTGATAACTGTTGTTGTAGGAAAACTCCACCAATAGTAAGAACTTGTCCCAACTTCCCTTGAAGTCAAAGACACAGAGTCTTAATAAATCTTCCAGAGTTTGAATAGTCCTCTCTGATTGTCCGTCCGTCTGAGGATGATATGCTGAACTAAATTGTAACTCCGTGCCCATAGCTTTTTGTAAACTAACCCAAAATTGTGAAGTGAATCTTGGGTCTCGGTCAGAAACTATGGATACTGGCATACCATGCAGTCTTACAATCTCGTTTATGTACATACGAGCAAGATGGTCAAGTGTATAAGTTTCTCGTATCGGTAAGAAATGAGCAGACTTGGTCAATCTATCAACAATGACCCAAATCGCATATATACCTTGAGAAACCTTAGGAAGACCGGTAACGAAATCCATGGTAATGTGCTCCCACTTCCATTCTGGAATTTCAAGTGGTTGCAATGGACCTTTTGGTACTTGATGCTCCGCTTTGACTCGTTGACAAGTTAGACACCTTGAGATAAACAACGCTATCTCTCTCTTCATATTGCTCCACCAAAATGTATGACGAAGATCATGATACATTTTGGTACTTCCAGGATGGATTGTAAACGGTGTGTTGTGCGCCTCCATCATGATTTCATACTTTAAATCAGGGTTGTTAGGAACACAAAGTCTGGAGTTGACTCGAAGTATTCCTTCTTCATCGATTCTTGCTTCCGGCATA
Organism: Panax notoginseng; assembly: GCA_016801055.1. Lineage (NCBI taxonomy): Eukaryota > Viridiplantae > Streptophyta > Magnoliopsida > Apiales > Araliaceae > Panax > Panax notoginseng. Next base: position 132,917,177 of record CM029023.1, read on the forward strand.
GCACCTTCTTGCACTTTCTTCCTCATACGCATCAGCTCCAGGTCTGTAGCTTGAGCAGCTTTAACTTTATCGATTAAAGTTGGCTCTACTCGTATATTCGCCATCATCACATGGGTTCATGGAGTCTTTAACTCTATCTCCATCATTTGCAAGTCACACAAAATGGGCCTTTGTGTTGACAATATTGTACTCGTACTTGCATATGATCTTCTACTCAATGCGTCAGCTACCACGTTCGCTTTTCCAGGATGGTATTGAATGGTATGATCATAATCTTTCAACAGTTCAAGCCAACGTCGTTGTCGCATGTTGAGTTCCTTTTGAGTGAAGAAATATTTGAGACTTTTATGATCCGTAAAGATCTCCACCTTCTCCCCATACATGTAATGCCTCCAAATTTTAAGTGCAAAGACAACAGCTGCCAACTCTAGATCATGAGTAGGATAATTCCTCTCATATTCCTTGAGTTGTCTTAATGCATAGGCTATGACTTTTCAATGTTGCATGAGAACGCATCCCAACCCTTTGCTCGAAGCATCACTGTAGATGACAAATCCCTCCGAGCCAGATGGTATTGTTAGAACAGGTGCTGAAATGAGTCTCCTCTTGAGTTCTTGAAAACTTTGCTCACATTCTTCGCTCCAACCGAACTTTGTATCTTTCCGAGTCAGCTGAGTTAATGGAGTAGCGATTTGAGAAAATCCTTCCACGAATCTCCGATAATAACCAGCTAAACCAAGAAAGCTACGTACTTCGGTCACTGATTTAGGTTGCTCCCAGCTTTGAATAGCTTCAATCTTTGTTGGGTCAACCGATATTCCACGACTTGATACCACGTGCCCAAGGAATGCTACCTCCTCCAACCAGAACTCGCATTTCTTCAACTTGGCATAAAGCTTGTATTCACGAAGCTTTTGGAGTACCAGCCTCAAGTGTTGCTCATGATCTTCACGGCTTTTGGAATAAATAAGGATGTCATCAATAAAGACGACCACAAAGTGATCCAAATATTCCTTGAATACCCGGTTCATCATATCCATGAAGGCAGCAGGAGCATTGGTCAATCTAAAGGACATGACTAGGAATTCATAATGCCCGTACCGAGTTCTAAAAGCCATCTTTAGAATATCCTCAGTTCTAACCTTCAGCTGATGATATCCAGAACGAAGATCGATCTTTGAAAAGAATTGTGCTCCTTGCAACTGGTCAAACAGGTCATCAATACGTGGCAATGGGTACCTGTTTTTGATGGTGACATGATTCAACTCCCGATAATCAATACAAAGTCGCATACTTCCATCTTTCTTCTTCACGAATAGCACAGGAGCACCCCAAGGAGAAGTACTAGGACGAATAAAGCCAATGTCTAACAATTCCTGCAGTTGGATCTTTAACTCCTGAAGTTCAATAGGAGCCATTCGATATGGGGCTTTAGAAATGGGTTTTGTACCGGGTTCAAGGTCGATACAAAATTCAATTTCACGCTCTGGGGGTAGGCCAGGAAGTTCTTCAGGGAATACGTCAGGAAATTTATTAACAATAGAAATATCATTCAAAACTGACGTATTTTTGTTTAGATCCGTGACATGAGCTAAGAAAGCTTGACATCCGTTTTTCAATAAACGAATAGCTTTATGGCTTGAGATGACAGCGATTGATTTTAATGGTTTGGTTGCTTGAATTCGCATAATAGGTTGATAAGAAATATGAAAGCTAACAACCTTACGAAAATAATCAATTTTTGCATGATGAGTAGTTAACCAATCAATCCCTAGAATCACGTCAAATGCAAATATTTTTAATGAAATAAGATCGAGAAGTAATGTGTGGGTACTAACTTAAACCAAACAAGACTTATAAATCGTGGATGTAATGAAGGTTTCTCCCAATGGAGTTTCGACAGATAAGTCAAAGTCTAATTTCTCTGGAATCAAATTTAATCGATGAGCGCAAGTAGGAGAAATAAAAGAATGGGTAGAACCGGGATCAAATAAAGTATAGACTTCGTTAGAGTTTATGATAAGCTTACCCGTGATGACCTCATTCGGGTTCCTTACTTTCTGGGAGGTCACAACAAACGCTCTCCCTTGCACTACCGGTTTTGACTTTTCTGGGACGGCCTTTGGTGTCTCCATCTTGGCTGAACTTGTTTTTGGTAAACGACAAAATCGAGCTAAATGACCTTCTCTTCCACAATTATAACATGCTTTAGACGGCATCGTGCAGTTTGGACTGATGTGCCCCCCCTCCGCATTTAAAACATATGATAGGTGGTCGTTCTCCTTCCTTAATAACAGGTACTGGTGCTGACGTCTTTCCATCATTGTTGAATCTCCTCTTCTTGAAATGACCATTCTTATTGTTTTGGCCTTGATTACCACCGAAGTGGTTACCATTTCTGGCCTGTTGATTCCCTCCACGCTTGTTGTCACCGCTTCGATGACTGCTCTCACTGGTATTATCATTTTGCCGACTGCTCTCTTTTGATTGCGTTGACTCATTATTGCGCTCCACTAACTGAGCCCTATTCACAACATCTGAATACAAACACAGTTTATGAGAGATAAGATGTTGACGTATCTCAGGTTTCAAACCTCGCAAAAAATATTCGCGTCATTCGCTCTTCATTATCCACCAAGTGGGACGCAAACCGGGACAACTCAGCAAATTTAGCCTCATACTGCGACACGGTCATATTATTCTACTCCAATTTGATGAACTCCACCTCCTTCATGTGACGAACACTTTCGAGAAAGTATTTGTCATTGAACAACTCTTGGAACTTATCCCAAGACATCTTCAGTGCGGCAGGTTGAGTACGCTTAATCGATTCCCACCAGTAATCTGCCTCTCCTCGCAACATAAAGGCAGCAAAGGGAACGTTTTGCTCCTCAGAGCATCCCAAGACATCAAATATCTTGGTAATCTGCTTTATCCATGTTTCCGCTATAAGTGGTTTTGGCTCTCCCTTAAACTCTGATGGTCCCAGCTCCTTGAACTGTTTAACGGTGACCGTCCGAGAGTTTTCAGTGTTTCCACCTATATTTTGGACAGGAGCCGCTCTCGCCTGCTGTTGCATGAACTGCATAAAGTTTTTGAACATTTCATCATTCATCATCTGGTCAGTGTTGTTGTTTGCAAGAGGATTGTCACCTTCCTGATGCACATCATCCTGATTATTGATATGTGGTGAATCAACAGTCGTCTGTGCTCCATTGCTATTCTCAACATTCTCAGATGCCATTTTCAGATACTGCCACAAAATAAAAGTTAATTGATATGTCATATATTATCCTTATATTATGACCGACCAATTAAATACCATGCAAATAAACTTAGGTAGGTCATACTAGCGAAGGAATTCTCCGTCTCTCCCCTCCTAGTTCTATTCTCACATCTTAGCCAGGGATCATATCCCTAAACTTTGATACCAACTGTGACGCCCCCAAAATTAGGTATACATCACCCATCTTGGGTCGTCAGATACGAAGTACAGAATACAAATATAACTTACTAATACAACTGTCGTGTACAAGATGACAAAACATAAACTGTGAGTTTGAATACAAATATTATCTTCTAGAGAGTATTCATACTCAAAAGGAGTCCTCATTACATTTATTAACACACTATTACATAGAATAGTGAGGACTACTAACTAATACTATCATTCGAACCATCACTCCGTTTCCCGACTTGCCCCAGCTACGTTCTCATTTCCTGAAGAGAACAGTGAAAGAAAGGGTGAGCTCAACTAGCCCAGTAAGAAATATTATGACTAAGATAATGCAGAATAAATTATCATTAGCCTTCAACAATATTAAACTGATTAAATATAATAGACATCAAGTTTAACTGCAGCGGAACAAGCAATCCATTAAAAGAGTCAAGTAGAAAATAAACTCTACTATCTTTTATGATTTAAAAGGTTTTTCAACTCTGCTATCACTGAGACTCAGCTTACGCTGAGACTCAGCTTAATAAAATAATCCACATCATCGAATCACCCCTGCACTATGGCCAAGGATATTCGTGTATTCATTAATGGTCATGATCATGCCAACAACTGTCCATCAATGCACTATGGGCCAATGAGGAATTTTACCACATCATTTGTAACATTACGGTCATGATTATACCGAATAATCCCTGGTCATAATCATACCAAGTCCATCTATGCACTACAGGCCACAGATGACTTTTAACATTTTATAAACATGAGGATGATGACAATGATATAAGAATTCAATAAAACAAGTTCAAGAATTAATTTATCCAAGAATTAACAACGTCCAAATTGTCAACATGATACTGCTTTGTGGAGTAAAATTCAAGAATGCTTAGAAGAATATTTTCATGAAAAGATACTGGATGAAACACAATTATCAAGGATATTCCACAAATTTCATGGAGTATAGAAGTCAAAACTTAACCAACTGAGTATAATAAAGAATGGAATAACAAAAGAAATCACCATGCATGCGATAGACCGCACAGACAGGTTATTCCAACAGAATAATAAATAATGGAACCAGGTCCGGCGTAAACGCACAGACAGGATATTCCGACAGAATAATAAATAATAGAACCAGGTCCGGCGTAAACGCACAGACAGGATATTTCGACAGAATAATAAATAATAGAACCAGGTCCGGTGTAAAATACACAGACAGGATGCTCCAACAGAATAATAACAAGACGGAACCAGGTCCGGTGTAAAACACATAGACAGGATGTTCCAACAGAATAATAATAAAAACGAAACCAGGTCCGGTGTAAAACACACAGACAGGATGTTCCAACAGAATAATAGAAGAATGTCACCAAGTATAGGGTAGACCGCGTATACAGGTTATTCTAACAGAATAATAAGAAATGGAATAACAACAGTTCTCTTCATGAATAAGAAAGAATAACACCCCTTACCGTTTTAAAGAAGAGCTGAAGTAAGGAAGTAATTAAGTAGCAGAATACTCTTCTTCTCTCTCTCTATAGTTTCTCTCTATAGCTTCTCTCTCTAGAGTTCAGTGAATTCGTAAGAAATAATGAAGGAATGAGCTGCTATTTATAGAAAAATAGAATGCATAGTAACTAATTCATGAACGGTCCAGATTGATTACTTTAATCTGACGGTCCATATTTAAAGAAAAATCTTTTAAATAAAATATAATATATTCTATTTATAGAATAACTTTAATAAAGTATTCTGTTTTATATAAAAAGATGTTTCTGTTTTATTACGTTAATAATACGAATAAAACAAAACGTCATTATCGCTAAATAATTCATATTATTAACTGACAATAATTGAATCAAACTGAGTGACTTCTCACATAAGTATTAATAATCAATACCGTGTGCTACTATGCAACCACACGTATTACTGTACTTTTACTACCGAGTAGTTCAACAGTAACAATGGTAAAACTTCCGTCGTTATTTTTAATAAAATATTTTTGTCGTTTTCTCAATCCGACAATAATTCTATTGTGGGGTCCACCAATGATTGTGTCGTTGTACGAATATTCCCTGTTAAAACGAATATTTCCCGACCAATCGAATATTATATAACAACTTGCGTACTTTACAAAATTTATAAATATTACCCACAACTATAACATTATATCAAATTAACTCCATAATATTCAAAAATGATATTTATAGAAAATTCATCTTTATTTATAAAAATTGGGGTCTTACAACCTCCCCTTCTTATGAAATTTCGCCCTCGAAATTAGGGTACGTACCTGGTATGTCGAAGAGGTAAGGATACCTTGATTTCATTTCAGATTCTAACTCCCAAGTCATTTCCTCAACATCGTGGTTTCTCCACAAAACTTTGACTTGAGGTATAACCTTGGAGCGTAGAATATGTTCCTTCTTATCCAAGATTTGAACAGGAACTTCTTCATACGTCAAATCCTCCGCTATTTCGTCCGGTTCTAACTCAATAATGTGGTTCGGGTCTTCCACATATTTGCGTAACATGGATATGTGAAAAACGTTATGAACACGAGACATACTTGGCGGTAAAGCGAGTCTATAAGCCACAGTTCCTACTCGATCGAGGATTAAAAATGGACCGATGAATCGAGGATTGAGCTTTCCTATCTTTCCAAATCTCGTAACTCCTTTCCATGGAGCAACACGTAAGAACACATGATCTCCTACATCAAATTCCACGTCCTTTCGATGAAGATCAGCATAACTCTTTTGTCGATCTTGTGAGGTTTTTATACATTGTCGGATCGTTTGAATCTTTTCTGTAGTCATACGTACCAACTCCGGTCCCAACAACGTTGCTTCACCCACCTCATCCCAGCATACTGGAGAACGACATTTTCTTCCATACAATGCTTCGAATGGAGCCATGCCAATACTTGCTTGATAACTGTTGTTGTAGGAAAACTCCACCAATGGTAAGAACTTGTCCCAACGAATTAGTCCGATCAGATCGTTTTTGTACAACGAATTAAATATTAATAAAACAAATGTTATATGCGGGTTAAGGGAGTTACTAACTTAAATGAAGTACAAAATTTAAATCATAAAACATGTTAAAGAAATCGTTGGGATGACCAATGTTATAGAATTATAGCTTTCCCTCTTATGCGAAATATATTCAGCTCATTCTTATAGTCTTGAGAGATCACGAGCGAAAGGAAATGATATATATTACGAATGTTAACATTAATTTTTTAATTATTAGTAATTACGTAAATAAATTTTAGTAGTAATATTTTCAAAAAAATATATAATAAGTGATGTTCCTCTTATAATTTTATATAATTTCATTAATTGATATATTTCACTATCGTAATTCATCACAAATTTATCACAAAATACAACAAAATTCTAACCAAAAATATAGTGACAATATCTAGTTACAGTCAAATGTTGAGGACCTTTAGGTGGTGCAAACAATAGCAATTAGTAACAACCTGACACAATTATTATTAGTGACCCTTACAAATGCAACATATGGAAATGAGCCAAATCAAAGATGACAAAACGGATTCAGTTATGGTAAAATTGACATCAATTTTATTCTAGTAAGTTTATATAATTTTTCATTGTATTGAATATAAAAAGGGAAAAATATTTGTACATATTTGTGTATTATACAGTTGACTATAGCGACAATTTTTTGGACTATAACGACGGTTTTACCCGTCACTATAGCTATTCTGGGCTATAGCGACGGGTCACCGTGACCCGTCGCCATAGCCCTACTGAGATCCTGACAAAACACAGAAGAAAACAGATAACCCAAAGACTGATATATACACAATCGGAGAATGATGGTGGCCGGCATAGGGCTTGAGTTTAACACCTTTCTAACTAACTTTCTTACCACTGAGTCGGTGACGTCGTAAACCTCCACATCACCTCGCACCACAACCTTCTGCCTCTTACTTGTAGAGTAGAGGAGTACTACGGGGCCAAACTAAGTATAGATTTTGGTGCGTGACTAATTATTGCTTTATGTTTACAGTTTATTTAATTATGTTCACTGTTTGTTTTCTGCATTAGAAAATCACAAAAAATCCAAACCAAATTTACGATTTCAGTTTGGTTACTAGCCAAAACCGCACGCATAAAATCAAAACCAACTCGCACTATGAAAATTAGTTAATTATACAATCCTATCACAGGAGATATGTTTAATTTAACCTTGTGTAATGAACCTCCCATGAAAATTAAGCTACTAATTCTGAATTTGGATGATATCGATCTACATGGTCACCATCACCATACAAATCTCATACAATTATCCTTTAATTGTAGAAAATTATTGGATTACACACTGCTTGGGCATATATATGTATATATACTTCATAAATTATATATATATATATATATATATATATATATATATATATAATACAAGGATCAAGTGCATACCCCTTATCTTACTCACCCGTGTTCACCCCCCTTTAGGCGACGATTTTGGTCATACAACCGTAGTCTATACTTTTAACGACGGACAACATATAGCGTCGTTAAAAGTATAGACGACGGTTGTATGACCAAAACCGTCGCCTAAAGGGGGGTGAGCACGGGTGAGTAAGATAAGGGGTATGCACTTGATCCGGATCGTATATATATATACATATAGTCCGGATCCAGTCCGGGATCCCGGACTTTGTTAAAATACGGATTTTTTTTGCTTTTTTTTTAAAAACAACTAAAAAAAAGTAAAAAAAAAAAAGTTGTTTGTTTTTGTTTTTTTAGTTGTTTTAAAAAAAAAAGTTCGTATTTTAAAAAAATTCGGGATCCCGGACTAGATCCTGGTTGTATATATATATATATATATAGAGAGAGAGAGAGAGAGAGCAAAGATCAAGTGCATACCCCTTATCTTACTCACCCGTGCTCACCCCCCTTTAGGCGACGGTTTCGGTCATAGAACCGTCTTCTATACTTTTAGCGACGCTATATATTGTCCGTCGCTAAAAGTATAGACGACGGTTGTATGACTGAAACCGTCGCCTAAAAGGGGGTGAGCACGGGTGAGTAAGATAAGGGGTATGCACTTGATCCGGACCGTATATATATATATATATATATATATATATATATATATATATATATATATATATATATATATATATATATATATATATGGAAATGATCCGTGGAAAATGTTAGCTATTAACACTGTTTCAACTAATACTAATCTAGCCGTCTAATATTAAAGTTAATGGTTGAGATGAATGTCCAGCCGCTAGAGGAAGTAGCGACCAGTAATAAATATTAAAATCCTCTATGCTGGCCGCTAGAGGGAGTAGCGGGCAGTCAAAACGTCGTCGTTTGGACTGGCCGCTACTCCCTCTAGCGGCCAGCAGAGAGGATTTTAAAAATCGTGGGCTGTTAGGGAATTTGGCCCAGCCGCTAGAGGGAGTAGCGACCAACAACAAAAATTTGGCTTAATTACTAATTATCCTAATTATCCTCATACATAGTATTTATTAATTAGTAAAATAAAATAATTAAAAATTATAAGAATAATTGTAAGGACAATCAGTAATTATCTTTATACTTATCCTTATACTTATTACTTATTAATCAGTAAAATAAAATAATAAAAAATTATAAGGATAATCAGTAATTATCTTTATACTTATCCTTATACTTATTAACAAAATAAGTATGTATAAGAATAATTACTGATTATTGGCTTATGATTTTTAATTATAAATAGGAAATAGTGATTGAGTTTATATATTTGAGTAGGAATATAATATAAATTCAATCACTATTTTCTATTTATAATTAAAAATCATAAGATGATAATTATTAATTATCCTTATACATACTTATTTTATTAATAAGTATAAAGATAATTACTGATTATACTTATAATTTTTTATTATTTTATTTTAATAATTAATAAGTAGTATGTATGAGGATAATTATGATAATCAGTAATTAAGCCAAATTTTTGTTGTTGGTCGCTACTCCCTCTAGCGGCTGGGCCAAATTTCCTAACAGCCCACGATTTTTAAAATCCTCTCTGCTGGCCGCTAGAGAGAGTAGCGGCCAGTCCAAACGATGACGTTTTGACTGCCCGCTACTCCCTCTAGCGGCCAGTAGAGAGGATTTTAATATTTATTGTCGGCCGCTGCTCTCTCTAATGGCTGGGCATTCATATCAGCTATTAACTCTAATATTAGACGGCTAGATTAGCGTTAGTTGAAACAGTGTTAATAGCTAACGTTTTCTACGGATCATTTCTATATATATATATATATATATATATATATTTAATTATTTGGATTCAATATCTTTTATGGTTAAAATAATTGAAGTTATTGGAATTAGGCAAATCATGAGGCAGCCCTCTTAAGTTATAAGTGTGCTTCTGAAACTCGATATTGGATGAAGTAGTATTGAATATTCTTCATTGTTGCTTTTTTTTTTTGGATGTGTAGAACGAGGGATAAAAAACGCCGGTGCCTTTGCTTTGATCTCTTTTACAACTTTAATATTGTGTGATGCTAAATTGTTAATTTAAATTGCATAAAATTTTATTGTTTCAATTGGTTTTAGAACCGAAACCGCACGATTCAAAACTGCACCGCACTAATCACAAGCAGTTTCATGTGCGATTTTGAATTTGTCAAACTGCACCTAAACGGTTTTGTGTGCGGTTTGGAATTCAAACCACACCATACTCACCCTTAGCTTACATAGATTATCTTAGTTTAAAGTAATACATGAAGAATTATAAGATTAACTTTAAACAGACATCTTAAAGCAAATAGCTAACTTACTTTTCTGTATTACACCTGTGCGAGAAAAATTAAAATTTGCCATAATTCATTGACTCAAACACACACCTATTCACCCTATTTTAGGCATGCACATACATAATTTCAAAGAGGTGATTCAACATGGTTATTGGGTCAATTTACACACGTGTCCGTTTTATTGGTAATGATTTCATATAGAATGTATCGTATAATTCTGCTACAAGTGGTATCAATGTTCATTGTTTAATGGGGCTAAGTGTTAGCATCTGCTATGAGAAGCTGCTCAAGGGTGATGTACTGATGTTTATGAAGAGTATTCAAGTGAAAGGTACTCTAGTGTGTGATACTTGTGATAGATATTTAGGAGAAATGTGGTGATTATTGTGATATTTTATATGAATTCCACATCGAATAAATTCAAAAGTGTAAATAAGTTAAAATTAAGCATGATGAAGTTTCAACCTAATATGTTAACATTTTAGGTAAGAAAATGATCTAACATACTTATTGTGTCATTTCACTAATAACATTTTTTCTTTTATTTTATCAAGTAAAAAATATGTTGTTGTTTGAGTTGATTATCACAACCAAGTGGTTCTAACAATTGCATAACACTTTTGATTTTTTCTAAAACCCACTTTTGATAAGTTTTATAATTGTTGAACATTACAATTACAATATCAATAAATAAATAAAAATCTCATATTTAAATAAAATTTTCATAAAGTAAAATAAATAAATTATTTATTTTTAATATCACGAGTCATAGTAAATGTAAGTCCAATTACTAGTTATTTTTCTGTAAATAATTGTTATTATAATTTCAACTTATATTTTAAAAAATAATTTGTGTCATTCAACTTTTTTTTACATTTTATTCACCTACAAATTATAATGTAAAACAAAATGTTTGTCAAAATATATCTTTCTTTAATTTTTTGTTTTGTTTACTTTGTTTATGTTGAGTACCTATATTTTCTTGGTATATATTATTAAAATATATAAAAAGGGAAAGACAAAAATATCCCTTATGCTTTAATGATTATTAAACATTCATTAAATGAGAAGTGGTTAGAATGAAGTTTATTTTTTAGTAAGTTGGTCAATTGACTAATAGAGTGCTGACACGCAGGCGAGGCTCTATGTGTGTCAATATTCTATTGGTCAATTGACCAACTTACCCAAAAATGAACTTCATGCTAACCGGATCCCATTAAATGTATCATTGACTTTGTTACAAGACTAATGTCATATCGCCACGTGTTATAAATTGATATAAACAATGAAAACAACCAGACTTAAGCTTATAAAAATAATTTATTTTAATATTTTTCTCATCATTTTCAAACGGTAATAATTTTTTCAACGCATAAAAGTTGATTTTCAAGCATAACTTAAACATTGTGAGCTTTAAGTTTGTACCTTTTGTTGGAATATGGAGCAGAATTAACAAGACGAATAATACAGTAAATTGGAACAACTTAGCTAGAAACCGAGGCGTCTTAAAAAGTGATTTCGCCCCCACTGATAATAATCACAGGTATAAATGGGCTGCTGGCGGTCACTCTCCAGGATTCAACAGCGAAATCTTCAATTGCGTGTACTCGCAGAAGAAGACTATGGACCTGTCTTTGTGGATTGCCCAAAATATTTGAACAGATTATATGAATAAGGGTAAGATAAATAGAACAGATTATAGACTGTATATTATGTGAAGAACAAAGGCGGTTTTATGTAAGAAGAAGAAGAAGAAGACGGTGATGATATATATATTCTGCTAAGAAGAATAATACTGATATTTATAAATAACGTTGGGAAATAAATATTGTTTACGTTAATATGAACGCTAGGAAAAAATTAATAACATTAAGAAACGGCTAGGGTATTAAAAGAAATAAAAGTTAGGGATTTAGGCAAAATAGTGGGCTACCTCTGGGTGCATCCGCGAGGCATAATCCACCGGATCGGCGCACACACTCACTAAGGTTTTCTGACCGAAAGTCCAAGAACCAAGCTTGGCCTAGCTCAATTCCTTAGTCATCCTCATGTGCGCGAGCCCATCCCTATTTTCTCAACCATGTTACTAAACCCAAGCCAACATGTACTAATATACACAAAGAAAGTTTTCAAAATAGATGATATGAGACTATGTCAAATTTAGAAATTTTGGAGCATAACCAACAATCCCCCACATGATCCAAAATTATCAAAGAGAGAAAAATTAAAAGGAAGTGAGAAGGGCAATGGATTTTAGATACATAACGTCGATACCTTGTGGGTTTGAATCGACACTTAGTAGAACAAGCTCATGATTGTAGATTATAGGTGAACTATATTCTTGAACCCATTATCTATGATACAAACCATTGAACTCGCACACATATCTAAAAATCTCGAATCCACACAAGCCCGCGGTTGGGCGCGTTCTAGGCCATGCGCCATATCCCATATTTTCATAAAGGTTCTAGAGAGTTTGCCAAAGACTCTCATAGGAAGCGACCTACACTTTCACCTTTATATAGATGAACCCATCAAGTGTAAACTGACATACACCACCCTTTAGGGCTATGAGTTTCATTAAGAATCTAAATGATTCATCCTATCACAATTTGTCAGTAAGCACCACATACACACAAATAATTGTAGTGCTTTAATTAAATAATTACATGACTTGTTGTTACCCATTGAACCCAATTCATGGGATCTCCAGTCTCATGGATTGGGTTTCCATCACATATTAATTATTTACTCAAAATGTTGGCAATAGTCCTATCCCTCTGGATGCTTCTTGGACTACCTTTTTACTCAATCCCTTAGTAAGTGGATCCGCTAGGTTCTTTTCAGACCCCACAAATTTCATGGAAATAACCCTATTACTGATCAGTCCCCGTACAATATTATGTCTCAAGCGAATATGTCTCTGTTTTCCATTATAAACATGGTTCATTGCCCTGCCAATAGCTGCTTGAGAATCACAATGCAAAGAAACAGAAGGAATTGGCTTATACCACAATGGTATATCAGCCAATAAATTCCTTATCCACTCTGCTTCTGTACCTGCCAATTCTAAAGCAATAAATTCAGATTTCATAGTAGATCTAGCAGTACAAGTTTATTTAGCAAATTTTCAAGAAACAACTCCTCCACCTAAAGTAAACACATAACCACTAGTGGAGTTTGTCTCATCATTATCAGATACCCAATTAGCATCACAATATCCTTCTAAAACACTAGGATGACCAGTGATATGTACAACTACATTAACTATTCCTTTTAAATACCTCATTAATCGTGACAATACATTGCAATGATCTTGTGAAGGATTATGTGTATATCTGCTAAGTCTACTAATGACATATGCAATATTAGGTCGAGTACAGTTCATTAAATACATTACACTACCAATGATTGTAGCATATTCAATTTGTGCAATACCATTTCCTTTATTTTTCTTTAAATGCACACTAGAATCATAAGAGGTTCCTAATGGCTCTTCATTAAAGAAATTAAATTTCTTAAGAATATTTTTCAAATAATGGAACTATAATAAAACTAAACCATTTGCATATTTATTTATTTTCATGCCAAGAATCAAATTTGCTTCTCCTAAATCTTTCATGTCAAATTTAGAAGATAAAAAATATTTAGTAGTTTTCGCAACTTTCTCATCAGTACCAAATATTAGTAAGTCATCCACATATAAACAAATAATCACACCACAATTTCTATTGAATCTACTATAGACACAACTATCAGATTCATTTGCCATAAAATCATTAGACAAAAGAGTTTTATATATTAAATTTGTCATTCCATTGTTTTGATGCTTGTTTTAAACCATACAAAGATTTTACAAGTTAACACACTTTTTGTTCTTCACCTGGAAAAACAAACCCTTCAGGTTGACACATATATATTTCTACATTTAACTCTCCATTCAAAAAAGCAGTTTTAACGTCTATTTGGTGGATTATCAATTTGTGAATAGAAGCCAACACAATTAAAATTCTTATAGTTGCTAATTTAGTCACTGGTGAGTAAGTGTCAAAATAATCAAACCCTTCCTTTTGAGTAAACCCTTTTGCTACAGGTCTTACATTAAATTTATCAATAGACCCATCAGCTTTTAACTTCTTTTTAAACACCCATTTACATCCAATAGGTTTACATCCTCTAGGCAAATTAACTAGTTCTCATGTATGGTTAGACATAATAGAATCTAGTTCACTATTAATAGCATCTTTCTAAAAATTTACATCAATAGATTTTATTACTTCTTCATAAGTTTTAGGGTCATTTTTAGTTATAAAAGCAGTTATAAAATTTGAACCAAAAGTTTTCTCAAAACGTTGCCTTTTACTTCTAGTAGATGCATGTACAGGTTTTTTATCTTTCCTTTTAAGATATTCACTTGAAGAAGGATTGCCCTCATCTCTTATTTTCATTGGAAATATATTTTCAAAAAATTATGCATCATTTGTTTCCAAAATTGAATTATTTTGACAATTATTAGTTGCATCTTTAATTACCAAAAATTTATAAGCAACACTATTAGAAGCATATCCAATAAAAATGCAATCCATTGTTTTAGGTTCAATTTTATTTCTTTTAAATTCCGGTATAGCTACTTTAGCTAAACACCCCCACACTTTAAGATACCCCAAATTAGGTGCATATTTCTTCCATAAATGATATGGTGTAGAGTTTATCTTTTTATGTGGAACTCTATTTAAAATATGATTTGCAAAAAGACAAGCTTCTCCCCACATATTAGAAGGTAAACCAGAACTAATTAACATAGCATTCATCACATCTTTAAGTGTTCTATTTTTTCTTTCTACGACTCCATTAGACTATGGAGAATAAGGAGGAGAAGTTTCATGTATAATTCCATTTAGTTCACAAAATTTTTAAAGACTTCCCGAATCATAGTCACCTCCACGGTTAGATTTAAGTCTTTTAATTTTTCTTTCTAACTGATTTTCAACTTCTACTTTATATTTAATAAACATTTCTTCCGCTTCGATCATCTTTAGAGGAAAGAATATAAATACGAGTATATCTAGACATATCATCTACAAAAAAAATATAATATTTCTTACCACCTCTACTCATAGTATTTTTAAAATCAGCTAGGTCACTGTGAATTAACTCAAGTAGTTCAGTTTGTCTTTCAATACTTTTAAAAGGTTTCTTAGCATGTTTTGCTTCTACACAAATTTCACATTTGTTAAACTCGGTATTTGCAAGATTAGGTATAAGCTCAAGTTGTTTCAAATTTTGAATAGAAGCCATGTTCACATGTCCTAATCTAGCATGCATGCCACATATCCAAAGATTCAATAATATAAGTAAAAGAAACATTCTTATTATTCAATTAAGCAAAAGCATCAAGTACAAATAAACTCCCATTACAAAAATCTTTCCCAACAAATTTTCCATTACGAGTAAGTACAAGTTTATCAGACTCAAACACAAGTTTAATCCCAGCTTTGTTCAACAAAGACCCGGACACAAGATTTCTACGAATATCGGGCACATGAAGTACATCTTGTAAAGCAATTATTTTCCTAGAAGATAATTTTAGTATGACTTTCCTTTTTCCCGCAACGTTGGTGGCTCGAGAATCCCCCATAAAAACCTTTTCTCCATTAGTCACATTTTCGTAGTTGAGAATTACGTCTCTATTCACGCAAATGTGTCTAGTAGCCCCGGTATCTACTATCCATTCCGTGAAGTTGTCAACAAGGTTTACTTCCGAGACAACAACAACAATAATATCATCGGATTCAACTAAGTTCGCTTGGGGCCTGAGTTATTATTTTTGTTATCTTGCCCCTTGCGAAAATGACACTTCATAGCAATATGGTCAGGTTTGCCACATACAAAGCAAGGACCTTTAGTGAAAGGTTTCTGAATTTGATTGGGATTCTTGAGCCTATTATCATTTCTTTCCATTGATTTAGAATTTTTTCCTTTGTAGTTTTTAGATTGATAATTTTGGTTCTTCCACTGTGGCTTTTGTTCTACGAGATTAGCTTTGACAGTATGACTTGGAACTATATCTCCTCTTTCTTTTAGCCCTGTTTTGTTTTTCAATATGGACGTGTGCTACTAATTCCAGCATAGAGAAATCTTTAGTTTCATGTTTAAGATTCATTTTATAATCTTTCCGCGAGAGTGGTAATTTTTCGATAAGTACATCAACTTGAAACGTCTCACATATTTTCATTCCTTCCCCAATAACTTCCCCCACAATTGTTTGGTATGCATGAACTTGATCTATAACTGATTTTCCATATTGCATCTTAAAATCTAGAAATTTTTCCGCAACATATTTCTTAAGACCAGAGTTTTCAACAACATATTTAGATTTTAAAGCTTCCCAAATCTTCTTAGTACTTTCATACGGATAATAAATCTCAAACTGCGAATTAGACAAATAGTGCAACAAATATCTATGACACGTACGATTATTCTTAACATAATCCGCAACAAATATCTATGACACGTACGATTATTCTTAACATAATCCCCTTTTGCAGACTTATCAGAATCCGTTTTTTCAACAATTTCAATAGCAGCAGGAGCATCCATATATAACACATATTCCAAATTCATGGTTTCCAAATAAAATAATATATTTTTAGACCATCTCTTAAAATTAGAGCAGTTATTGTCCAATTTTTTAGTCATCCTCATGTGCGCGAGCTCATCTCTATTTTCTCAACCATGTTACTAAACTCAAGCCAACATGTACTAATATACACAAAGAAAGTTTTCAAAATATATAATATGGGACTATGTCAAATTTAGAAATTTTGGAGCATAACCAACACCTTTGTGTTAAAAAATACTTTTTAAACTGAACGGCAGGCGTAAACCTGTTTCGAAAGTTTTAATCGGCGTGGAGAGATTAGTCCAACGTAAGTCGCGATACTCCACATATTAAAAAAAAAGAGGTTAAATTTTGATCATCCTTTTTAAAGTTTCGAACATAGAAACATTTAAAAAAAGGCTATGGGCCAAATCTACTTTAATTTTTGTGTTTACGCCTTAGATATTGAATCATTTCATATCTATTCCCTTCCATTTTACTTGTGCCTAAGGATGTAAATAAATTGAGTTGAACTGAGTATTGAGTTGCTCAGATTTGATTTATAGAATTTATAGAGTCTGAAATAAAATTTGATTAAGGTTCGTTTAGCTACCGAGTCGAGTCCGAATAATTTGAACTATTCGAGCGATTATGATCCAAGTAGCAACATAAAATTATAATTTGAAAAGACTCGAGTAATTTATTGAACTTTAAAATTTATTTATATTTAAATCGTTTATATTTTGAGTCAAGTTCAAATCAAATTTTGAATCGAACGAATACTATTCAAGCCCGAACCGTTTAATTTATTTTCCGACCAAAGTTATGCGTCATTACATTTTCTTAGTCATATGCCTTTTTAACTTCCAAAGGTGAGAACTAGAAATGGAGGTGATCTTCAATTTTCAAACTTGGCGTCTGAGGCGCGTAACCAGGAATTCAAGTGGGACGGGGTCAAAAACTTATGAATTTTTTTTTAGCACTAAAAAGTATTAATATAATATTAAAAAATATAAACATAAAATAAAGTTGTAATATTAAAAAAAACATAAACATAAAATAAAGCTTTATATATTTTTTTAATTTTAACTTGGAAATGAATTCGTGTATATTAAATTGTTTTAATATTATAGTAAAATTAAAGGTCTCAAATTTTTTTAAATGCTTCTCAAACATACATGGTATCGCTATATTTGTTCACTATCAAGTGTATTCTAAGAATTTTATTACATACCAAGACAATAATAACGTGTATTTTTAAGATAATTTGAGAAATCAAATTTAAGACACTTAACCATAATATTAATTTTATAAAACTTACTTTAAATTGTATTGAAACTCGGAAATCATATATATATATATATATATATATATATATATATATATATATATATATATATATATATATTATTCTAGGTATAATATAGTATAAATTTATATTATCAAAATATGAGTCCACTATTAAAAATATTTATAGAAAATTGATAAATCTACAATAAAAAATGATATTTTCACATGAAAATCGTTCTATAACAACGATTTTTATATAGAAATATTAAATAGTACTGTGAAAATATCAAATTTCTATTTATACAATGATAGAGGGGTTGATATAAATATTAACAAAAATGGGCAAGAATATAGATAGTGTTAGGGTAGGGAAAGTGGAAGGGACGTGAAAAGTGGGGTCATGGCCCCCTCTCGTCCCTTTCTAATTATGTCATTGAATTTATTTATGTAAAAATATAGAATTTAGAGCAAAATTATGCAGTACGAAACTATACATGTGAATTAATATTTTGTATTTTATGTTTGATGAAACACTTTTGAATTTATCTTTCGCTCTCATTTTAAGCCATGGAAAACAGGTGTATTTATTACTTATTTGATTCAAGAAAAGTTTATTTTAATTTATTAATGTGTGTTTTTTCTAATGTTAACTAATATAATCATAAAGATTTTAAATTACCAAAAACATTCTAGTAATTATTAAATGAGTTTGCTGGTTATATCCAAGGAGGCAAGGACTATGTCGTTGTTTTTTTAGATTATTTCGAAGATGACAACCTCATAAGTTATTTAATTTATTTCTAAATTCATTTATGAGAAATTTCATTATTTTATTTTATTTTAAAAAAAGGAAGATAAAATTAAATACTATCAACTTTTGAAGTATCAAATGACTTTAAGAAACAATAGGACCTAAGAAATATAAACAAAAATAAATATACTATCATATAAAATCGTTCACATACACTCACATGCATATTTTGATGGCCCATGTGACTTGCTCTGGACGTCACATGGGCCATCAAAATATGCATGTGAGTGTATGTGACCGGTATGTAAGCGGTTTTATGTGATAGTAGACTTAGGGGGTGTATGAGAAAAACTGAATGAATCTAAATATGAATCTGAATCTGAATCTGAATGAGCTGAATCTGAATGAAAAAAATTGTTTGATAATTAACATGTCTGAATGACAGAATTTTATTATTTTACCTCTCTGAAAAAATTCAAAGTTGTTGTAAATTTATTTAATATTACGTAATATAATAGTTAATAATTTTTAATTTTTTTTACTTTATTCAGCTGCTCATTCAGTCAAAAAATCTGACTTAGCCATTCAGCTCAATCATCTGACCGATTCAGCCATTCAGACAATTTTTTTTCAAAACAAACGTACTTAATGGCTGACCAATTCAATCATTTAGATATATTTAATTTTAAACAAATAGCCCATTACTGTATAAACAACTGATGACGTCTTCAAACGCTATCATCTTACCAAAAATGACAATAATAGTAAAAAAAAATAGAGTATTAGATAATTTTTTTTAAATGTCATTTTAATTCTGATGAATATAAAGAATGGATAAACTCTAACTAGTTTTGTAGTGGGTGTTTTTTGTGTGAAATCTTGAATTTAATCACAATTCATTTGTCAACATTAATGAGTAAAGGATAGAAAAATGTGTTCTTAAAAACGAGCACGTTTTGTAGGTGTTTAGGACAATTAGATGTTTATTTCACCTACTTACCACCCACATTAGTCAATTTATACTAATTTTTTTTAATATTTTTTTTAGAATTAACATGATTACAAATTATACATAATAATGAAAATCTTAGAGGAAAATCACCTTCTTCATGTAGTTTTTAATTTTTTTTGTAACATGTAGTGTCTTTTGTTAATTTTAATTTTTTTTGATGGTGCACAGTAAAAAGTGAGGTCTCTACCTTTGGTCTAATAATAATTAAATATAATATAAATATTGAAATTTTATTTAAATACTTTCATTTTTAATTCAATCCAATTAATGAGAAATGATTCATATATGCAATTTTGAAATAAAATACATTAATATGAATTTTTTCTAAATTCCATCTTATTTCATATATTACACAAATTTATATATTTTGCTGAATAATAAAAATATTGACTACACGTATTTCAATTTAACACGGGGTAAGCATACTACTATAGTCTATAACCGAGTCAACCGACCAACTCGCCGCTTCTCTTTTGCAGGTCTAATTACCAAAACCACCTTAATACTTCAGCAAACCACGTTGGCTCCCTCAAAATTATTGGTAAACAACGGGGTATTTCTGGAATTATGTTAGTCGCAATGCAAATTCTGAAGTCCGATGCTTCTGCTGCTGCTTCTGTCTCTCTCTCTCTTAAATTTCTTCGCTTTGACTTCGAAAAGCAGGTCATGGGATGATGTATTTTCATTGAAATTGCTGGTTTCCATCTTTGATCTTCTATTCCTATAAAGGGTCTTGCTTGTTTTGTTGAGATTTGAACCAATTTAGCACCATTTTTTTTCTGAGGTATGTGTTCTTGTATTTGTTCGTGTATACATATTTTTACTGTGTTTGGAATTTATGCTTGATATTCTTTGCTTCTGGATGTTTTAAATTTGTGGGTTTTATTTTCCTGTAATTTTAAACTTTGTATGAATTTGAGGTTTTGTAGTCATTTTTATTGTGTTATGGGTATGGTTATTGGCTGCAGTTGAAGATAAGGGCTGGTTTAGTTCTCTATAATTTGTAAATTTTTTGTTGGATAATTGTGGATCTAAGTAACATTCATATTGAATTTAGTTTCACTCCTAATAAATTAGATCATTATTGATTCATGAAATATGAAATGGCAAACAAAACCTTAAGCTTGATAGAGCTTGTGGGATTGATTATGGTTTTGTTTCTTTCTAATGAAGTTTTGGGATTTCCTTGCCTTTTTGATACATGCCCTTCTTAATGATCCTCTTTACCTGCTGCTCATTATTTCTTTAGGCTTTTTCTTTGGTTGTTGCATCATGCAAAAATTGTAAATGTACATATTCTGGTTTATTATATCTTTGGGAAACTAGAGTATTTTCATCTTCAGAATTCCCTCCTAATCCTTTGTAAATCAATGTAGAATCAGAGAAGAACAATGGGGAAAAAGTCTGTGCAATCATAGAGAGAAAAGTGGAAAACTGTGAACTGTTATCCAATTGAGCTAACTTTTTACAATTGTAGAAATATAACTTTATGTACAATAAACCAAACTGAGCCAACTGTATAGTCTGTATTTATCTCCTCTATCATATAATCTAACCGTATATGCATAAGTTAGTTACGAAAAGAATTAAGTGGCACTACTTTGACCATAGGATCAATCCCTGTTGGACAGGTGTCAACTTCTTCTGTTTTCCTAGTGAAGCCTCTTGTCTTCATATATACTTAACACATCAGTATAAACTAAGTAGTTGATGACCTGAGTTGCATCGACTGTGTTGCTCAAGTATTTAGAGCTTGAACATTAGCCACCATGATTTCTGTACTGCTTGCTGCACTACCTTTATCATCTTCACTCTGCAAAACTACTTATTTGAAGTAACATAATCACACGAATAACATTTGAACTTGTTGACATTGATAGTTCATTATTCCAGAGAACTTTATAATCCCAAATATCAGGCCACAATGCGTGCTCCATCACTACTTGCACAGTGCTTGCCTGGCCTGGCACCCCAAGACAGGGTAAGTCACAGCATATCCAGCATTTCTGAAAGAGATGTCCATCTTTGTTCACCGGCTGTAGAGATTCTCCCATCAAAGGTATAGTTTCTGTTCATATGTTGCAGCTTTAACACAAACTACTTGCATACTAATTTTTTGACTTTTTATTGCCGAATTTTTTGGTTGAAAATTTTATTCTGGTCAACTCCGCGTTGCCTTATAATTTAAGTGCGGATTGTTCTCCTTTTTGCAGATGGCTCACCCATACAAATATGCTGGGGAGAATGTGGACTTGCAAGGAATTAGCATATTCAAGGTACATAAGTTCCACTATAGTGATATCGTCAGATGGCTTACGTATACTTTGTAATAATATTTATTCTCTTTTATTTACAAGATTGAAGTCTTGTTTGTAATTTTATAATCATCGGTGGGGATGCATGCGATAGTCTCTTAATATAGTGTTTCTGTTTATGCAAGTAACATACAAAGGAGGGTTATATAAACCTTGTCTGAGTCTCTTACATAATTCTTTTGTTCTTGTCTATCTGTTGTCCTTCTTAAATCCATCCGAAAACTGGTTTATGCAATATAAAGTTGTTTTTACAAAACCTTCTTGGTTCCTTGTAGCTGATTATTTTTCCGAGTTGTTGTCATGAATATATCTTCATTAAGCAGTCCTAACTATAATTTTAGGATGCTTCTTATTGGGGAAATTGGATTGTTAACTATTAGTTACTCTTGTTAAAAAAGAATGTTGACTTCACATGGAAATTTAAATTTTATACAGGAAGTATATCAGTGAAACAAAATTCATTTATAGATCATTTTCAGCTCACAACCACATACTCGTAAAAGTTTTGAGTAACTTGATTCATGTCTTCCTTTCTCTCTTGCAGGGTAGAGTTAGTGTTGCTGATATAATTGGTTTTTCTGGTTCAGATTCAATATCATCAAAAGTTGATGGTACGTACATCACATTGATCTTCAAGGAGAAGTTAATGCAATCTGGAAACAATCATAAATATGAGCATGACATATCTTGGAAGCACTCTTCTACTAAATCCCAAGTGTCTTATTTGTTTTCAAATTTAGACTTGGGACTATTAATGTAGGGATTATAAATGGCTTAATAGTCTTGAGATTATAATTATAATCCCGGGATTATAATCCTTGCAAACAAACATAGCCCAAGAGTCTAATTGTTGTACTGAATCTAAGGTTCATTCTTTGATCTTCTGTGCAGGATCTTTGAAATCCTGGGACAGCTCAATTGATCTTGTTAATGTCCTAAAGCATGACATTCGGGATGGGCAACTGAGTTTTAGAGGCAAAAGGGTGTTAGAGGTATTTCGATATGTGGCTTGTATTATATCTATTTTAAACTTCAGCTGGGCTCTGTGACATGTTAAATACATCTTTGATGAACCATCTTTGCTAGATTTTTAAGTATATTTCTGAACGAATACAATAATTCTCTCTGTGAAATGATATGCAAATTGAAATATCAAGTATGAATGTGTTTGTTCTATATTCAACTGGAAATCCACCAATAGAAGTTGTTTAACAGGAATTCTCTCCTTGATAATAACATGCAAATTAAAATATTAAGTATGAAAGTGATTGTTTGGTATTCAACAGAAAATCTCACTCTTGGAAAAATTTATGAGCTATTTGTTTTTATATATTTATGATTTTGAGTTATTTATACAGTTCACAATATAATGGACACTGAACTGACTGAAGTACTAATTACTAATTAGTAGTGCAACAGATACCTAAGGTAAAATGTTCCTTGGTGCTGTTGTGACCTATAACTAGACATTAGAAGAGCTCTACAGGTTGATCTGATTGAGATCTATGTTGACCTTTGAGAGCATATCTGTTCAAACTGCAACAAACTTATATTGAGCTTCGTTGATCTCCAACTTACAAAACTGGATTTTCCTAGTTTAAATATTTAAGCTACTTTCCGGTTAAATGATCCTTAACTGTCATTTTCTAGGTCTTGAGCCTTAGAACATTTCATTCTTAGACAAGTTACATCAAGGACATACAAGTAAAAGTCCTTATCAAACTAGTTCCATTTTCTTCTAAGCTCCTTGTATCTTCATTGTAAAACTCAATAAGCTTTGGTTCCGGAGGGGAAGTCTCTCTTTAAGAACAAAGCTCTGTCTGAATTTGTCAATGATTCCACTACCTGTTAGTTTCTTGACTAGATAATGTTCTATTGTTGGAAGCTTTCCGTTTTAATGTATCCTCTCGACTGTAGGAGTTGTTAACTGTTCTGATGCTTTTATTATTTTGAATCTGAGAAATAATATATTTCCTTTGCTATGTTTTCAGCTTAGCTGCAGTTATGGACTACCTGGGATCTTTGCTTGCCTGAAGGTATATAAATTATAATGCTCTTTATAGTATTGCAATGGGTCTTAAGTTTTGGGTCCCAATTGAATATTTTAATTCATAACATGGCCAATAATGTGTGATATAGTAAATCATTGTCACCATTTGAGACCTCATGTTAGAATCTTAGATCCCAAATTTGAAACCCCTGGCATTACTCTTAATACTTATCTTTGTCCTTTATACTCTCAGTTTAGGTAAATTCAGTTGAATTAATCAAATTCTAGATATGTGAAGGGAATCCTTTAAATTTGTTGCCACCATTAAGTTTTAAGTTCGAAATTGACTTTGGGTATGTCTCGTACGTTTATTTGGAGTCTTCAAATAAACCATCAAGGTCCAACATGGCTGTTAAATTTTAAGCTTTGCTTGCAATTTCTTTTAGTCACGGTTCGGCCTGTGTAAGGTTAATTGGTATATACCGTCTGATTCATAGTTTAGTAGTTTATGTTTGCATTGGGACAGGCCCAGGAAATATTTCGGGAGTCTCTTTTAGGGAAGGAGAGATTATTATATCTTTAAGTGGGGCATATCTACCTTTCCAATTTCTATTACCTTGTCCCATTCATCAACTGATATTTACTCGACTAATATGAAATTTTTTTATAGTATCTAACTTTTTTTCTTTTCACTAAATTTTTTAGTCTTGATTTAAGTTATTTGAATATTTTTAAGTACTTCATTTATTTTTGTTCAATTAAATGCTTTTAGAAAAATGAAAACCTAATTCCAATTGTTCCAGACTTCCAGTTTGATTTTATCAGTGGATTGTCCTGTAAGATATTTTGCTACTTTAAATAACTGAAATTTTCTCATTTTGACAAATGAACACTACAGAAGATTTTTTGTGTGTACTAGAGTAGCGGCTCCTTCTGGCGCTTGCGTTAATTTTCTCTCAACTTTCAAAATCTTACTTGAAATAACTGAAATTTTGACGAATGAACATTATAGAAAAAATTGTTCATGTACTAGAGTTGCAACTTCTTCTGGCGCTTGCTTTAATTTAATCTCAACTTTCAGAATTTTCAAATAAAGGAATGGAAATATGTTGGGTTTTATATTGTAGGATGCTTATGCAGGATAAGTAATTTAATTAGCAATTACAAACAAAAAGTGATTTATGTGTTTGGATAACAAAGACTTTGGATATTTGATTCTTATCACAAATTATGTGATGAATTAATTAGTCTCTTGAGTGTTTTTAAACACATTGCAGGGCGCTTCTACGGTGCATTTTCAAGATCTGAATGCAGAAACTATAAGATGCACAACTATCCCTAACGTCCTGGCCAATCTTGAGCTAGCTATTGACAGGCAGAGCCGCCAGCCCGAGAGTCCCTTGACTCCATCAAGGCAACCTCTTACCCCAACGGTGCATTTTTATGCTGGGGAGTGGGAAGAACTCCCCCTTGTCTTGTCTGTTGTGAAGAATGATGTACCTGAAGTGCCAACAGGTATGAGCTTGAGCTTTTCCGAGGAGGATTTCAATGATGGGTGTAGTAGCCAAGATGGTAGCATTTTGGGACGAGACCCTTCATCACGGCGATCTAGGAAGCTCTCGGGAAGCAGGGCTTGGGAGAGGGCTAGTGAGACGGACCAAGGGGAAGGGGGTTATGATGTTATTTTGTTGACTGAGATCCCTTACTCCGTGACCTCTTTGAAGAAAGTATACGCGCTAATAAAAAAGGTGACGTGCTCTTTCTTTTTATCCTTTCAATCAAAGTGTGATATGAGATGCAAATTTAACATCATGCTATCATGGCTATCGATATCACTCATGATTCAAAGAACTCGTATTGCACTTTGTTCAAATTTATATAAACTTATCGAGGTGAATACTTGTAAAGAACAACTAAAAATAAAATACTCAAGGGTTTAATAATGCAACAATGATGAGGTTGATATCTAATCAATCAGGTTCTATACCTGATACAATTTATAAATGATTATTCCCTGTTGATAAAATCTAGCACGTCGTATATTTGTATATCGTATTATTTCTTGAAAAATGTGACCAAAAACTTAGTGAAATACTTGAATCACTCTAACCCGACTGGTCTGCCTTGGCTTCCTGTGCACCTGTTCGACATTTAGGATATATGTTAATTAAATTTAATAAGAATTATAATCTTTAAAATTTCAAACATATGGTAAATTTGCCATTCCTTACCGTGTCTTGTTAAGTTCAAAGTCTTGAGCCTCTACATTCTCAATTAGGATGTTTCTGGATCTAGTGTTTATTCTATCCCGAATTGATTACTTATGTAGCTGCTGTTTTTCTCTTTCCACGCTGTAGAATTTAGTTATCTTGTTCCTATTTCAATTTGTTTAGTGATTATTTCCTCCTCTGAACTTGATCTTCAGTGCTTGAGGCCTCCCTACGGAGTATTATACTTGGCCACAAAAAAGAATTATGTTGGGTTCAATAGCGCAGCGCGGCACCTGAGAAGCCTGGTAGATGATGAAGGCATTTTTCGAGCCCATTTAGTTAAAGAAATGACCGATAGAGAAATTTGGAAGTTTTTTTTTAAATAAACCGAAGACTAAAATCCCAGCATGGATACATCTGCGATATACGACAAATAGGTTTGCACTTATCTCACATTGTTTCATTTTGTACAATCGTATGCTATAACGTTTATTCTTTCAGCTACTAATAAGAAAGCTACTAATAATGAATCAGAAATGTCGCTAGCTAGGCATCAAATGTTGTCGTCGTTACTTTTCTAATTTTCGATGCTGTATATCAAAAGATCTAGTGAAAACCTTCTGTACTGTATATTAATTCTGGCCTATATATTTATTATAAAGAAATAATTCTTTAGTTTTAATGGAAAAATTTGTTATTATGTCAATTTTGAGTTTGAATCATCATACAGGGATGTTTAAAGTTTGGTTCTTTTGGGTGCTCATGCCCCTGTTTTCTTGTCACTTTTGCTTGTTTCTGCTACGGGTGTGTGTTTGTTTGGAGACAAAACATTCATTTTAGTCACTCTACTCTTCCTTTAGTTTCATTTTAGTCCTTACATAATTTTTATTTCGTTATTGTTATTTTTACAACAAAAGTGTTGCTGTAGATGTTTAGCGACGGTGAAAAACGTCGCTATAGGATTTATAACGATATTTTTGTTGTGGAAGTAATATTTTTTGTTGTAGATTTAACAATTCCCTATATATATAGAGTTAGTACTTATACATACATTATAAACTTGGAGCACAAGTAGTTGGTATATATACATACATGATACTTATAACTGTAATTTGAAAAAAAAAACTTCCTATTATGATAAAGATAGAAAATATGTGCTTATGACTTTTTTATTTTTCAAACACACTATTATATCCCTCTGATGGAATTAAATTAATAGAAAACACTAATTATTTGTAATTGACTGTGAACCACCTAATTATAATTATACTTAGTTTGTTGATTGTAGAATTATTCTATTAGATAGATAGAGTAATATATTTTATTTTTAAAATTCTATAATTAAATCATATGATTAATTAATGAATATTAAAGTGTAATAATTAATTAGAAGCAAGACCAATGGATTTATTACAAGACTTGATTCCTAAAAAAAAGTTCAAAACTCTCCCCCGTGTTTGTGTTTGTGTGCTATTTTTGTCCTGAGTTTAAAAAATTAACAAACCTCTCCCTTAAAATATAATTATTACTATAAAAAAGTATCTTGTAAGTTATCACAATGCCAAATGATCAAAATCATAACTTCGCACTCGCAAGAGTTTTAGTAAATTCATAACCTTCCCCTTTTATCAATGCAGTTAATTCCACTACCAAGAGTTAATAATGGGTACTCATGGTTGATCTCTCAAAATTTTTAAATGTAAATGCACAACACGTGCCTATAATATAAGATCATTATTATTAAATTTAAAATATTTTTAGAATTAAAATTGAGATGATAATAATAAATTTTACAGTAAGTAATAATTTTTAAATAATTTATAATAGTTATAATTATATTGACTAAAAATAAAAAGAATTCATGTTAATTTTGAATTTAAAAATATCCTAAATTGTTTTTAAAAAATTAATAATGATCTTAAAAGCTAAAACAAAAGAACTAATATTTTTTTGAACTAAAATTGTTGTATGCAGAGGAAACTCCAAAAACTTTTAAGGTTAGAAAATAGAGACTCCATATGTGCACCAAAACTTGTTACATTTAATTAATTGTTGAGAACAATTTAGAGAAATAGCAACTGAACTAATTAAGCTTCATATGCATTGTAGTCCTTCAACAGAGGGGTGTCTCTGTCTATGTCTCTGTCTATGTCTATGTCTTGGGTGGATGATTCTACTTTACAAGCACTCAATTTGGCTTCCTCCTTTTCTTTGGCTTGTCCCCATAAGACGGTATAAAATCCCGCACCTATCATAACTGTTCCAATCAAACTGCAAAAAAACATAATATATACAAAGCCATAATTTATTTCCCTTTTTTTGGTTTTTTCTTATGTGTAGAGATATCGACAGTTAGGGTTTGTTCGGATACCAGCGTTTACAGCATTTACGGTAATAGCGTTTGCAATTTTTGGACTTCCAAACGTATCACACGCTTACAAATGCCGAGTAACCACACATACACTTACTACCTTTCGGTGTGCGTTGAATACTCTTTTCCCCAAATGAATCCATGACATATACAATTATGTCTACATAAAATGAATCCATGGCATACCTACTATAGGTACTTATGAAGAGATACCCACTCTCGCTAGAGAAATTACTAAGGTTATGTTTGTTTGCAAGGATTATAATTGATCTCATGATTATAGTTAATGAGAATATAATCTCAAGACTATTAATCCTAGGAATATAATCCCGGGATTATAATTATAATTTTAAGACTAGTAAGCCATTTTTTAATCTCTAAACTAATAGTCTCAAATCTAAATTTAAAAACAAACAAGACACTTATGATTAATATTCATATTCCAAGTATAATTCTTGCAAACAAACATAGCTTAATGTTATATTTGTTGTATGGATTATAATCTCGGGTTATAATCTTAAAACTATTAAATCATTTATTAATCTCTGAACTAATACTCCTAAGTTTAAATATGTGAAAACAAACAAAACAGTTAAAATTAATAGTATCTCAAGTATAATTCTTGCAAACAAATATAGTCTTAGGAAACAATATGTTGTTTAATTTTTGACCACTATCTCGAACATGTGTGTTAACTTGGGGACCGTGCTAACCTTCATCACAACTACCCAGTTGCTATTGATTATATCATAGCAATAATTTTGATATTAGAACAAATATGTATTGAGCGATACTTTTACATTTATTTTAACATTATTTTGAACTTTTAGCGACACTTATTTCTCTGACATTATCAATAGCCATAAAAAATTATATTAAGCGACAATAATATTTGTCACAAATAATAGTATTGTTGGTGTGATCGCTAAAGTATTTTGTATCTAAATGTGTATCGGAAGAAATTGGGTAAAAACTATAATGGAGGGGATCCTATGATTTAGCTCAATTTTCGAAAGACGATAAAAAATAATAACCACTATTTTCTCCAATGAAAAAATGAGTTCAATTATACCTGCCAAGATGAAGTTTGTCACCAAGGAAGATGATGGCACAGATATCTGTGAGGACCACCCCTAGAGGCTTGAACATGGCAACATATAGCGGCCCCCTGGCTTTCAGGCACCAAGTAATAAGAATATAGCTAATACCAGTCCCAAATATTGCCTAAATGAACAAATAACTAGTGTTAATATAGTTAAAAAATATTATAAGATATGCATTTACCCTTTTTTAGTGTCCAAAATAGTGATATATATAAAATAGTGATATATATGCATGCGTTTGTAGTTTCCTTACAGAATATATAACAGCAATTATCTGAATTCCAGGATGCAGTTTCCAAGCACTTGGATTCCTTTCAACAGTGACAGAGACAATTGCACATTGCATTGACCCAAATAAGAGGAAGAAAAGTAGTATTGTTGTCTCTTGTGGATACATCTTCACAGTTGATGTCTGCAACGAGAAATCCAAATTAATTATCTTCTTTTTTTTCTCATTTATAGATTTAAAAGTATGCAAGTATAAAATTATATTTTTATAATTTTTCGAAACATTGTTCGTGTGGATAAAAATAACTCAAAAATAGTTAGTGACCACAGGTTATTATTTCTAGAACTTTATTAATAAATGGTAATATAATAATTTCCCTCACTGAGTTTTCTAGAAGCATATTAAATTGAGTAAATGATATAATTCTCAAGAAGTTTAATCAACCAAGGATTACTAACTTAGAAGGTTTTTAAAGCCATGTGGGATTCTAATTCTCAACTCCTTAAGGAGGATTTTCATGTTATAAATAAGTAATGTTTCAACACATTTAAGGTGCACTATTTACTCTAATAATACTTTTCACTCTATATCAGTGTTCTGACTTAAGTATTAGAAAGTACTCTCGAAGGCCACCAACTCCGGTGCTCCGATGGACTTTTTGTAGGTTTTTCGACAAAGTTAAGGCAATCAAAGTCAAAGTTTGTGGGTTGACCAAATCTCTAGTTTGTAGGTTACTAATTGTTGCATCAGATTGACGTCGTCTATGGGAAACAAACAAAAAGCCGTATTCTCTTTCTCACAATTCAAAAAATCATGATGAATTCTCGTGCAATTTTTTTGTT
Organism: Panax notoginseng; assembly: GCA_016801055.1. NCBI lineage: Eukaryota > Viridiplantae > Streptophyta > Magnoliopsida > Apiales > Araliaceae > Panax > Panax notoginseng. The sequence continues at coordinate 132,948,144 of CM029023.1, forward strand.
ATGAAAAATCCTTTCATCATACAACATAATCCTTGGTATGATATAGCTAAATAAATTTAAAGTTGTCCCCTCTACATATCGTATAAAATTGAAGTTCTCAATAGCAAGTGGAATAGAGGAAGTCAATGGTGATCAGAAAGTGGCTGGGAAAAAGTTTTGCCTACTGATTCTTTAGATATGAAACCTACAGAATTTTATTGGAAGATGTGAACCCGAAAAGGAGACCCATAATACAGAAAAAAGAAGAAAAGTTTTACACCAAAAAGAAATTAGGTTATCAATAGAGAAGTGAAGAAGTTGTTTGAGGTCATAATTAAGGTCAGAATTATGGCTATGGAGGCCAAAAGTACCAAAAATTAAGACAATGGAGGTCCAAAATTAAGGTTATGGAGGCCGAGAATTAAGATCATGGAGGCCCAAAATTAAAGACTGAAAACCATAATCAAAGCCATGATTAATAAATGGTAATATAATAATTTCGCTCACTAAGTATTCTAGAAACATATTAATTCTAGCAAATGATAGAATTGATAATTTGGAAGGCCTCTAAAGTCATGTAATTCTAATTCCCAACTTTGGAAAGAGTACTCTTATGCTATAAATAAAGGATGTTTTAGAACATTCAAGATACACTATTTACTCTAATAATATTTCTCTCTCTCCATATTAGTAAGCATCGGAGAGTTCTCCTGGAGTTTAACAACTTCTGACGAAGTTAAGACGATCAAAGTCAAAGTGTGTGAGTTAACCAAAACTTTAATTTGAAAATTACTAATTGACGCGTCAATTGTAATATAAAGGGATATCTCACCTCCCCTACCCTAAAAAATAAAAAAAAAATTGAACAACTAATCAATAAAAACCCAACTGAATTATTGATTTATTTGTGGATGTGTTAATTTACCTGTATAACACTCCAAGCTGAGCAAAAGAAATAATTGATGGTGAGGAGAAGGCCTCCAAGAGCCCATCGGTTGGGCTGGGCCTTAAGAAAAACATGAGGTAATAAAGTATTGGAGGAGGGTTCATCCTTCATGGCCACCAGAGGTGGGCCTTTATAAAGAGTCATAATCAATGCTCCGGATACAGCTATTGTGCTGCCCAAAGACTTGGCTTGACTACTTGAGTTTCTAAGATCCAGCTTCTCCATTCTACAAAAGTGAAACATATATTTTCAGTAATAAATGGCATTATGGGTTTACCCCTATTTTTTTATTTCTAAATTTTTTTATAGAAAATAATTATCAAGAAGCATTACTTTTTTTTTGGCAAACTGCAAAGAGAGTTTTGTTTCAAGATGTTTGGATAGTTAAAAGATGGGAATTATATTTCCACAACAGTTTTTGATATTGTCACACGTAGGTTCACTTTTTAACCAAAATAAAATTAAAAAAGTGGGCCCTACTTGTGGAAATATCAGCTTCCTTAAAAGATCAGTACAAAAACTAAGAAACTTGTTCCGAAAGAATTCTATATCACTCTCTCCTTTCTTGTTGATTAATTATTATTTTGAATATTAAGGTTTATATTAATATATAGGACACAATCACATATAATTTTTTGATGATTTTTTTTTTAAACTTTAGGGAATAAATCTGTTATTGGAAATTATGTCCCAACAAAATGCTTGTCAAAAAATATATAGAATTAGTACTATTTCTTTCTTTTAAATGTGGTAGTATACCATGCATTAGGTCTTTTTGTAAAGGCCAATTAGGTTTTAAATTTGCTTCTGACCTTTGTATGGATTTGTATTTTCTTTTGTGTGGCTTGTATGCCACTCATAAATTATGAATTAACTATATTATTATATTATTATATTATTACTCCCCCCCACCCCCCCCCCACCCCCCCCCCAAAAAAAAGGCAGGAGGGATAATCGAGCATTGAATTAACTAAGATTTAAATATTGCACTACAAAAAAATCAAATTGTGTGTGTGTAATATATATATATATATATATATATATATATATATATATATATATATATATATATATATATATATATATATATATATATATATAGTGCTATCAAATCATAGCTTCATTTTATATATTTTTTCGTACTTAAAAAACTTTATATATATATATATATATATATATATATATATATATATATATATATATAAAGTTTTTTAAGTACGAAAAAATATATAAAATGAAGCTATGATTTGATAGCACTAATTAACGACACAGATCTTAATTACTTGAAGATGACTGCCAACAAGAACGTAAATGTTACTGAAAGGTTGCCAAGAGCAGCCGACATATCTGGGGAGCTATAATCAAGACCCACAAGCCCTAATAATGGAACGCATTTCCTGCATTAAAATATTTAGGCCAACTAATTATTTAGTATTAATTAAAACCATGCATGATATATAGTATATCATTTTTAATTAATTACATGCCTACACAGGCAAAAATGATGTCATGCATGCAACCCTAATGACTTGATTCATTTACTTTGGAAATAGATTCCCGTTTTGGAAGGTCTTAAAGAACGAAAATGAATAAGTCAGATAAAAGGGAGTGAGTGAATTCTTAAGTTTAACATTAGAGCTTCATCTTTAGTTTATGTGCACAAATTAATGCAATGTTTAAGATTCAACGCAACACACTAAAATTGGTGTGCATGCCTTTGAATCTCTTATGGCCTGTTTGGTTTGGGGGGAATGGAATGAACATTTTAAAATGAATGATTCTTATGTTTGGTTACTTAAAAGTGGAGGGAATGGACATTCCAATAGAATGTCTAATCATATGTTTAAAGAAATGTTTATTCCATCAGGATGGGTAAAGATTGACCATTCAATTCCAATCGACAAACTTTTTAAAAAAAAAAAACTCAATTGATCAAAAATCGTTCAACTTTTCGTTCTGACCAAACATATGAATAGGAATGTTCATTCCATTCCATTCTCATTCTCATTCTCATTCTCATTCTCATTCCCATTTCGATTCCAATATTGTAACCAAACATACTATTGATGCATTAAACACTACAACTGCAAAAAAGTTGCAAATGCTGGTGTGTTAGGGGCTTTATAAACTCTTCATGATCCTCTTTGGTGTCTTTAACTAATGTGCCCTAAAAATATAAAGGTAAGAAATTTATTGAGATTAAGCATTAAGAATTGCTCAATTAATTTTGCCGTAGTTATAACGAATAATTAAACCGATCAGCTGTTAACAAACTGGATGTAGATCTCGAAGCATACCTAGGTAAAGAAAAGTCAATGATAATTTAATTAAATCCACTACTCTACCAAATTATATTCACAACACCAAGATTATAAATAGTCATACTACTAGTAATTACTTCATCCGTTCCAAAATTATAAATATAATTTGACTTTTAAGATTAAACGACAACATATTAAACTTCAAAATTGTTATAACTCATAAAAATTTAGGATAAAATAAATTGTCATTAATAGTTTTTGTTATATACTCCAATTAAATAAATTCACATTAATTTAAAGTTTAATATGTCATCGTTTGACCTCGAAATTTAAATTGTATCTTTATTTTTGGAAGGAGAGAGTATTATGTTATGTACTTACCCGACTAAACCGAGGATGAAGCATCTGAAAAGGAGGGGCAAAGTGAGTGGAGATGGTCTGCTTCTGTGAAAATAAACAAGGAAATTGCATATTTTATTTTATTAGTGTTTATTTAGCCATTAAAATTTGTTGCATATGAGAAAAAAAAGATTTATAGTCCAACTTAATTTCGAGTCCTACATGTTATTATACACTAGCTAGATCATAGCAACAATAGCCTGTGTTACAAAATAATTGAAACTTTAAAATATTACACATGCAAATGCCAAATAATCTAAATACTAACTAATATGATTAATGTTTTTATCTGATTGATTAAATTTAGTATATATAAAATTTAAATATTACACTTTTAAAATTTATTAGAAGGGTAAGAGAAAAATAAATTAATATTTAATGTATGGGATAATATATATGAAAAAATAAATTATTAATGTTGTCTTGAAATTTACAAATTATAGATAAAAAGAAAGAAAGACAGATAAAAAGTAAGTGCAATATATATTATGAAAGAAATTAAATTAACCTGTAGTATTGGAAGAAGAAATATGGAAGAAAGAGGATGAAGCCAAGAACATTATAGTAAACAAGGTAAGAGAAGTTGCTAATCCCACTGTTCATGGCTGCTTTAGCTTGTATTGTCATTACCACCTCTCGAAACTCGTACAATACCATCACTCCAAAGGGAGCTAAAAACTTCATGAATTCCATCTCTCTCTCTCATAAACCTAACCTACAGCCGACACAGGTACGTGAAAGGTGATGAAGAAGAATATTGGAAGCTTTACATATACTGTTGGTGAAGCAATATATATATATATATATATATATATATATATATATATATATAGAGAGAGAGAGAGAGAGAGAGAGAGAGAGAGAGAGACTTAAGATTTACACATCAATAGTTTAGTCTATTTAGAATGGGTAGTAGGGTTGAGATTAGGCTAGCTAAATGATAATAACATATACCTAACTCCAAGATCTAACTCCGAATCTGAAGTAAGAGATCGAAACAAAATTCCACAAAATAAAAAGTAAAATTAAAACAAAAAAATAATGATAACAAGAAGATCTAGACGAGATCCTTCCTTAATATGAATTTGAAGCAATGGAAATTAATTAGAGTTTTTGACTAGAGAATTATATACATGTTTTCACTTGCTTTGAGCGTATATATAATACGCGATGCGTGGATGGGACCATGAGAAGTTACCAATATATATATATATATATATATATATATATAGAGAGAGAGAGAGAGAGAGAGAGAGGGAGAGAGAGGGGGGGGGAGAGAGTTCCCCGGCGACGGTTGGGTCATGCAACCGTCGTCTATACTTTTAGCGACGGACAACATATAGCGTCGCTAAAAGTATAGGCGACGGTTGTATGACCGAACCGTCGCCGGGTCCGTCGCTAAAAGGGAGGTGAGCTCGGGTGAGTTGAATAAGCGTCGCTAAAAGTATAGACGACGGTTGTATGACCGAACAGTCGCCGGGTCCGTCGCTAAAGGAGAGGTGAGCTCGGGTGAGTTGGATAAGGGGTGAGCTTAAAATCCAGACTATATATATATATATATATATATATATATATATATATATATATATATATATATATATATATATATATATATATATAAGGAGAGTCTCTAAAGCGAACCTTAAAAAGCGAACTAAAGACGAACCGTCGTCTTTGATGTCTATGGCGACGGTTCGACCCATCGCCAAAGACTACATGGCTATGGCGACGGATCGAATCGTCGCCATAGACACCAAAGACGACTGTTCGTCTTTGGTTCGCTCTTTAAGGTTCGCTTTAGAGACGGACCGTGTGTATATATATATATATATATATATATATATATATATATATATATATATATATATATATATATATATATATATATATAGAAATATCATGCAATCACATGCATGTCTTGCGTCATCCATGCTTTATGTATATGTCATGACTTCTCCAATCATTTGACTGATCTGAATTTTCTACAGCTATTAAACAAATTCATTTCATGAACTAATCAAAATTATAGATGAACAACCTGTTAACCTGTATGGAATTACTTATACACTAAATGAATTGAATGTCACAATTTAAGGATATTTTGAAATTATAAAATTTTACAAATATTTTTTAAATTATTTTCGTAATACTTTCCTGTAATTTTAATATTAAAAATAAAAATGTATTATCACGCCCATTGCATCGTGTGCATGTAGACAAATATTCATAATGTTACTTTAAACATGATATCAATTTGAGTTTTTCGAATAAGAAAAGTATAACACAAATTTGAGCCGAATTAGAATATTATTTCATTCATTTAAAAAAAAACATTTTGATTTTCTTGAGATCAATTCACTAAATATTAAAATTTAATGTGAATCACTGTATTTAAAAAATAAAATGCGTAATTAACTAATAGTTTCTGAAATAGATACAATAATCACAATTATATTAACTAAAATCCAATTAATTCATCAGATATTAGTTAATTTTGAGAGTATAAATTATGAGAGATCCCGTCGCAATAAATGTAGCACGTTAAAATAGGCAGCGAATTAATATACAGGTGAGTCATCAATATTTGTAAGGTCATAATTATACTTTTATATATATATATATATATATATATATATATATATATATATATATATATATATATATATATATATATATACACTAGCTGTGTCCCGTGCCTCCGACATTACACGACACTACATGGACGGTAGGATTTATTTTAAATTTTAAATGGCCCAAATAATTTATTAGGGTGAGCGGGAAATTCAAAATCAGTTGTATTTTATTAGATAAATATATATAGGGAAATGAACCATAACATGTAGTATTTACTATAGATAAAAAATGGACAAATAATATATCTACCATACATTACATAAATTAAGTACTGAGATTTAAATCTAGGGGTGTAAACGGTATTAAACGGATACGAATATAGGTATATCCGTATCCGTATCCGGAAAACCAATTTACTATCCGTATCCGTATTCGGCGGATTTTAAAAATATTATCCGTATCCGGTATTCGTAAAAATATTCGAATACGGATAATATCCGTTACCGTTTATTTTATCCGAATAGACAAATTATTCAGATATCCGAATATCCGAATTCGTTTATCAGTAACCTAATATAAAATTCATTCAAAATATTTACGAAAAAAAATTAAAGTTTAAATCATACATATTAATTAAACACAATTTAATATTTAAACCATACATATTAATTAAACATCCTAATAATAAGGGGAAGAAAATGTCAAACACATCATCATCATAAAAATTACAAGATTATAAGTGCATAGATTTATATATATGTATGTTGGGTTAATCAATTTTTGCCTCCGTTACGTTCTGCCTTGCAAAACTCTCGAAGATGGCAGCTTTGGCTGGAGTTGGTATAGGCAAAAAGCTTTGCTCCACATCCATGAAAATCTGGGAAGAGTGATCTGCCTCACTGCTTGAAAACTCTGCATGACTAAGGACTGAAATGGCAGAACTAGAAAACCCAATCATCTCACTAGCTTTTGCCTTTTCGGTGTTTCTCTGCAGGAACAGTATGGAAGTCAATTTAAAAAATTCTTTCTCCAGAAGTTACAAAAGCAGGTTTAATGTAAACTCAAGTAGCAGTAGAAAAAAATCAACATGTAACAAACTGCAACATTACTAATATATGGCTAAATCCTCAATAAGTATATAATGGGGTTTAAGTGTCCACTAACCATTTAGTGAGCAATATAATTTGTAGCCATAAAACTAGATTTTATTCCAAAAGCTCTATAATTCCAAAGGTTTGTACAAAATCTTAGGTAAATCTAGCCAGACACTCTAGTGCATATATATATAAGTAATATTAAGCTACTGCATTAGAAAAACTTACAAATGTTAAGCTCATGATCCTCACTATCTCCAATGGTAGCACCAATTCAATTGTGGATTCTCCAGCTGTATATAAATAGTAAACATAAATAAAATTAGTACAAGTATTGAACAATTTAGAAAAATGTTAAATTATTCATACTTACATTTACCCATTTTAACTTCCGGTAACCAATCTTTGACGCACAATAGAGTTTCCACCGTTGCCGAATTTAATGATGCACGAATGTCGGTGATAAGTCTACGTGCGTGGTTAAAAGATGACTCCGAAGCAACGGAAGAAGAAGGAATAGCAAGAATATCCCGAGCCATCTTTGCAATTGTTGGAAACTTAGGTCCATAATGTTTCCACCAATGCAAAATATTAAAATCTAGTGGATTGTCATCATCCAAAATGTGCAAAGTCTCTTCAAGATATTCCTCCAACTCACTTTTTTTCATAACATTAGATGCACAATCTTTTGCTACAAACTTCTTAAATGAGAAAATTTCTTAAACTTCTTCATGGCTTATGGATGAAATACTAGTGTCACCCCTTGCTTCAAATCCACTAGTATCATCATATTCGGTAAATAACTCAAGCAAAAATTTTTGAACTTTGTTTACATATATTTCGGCATAATCACCATGTATTTCCCTACAAGTCCACTCAACAATTTTCATCTTATAACAAGGATCAAGAATTACCGCAATCGTAAGAAGCAAGTTAGATTCCTCCCAATACTTATCAAATTTTGTTTGCATCTCAATGGCCATTGTAGAAATATAATAAATATGACTCTCTCTCCACTCCACCAACTTCATGCGAATAGAATGAACTTCCATGTAATACAAATTTGACGTAGGATACTTAACTCCCGAAAGTCTTTCTGTCACGTCATTAAACAAACTAAAACAATCACAAACGTTCTTTCCCCTTTCCCATGCTTCTGAAGAAGGCAAAAACTTATAACCACTATCTAAATCGGCTAAACGCTCAATTGCATCCCGAAGCTCCAAAGCATTCACAAGCATATCAAAGGTAGAATTCCATCTAGTTTCCACATCGAATGGAATACGCCTTTTAGAATTGAATCTTGTTTAGGTCAAAGCAAGAGCAAATTTTTCATCTCTAGCAGGTGAACTATCAATATATTTAACAGTTTTTCGAATATCCTCAATTAAACCATGAACTATCTTCAAACCTTGTTTAACAATCAAATTTATAATATGAGGACAACATCGAAGATGAAACATGTCACCATTATGCAACAAAGCTTTCTTACCATTCAACCATGTTTTGACACCTTCTAACATTCCGAAATTATTTGAAGCATTGTCAACAACGACACTAGATAACTTTCTGTCAATATTCCACTCAAGAATTTGATGTTTTAACCACTCACTTAAATTCACACCATGATGTGGATATTCAACAACATGAAAAGCAATTATTTTTTTATGTAATTCCCATGCATCATCAATGTAATGACAAGTCACACAAAAATAACCCCGATTTTGAAAGTTTGGTTTCCATCCATCGGTCGTTAAACTAACTCTAGATGATAAACTCTCAATTTCTGTATAAATTTTAGCCCTCTGTTCTTCAAACACATCACCCAAATCTTTTTTCACGGTGTTTCGTGAACGAAATTTATAAGTTGGCATAACATATGAAATCCAAAGACGAAAGTAGCTATGCTCAGCCATAAAAAAAGAATAATCATGTTTTGCAACCATTTTCGCATACAAAGATCTTTCAACTAATGGGTCATATTTATATGTAGTTACCTTCGGAATAGGGTTGTCTTTGGTGACACACTTCCCAAGAAATTGTTACAAAGGGTCAACACATTGTTTTTTGGCAAGAGCACAATTTTTTTGATGATTTTTCAAATGAGTTGTGCCTTTATTGTTTGCCCTGTTAAATTTTCTTTTACAATGTTTGCAAGTAGCAACAACATTGTTACCCGTTCCAATCCTATCAAAACATGCCCAAACAGTTGATGTCAAAACTCTTGTCTTACGACCACTCGCTGTTGGGGCTGTCTCTTCACCAATCGGAGTAGATGTATCATTAGAGACATTAGTTGTAGCATTAGTAGAAGAAGCTAAACTATCAACTTGTGCAATTGAGGCAGCACTGCTACTACCTACTTGTTGAGACATTTTTCAACCTGCAATTAATTAACCTCCATATATCAATCATGGAAAAAAAGAAGAGATCCAGTAAATATAAACAGCAAAAGAAAATATACATGTAAAACTATTAAAGTTTAATTAGTGATTAAAGTTTAATACATGTAAAATTAATAAAAATAATACATGTAAAAATATTAATTAGTGATTAAGTTTAATTAATCATTAAAGTAGAAAACTTCAATCGAAAATACTAATTAATAAAGGTAGAAAACTTTATTAATACATGTAGAAAACTTCCAAAGCAACCACAAATATGACGTTTTCTACTTTAATAATTAAGTTTGACAAAATACTCACTTCCAAAGCAGACAAACACCATTTTAGATAAATATTAATTACAGATCTGATTGTGGGAAAGTAGTAATTTAAGAAAATTTTAAGTGGCGGCTAGTTCTACAAAAAAAATACTACATATCTAAATATTTACAGATCTAACTGGAAACACCACAACATTTATCTAAATACTTACAGATCTAACTGGAAATAAGCAGATCTAACCGTTCGTTGCCTTCTTCGTGTGTATTACCCCTTTCCTGATCTAAATGGAAATTTGATGATCCATTCAAGGAGTGATGCTTACGATCTATTATGAAGTCCTAATTTTGGAAGAAGACTAGTGAGAGCAAATTTATATTTTTAAGTGTCTGACTAACTGACTTTGTATATCTTAAATTAAAACTTGTTTCATAACCAAGTATAAAAAGTAAAAACTCCATGTATTTAATTTGTCTCCTCCTTATTTGTATAAAAAGAATTTTTAATTAATTTGTCTTTTATAAATTAATTTATTTTTTAAAATTAATATAATTTATAAAAAAAATGTCACAATAAATTTGACATTTTAAATAATGAATAATTAATTATTTTATTAAATAAATTCATGTGCAATTTTAATTTTAAAAATGAAGGAACATAAAATAAATAGTGTGTATTGTTGTGATATTTATTAATTCAGACCTAACACATTTTAATAATAAAATTATATTTTTCATTGCTCCCGCCTCTCTACTGTTGATCTGAGAATTCTAAATTATAGTTTTAATTTAGAGCTTTGTCAAATTTAATTAAAGTATAGTTCATTAATGAATGAATGCTCTACTTATTGATGTTTAGATATCCATTAATAAGTAGATGTCCCTTTTATGTTTGTTAAGTAATACTGGATTATGGATGAATATTTATAATTTATATATGTAAGTTATTAAATAATGAATATAAGTTATTAATTTATATATGTGTGTGTGTGTATATATATATATATATATATTAATAACTTATATAAATGAATGCTAGTGATTAATTAATGAATGTAAGTTATTAATGCGCGCGCGCGCGCGCGCGCGCGCGCACACACACACACACACACACACACACATATATATATATATATATATATATATAAGTTATTAATGTAAGTTATTAATTAATGAATATAAGTTATATTCATTAATATATATGATGTAAGTTATTAATAAATACATATTATATATATATATATATATATATATGTATATATATATATATATGTATATATTAAATTATTAACAACTTATATAGGTAAATTATTAATTAATAATTTACATTAATTAATAACTTAATTAATGTAAATATTAAGTGTGTGTGTGTGTGTGTGTGTATAAGTTATTCGGATACGGATTTCGAATATCGAATTCCGGATATCCGTATCCGCCGGATATATTTACGGACGGATGTTAATCGAATACGAATACGCCTATATCCGTATTCGTATCCGTTTATTTACTGATACCTTTAAACCGAATACGGATATATCCATTTTTTTAATGCGAATAATATCTGCTTTTTTTCGAATACGGATGCGGACGAATACGAATTTTTCGGTTACCATTTACAACCCTATTTAAATCTCTATTTTGTCTTCCGCTAGTTCAACTAGGGAACAAATTAAAAAAAAATGGGACAAATATGCCCCAATATCAAGCCATTTAGGCCTTTGTTTGGGAGCAATCTGCGGAAGAAGAAAAGTCCCGCGGAAGAAGAATTATTAATTGCAATTGTAAATACCTGCCATGCCTTACCTGCCATGCCATTTACTTTATGACAAGTACCTGCCAAGAGGGGTGCTCATCGATAAAAAATCGAGCCGGTATCGAAAATATTGAATCGTTACCGATCCGAAATTACTGAAAAAATAAGAACTGAAACCGGTACCGAATTACCGGTTTAGATACCAGTTCGGTACAAAATCGGTACCAGTTTTTTCGGTTCGATTTTCGGTTATACCGCGTGATAATATATATAATTATTAATAATAATTAAATAATTTTTTTATATATTAATAATTTTTTTAAAAACTAAAAAATCATTAACTATTAATAATAATTAATATATAAAATAAAACTACAAAACATTATTAATATATATAAAAAATTAATAAAACTACTATTATATAGAAATTATTAATATATAAAAAAAATTATTTAATATATAAAATTACAAAACATTATATATTAATTATTAAATTTCGGTATTTTCGGTATTTCGATTTTTACCGAATTCAAAAAATTCATTACCGCTTCCGGTACCGAAAAATGTTAAAATACCGAAAAAACAGGTACCGAAAAAACTGGTACCGAAAAAAACCGGTCCTTATTTCTCTCTCTTTGTTCTTACACACACAGAGCTAAGCTGAGAGATAAAATTTGGCTTCGAATACCCAGCCCTAATTCCAACCCCAAATCTCTCTCAACTCCCCTAAATCTATTTTTTTAGACACACACTCGATCCCTCTCAACTCCCCTAAATCTCTTATCTCTCATACCCGACCCTAATTCCAACCCCAAACCTCTCATACCCAACTTATCCACCACGCTGTCGAGAGCGGCGTCACTTTCCTCGACACTTCCGACGTGTATGGCCCGCATACCAAAGAAATCCTACTCAAAAAGGTATTATTCCGGCATCCAGGATTATAATGATCTCTATTACCGGCACCGAGTTGATACTCGGGTTCCCATTGAAGTCACGGTATAATTCTGTGGATGCCCCAAGCTTCTGTTCGTGTGTGAAAAAATCTTATTCATAGCCCCGAGCAATTTTCATGTGGGTCTGTAGTGTTTGGATTATCATGATGTTAAACAGATGAATTTATTTATATCTGAACTTTTTCGTTTTCACTATATTTTGCATTTGATCAGTTTTTTTTATACTTTTCTGAAGGAAGCAGTAACTCCTTGCTCATCGTTTTGAACTTGGGCTCTGTTAATTAGGTAATATGCAGGCCACTTTAGTTTTTCCATTTTCCACCATCACCAGAAGCACCTTATGATCTATCGTGTTAGCATGTTATATACCCAATTTTTTTTTATCTTCTTGAAAATTTTGAACAGGTTCGAAGATTCTGTTTGTCAGTACTGGATTAGGTGTGGGAGATTTCACTTAAACCGCAAACTATCATGGGTAAGTTTGGATTTTTCTCATATTACAGATTTATTTCTTTTAGATTTATTTCTCATATTACCTACTTCTTACAATCTTACTCATTCATCTATTTTTGACCATTGGTAACAACACCTACAACGAATTCATCTCACTTGAGGCGTTTTACTTCCACGAATTATTTCAATTTGTTTAATTCATTTGGTAGTGTTTCAATTTTTTAGATTAGCCTTGCTATGACCCAGACTGCTTTTATGTTAAGGATAAGATATGTAAGTAGTTTGGTGAAAAAGGTAAATATTAGAGACTTGGATCCTTAGTCCAACATTTCTTTTATTTATTAACTTTCACAGTACAATAGAGGCTTCCATACTATGTTGATTATGAAACCACTATACAAGTAGCAGCTGGAGCAAGAATATGCAATATATACCACATAGATCGTTGATTTTTTTAGCCATTTCTTTGATTTCTTTCTCTGCTTTCTTTATGGAGGTTGAATATGGTCCCAATCCCTGCATATATTATTCTGTAGTTCAATATGTCAGAAATAATGATCTACTAAGATAAAAGCAGCCAATATGACTAATATGTCATAGGAGGCCAAACTGGGTTATGATAATATCCATAATTACAAAAGATATGTTGTTTTATCTATAAAATTCAGTTTGACTTCGTAAAAATGAGTCTCTTGAAGACAAAATTACAAACTATACCCATAGATATTCAAATTAGGTGAACCAAAACACTAGAGAAACAAATCAAATAGAAAAGACTACCTAGCTTTATAGAAATTGGATTTTCTTATGGAACTCGAATGTGTCTCCAATACACGTCATAAGTCATTATTGCATTTGTATGTAATAGTTGTTTAGAACCCACCATGATTTTGAACAACAAATGTAATGATAACATTAGTGCTATACACATTTGAAACCAAAAATTTGAGATCCATCACCATTTCTTATTGATGTTGTTGTATATCGGTCAATTAGGAAACAACTAAACTGCAATGTTTAGCTTATTCAAATAGAATTAACTGAAAAATATAACCTACTCCACTCACCCCACTATCTCAACAAACTACAATCAGTAGTTGAAGGCAAAATAAACAACCAACAAACCAATAAAAAAATAAATGCCAGCTAGCTGAAAGTTAACTGCATAATTACTTTACAAATTCAATTTAATTATTGTATTCTATTTGCAAAAGTTAGCCCATTAATAGAATCAGTGGTAACATACAGGGCTAATATTGATGCCAGCCAAATATTGAAATTAAGGAGTTGAATCTGAAATTGCAAAAAAATGTAAAGAAAACAAGAAAGCTTCAATTTAATCCCAAAATACATTTGTAATCTACTGAGTTTAGTTTGTTGCAATAAAAGCAAGAGTTGATTCTTTTTCCTTGTACAATTTTCCAAAACCTAGATCTTGAGGACTCGATAGATAGTTTGGTTCGGGTAAAATATATCCTTGGCCTTGTAAAAATATAGTAATGAAAAGATGAACGAATTTTTGCAGAATTATATTTTAAAAATCGAAACAGATAATACGACAGAGGTAAAATAAGATCGACTTATGAAGAGCAGAAAGAGAAGCATCAAACATCTATAGCTATCTATACATAAGTGTCCCATCCAAGTTCATGTCAGCAGCTCTCTCTCATTCCCCTCATTTCAAATTTCAAACCCTCTATCTCTCTCTCTGTTCTCACACACACAGACCTGAGAGAACACGGAGCTTGAAAAACATAAACAAAAATGCAAAGAGAAACGCGAAGCAGGTCGTGCTGAAAAGAGAGAAACACGAGATCAACGAAGCTCTAATATGTTTACAATTATGTTTCTTGGTAAAATTGATCAGCATTTCGTCTTGGGCTTCCCTTTGTGCAGAGTTATCTTGGGCAAAATGGCTCTGCTGGAGTGAATTACACTTCTGCGGTTCAGAATTGGTAATTAAATTTATTGTTCTGCTTCTTAGTCTTGGGTATCAATAAATTAACCTATTTTTTTCCCTTTGTGCGTCTGTGTGTTTTGAGTTATTGGGTTCAATTAACAATGACTTAAAGCTGTTTAACAAAATGTCTCTAAGAGTTCAACATATATTCATACCAAATACTTATCTCATCTCCTAAGAACCACTGTTCTGTACTTTGTTGTAATTACTAAACACAATATCAAAGCAATGCGGAGTAAATGTGATTAGGGTGTTAGTGCGCAAAATATTTAAGTTACAAAGCTTCGATAACATCGTAACAGTTCTTTCAGATTTTAATTAGTTTTAGTTCTTTATATTGGGTCTTGTAATATTTGTAAATTTTAATCATGACTTAATATTAATAATATAAGCAACTATAATACAAATAACAAATGGTTCTATTATAGGTCTAGTTCCATCATGGTTCTAAAATCTTTAAAAAGTTCTACTTCTGTTTCGGTTCTGATTAACTGTTGAACTGAACCAATCCAAACTGTGAAAATCCCCTTTGTAGACATTTGTGGTCATAGTAATAGGTAGACACCAACAAAAAATAGAGAATGTAAGGAAAACTTTTTCCAGGGGGATAGAAAAGATACTAATATAGTAATATTAGATTAATAAACCCAACAAAGTGCACTCTAATAAATATTTCCTTTTTCTCTCGCTTTTCTGTGCTAAATGGGAAAAGTAGTCAATTTTCTAATAGAACTCCAGGATTATAACAAAAGTTGTTCAACTGCTTCTAAAAATATCCTTTAACTCGGAAGATGTTTTTGTTTACAACGAAGAAAAGAATTGAGAGAATATGATGAATACAATAATCCATGTACTCCAGATATATTCAGCAAACTTCTTATTTTAACCAAAAATAACCTCTTTCTTTACTAGATATTTTAAATGTTAAGGAATCTAGGTCACTATAAAAGGTTGAAATAATATTTAGAGATGAATGAGAATATACCGGTGGCTTTCCATAAGTCTTCAATGCCGACCAACAGCAAGTTTGCAGATCAAACACCTTTACTGTCACAAGAAAAAATAAATAAAATAATAAACATCCAAAACAGGAAAGAAGATAAGATACATAAACAAATTTCCAAGGAAAATGTATCCTTCCACCTGGGATTTCCTGCTTCCATTAGTTAGAAAAAACTAATAATGTAAATGATATATCAACATGTAATGTTAGGACTGCTTCAGAAAACATAGGTTTGTGGTGCCAACAAATGATTTCATAGTGGTCTATAAAAACTTTTAATAGATTTAGGGTATTTGCAATGTACAAGCAGGGCTATTAGGAATTGGGAATGGCAGAATTTGGAAGTGTTCAATTGCAAGCATTCTTAGGAAGCTAACAATCAACTTTTTAAGTTAACAAACACATTAAGCATCAGGAAACTTCAACACATTCTCACAAGTCACCTTCTGATTAATATGGAAGTGAACGTTTTACATTAACCATTCCAAACAAATCAAAATCACATAAAACCATCCATCTCCTAAACAATAAGGTGTTCGCCATGGCGTTTGTATATCGACAAGTGATTAACAATGTGTAATATATACATTATTTATTTTATTTCAAAAGTATATTGCACAATAAAATTTTATATACACTAAAACCCAAAACATAATAATTAACACTATTAAAAATCATCCACTCTCCAATCTCTACTATGTTAGATGATGTACATGGAGTAATTTATTTAAGCCCAATGAGGGTTGGAACTTGTTTTGGAAGAAATGATATGTTAAGGCATTGTTGAAAAAAACTGCCTTGACAAGTGGGTTGTAAACTAACCTATACCAAGCTAAAGCTAAATTTTCATAGAAATTGAGTACTTGATATATTATCTTTTGCTATATGATGACATTTTCTACAAGTCCTTCAATTTGTTTGCAATTGGGTGAATTTATTATCTTGGTAATACTTTGTTGCTTTACTCGCAAAGTGTCTGGTCCTCAAATTAAAGAATTATATCTCCTCTATCTGTAATTATATTCATTGACAATCTTTACTAATATATCAGTTATTCCAACCCACGATTATGATTTACACCATGATATTCACCTCATGAATTACATCAAATATTTGGTATTTCCCCCCCTTCAAAGTACATGAAAATAATAAATGAAAATTGTAACAAGGAAACAAAAGTAGCTAAATTGTTGATAAATTGAGAAAGGGTAAGCAGAAGAAACTAAATTACACTGTTAATAATTTTATAGTCACCATTGATAGTAACAATATATTGGCAGAAGGGAATAATACTGTGAGAGTTCCATTTATCCTTTTTTTACCCTTTTCCTTACACCTTGGTTTTGAGTTTTTAAAACTTAGGAAATGAATTCCCAGGTTGGTAATATTTTTAACTCCCTCTTTGCAGCCTGAACCAGCCTCTGGATATCACAAAGCAGGAAAACTAAAAGTGTTTCCCCAAAGGGAATGTAGGTTCCCAATCCAAATTGCAAGCCACTAATGTGTCTGAAAGCTGGAGAGCATGCATGTTTCCTCCAAACAGTGAGACAGAGCTTCAGAGATGGTTCCTGGATGACTACCTTGACCCAAAACAGAAGATATACATACTCAAGGTAAGCATGACTGATCCTATTGCCAGTCCTCATAACATATTCTTTTGTATTGATGCTGTCATTTCATGTTTCACAAATGGTTGAACAGGTTGGATTCCTTCTTGGCTCAGATATATATATTATTCTAGCGGAAGGCTTCATCAACCAAGGTAAGGTTCCCATGGCTCAATCAAACTGCTTAGCTCTCCAGAATTCACTACGTACTCTTTGATATTTGTTCTTTTCATCAGCAGACAAATCATCAAAACTGATTTGGACTCCTGTAGAGAAAAGTAGACAATAAAATCAGATCAGATTGAAGCAATATAACCAAAAAAATATATAATTAGGCAAACACATGATTTAGGGGTGAAACAAGATTAAGTTTGTAAAATTTAATAATGAAGGAGATAGAGGCAACGCCGCCACTACCATACATAATCTTTTGTATAGTCTCCTCTAATAAAGTTGAATTTGAGAAATTTGTGCTTTATACTTTGTTTTCATGAACTATTTATTATTTATTTTACCTGCCTTTTTTTTTGCCTTTCTTGAGACCTTTTTTTCTTAGATTGATTGAACTGAGCGTCATAAAGTCTAAAGTAGTAAAATGGATGTTTTTCATAGTTTGGTAGTTCTAGCATTCTGAAAAATCTGAAATAACTCTGCTATTTTGCTGACCTTTATGACACACAGAAAACTCTTGAGAGTTGAGTCTACGGTCTATTTGATTGCAACACTGCTTAACATATTTTATGATAAGTAATTGGATGAAATTTCATTTTGTAGTGGAATGATTACAGGGGATTTAACTTAAATGACGAATTTGTCATGAATTACTAATTCTAGATTATACTCTGCTATTATTATTGGCTTAATTATTTTTGGTTATGGTCAAATTTTGCAAAGTTTTTTTTTCAAAAACTAATAGAGAAACGTGTTAGAGAATAACAACACAGTGAAAAATAATAGCAAAGAAAAAATTAAAAGAAAACAATTGCACAAGACACAAGATATACATGGTCCACCCAAAAAATTAAAATGAAGTTTTAATATTTATATTTATTTAGTTTAAAGAAATTTGAGTTGTGTTTGGTCTATATGCACACATTTCAATCCTACTCGAGAATTTCGGTAAAAGAAAAAGAGGCATTAAAGCAAAAAACATTTCACTAAACAAAATTAGATCTTGAAGGGGAAATGATTGGCTTATTTCCAATTGGCCTCACTAGATTTTGTATCCGTAATCTACATTGCAGTTAAGGGAGCGTTTTAGGGTTTGTTTAGTTATAGTGTTTATAGTATTTGCTACAGTATTGTTTTGTGCGTTTGGTCACCATAAGGTGATTTTAAATTACAAACTTTACTTTTATGAATTAAACTTTACTTTGAACATACAATAATTGATTTAAAGTGATTCAAAATGATTTAAAGTGATTCAGGATAAAAGTGATTTAAATTGATTCAGGATAAAAGTGATTCTTTTAATAAAAAGAGTTGCTATATCAAGACCTTGCTAAAATAGATGAAGACAAACTTTGTAACATGGATAGAAGATGACCTTTTAGTGATAGACGTTGACATTGTTCTTCAGTGGTATTTGTAACATTTCAACTTTTAATTTTACAATGAGGTTCATTCTTTGTAAGATTGGAGTGAATTTGTCAACGAGGACGATAAAGTATATACAATGGACCTTTGTAGATGGGGTCGACGTAATCAGGTAAATCTTCTTTTTATGTCACTGCATCAAAATAACTTTATTATTCCTATAATATAAATAGTGTTATATATATTATTTATGTGAATAATTTATGTGGTTGTGCATTCTCCTCATTGGGCAAAGTGCGTTCATAATGATACGAGGACATTAAGGATAGTGATGAAGAGAAGGTTTGAAGGGATGAAGAAGACATTTAAGAGAGTTAAATGATATGCAATCCAGTACCGTCATGTTCGACTAACCCATCACTGACCAAACAATTGTCTAGGTGTGAAAGTCTCTCTAACTAAGACTATATTTTTCTACTTCTCATGTAGACACACAACACACACAATACATACAAAAACACACACACATAATTGTAACCAATCAAACACTCGTAAATCAAACTCACACACCATTATACTGCCACCAATACAGATTTATGAGTTAAATCATCAAGCAAATGAACCGTTTGTTGAAATGGTACTAATAATACTTTATTTGATTGTAAGTCTACATTCATCCATATCTTTTCTGAAATAAATTTGTAATTTATTACAATCTCTCTAAATTCTTACTTCTATCAATCTAAATCATTCCTCCCACTACATACAAATGTGTGTGCTCATTTGTTTTTTAAATAATTCAGGGTAAAGTAAGGGTTCTTATGTTTCGAATTTACAGTTGTTTTATTTTGACCCACTTCTTTCAATAATTTTTATATTTCAAATATTTTCAGGTATACATTGAATGATACTTGGTGTAGGCTGTAAAGAATACTTGGTGTAAGCTGTAAAGTAATTGGACTTATGCAACATGTTGTTTCTCTATTTTCTGCACGTTTATATTTTTTGTGTTCCGTCTTTTGTAAAGTTAACTAATTATACATGATTATGATGATTTTTGGATATCGAATGATGGTTTTTTTGGTGGTTTGGATATGTATTGATAATTGTAAGTTTTGTAGACAAGTTTAGAATTTTCTGGATATCTATTTTTAAAGAAAATTTTGCCGAAATTTCTTAAAATTAGTACCAACTAGCTCGATGTTTTGGTGGTTGGATATGTATTGATGATTGAGTATGTATTAATTGTTGTGGTGGTATGTGTCTTTAGATAATGTAATATTTTTTAAATTTTAATTTAATTTTTTATTACGCCGTGCCTTCAAGCACGGGTTATCGCTAGTTTATTGACAAATAAGGTCAAGGGTATGTACTACCATGAGTTGTGTAATAACATAGAGTTGTCATTTTAATGATTTATTGTGAGACCCCAGATTTTATAAATAAATATTTAATATTCTCGAAATATTTTTATTTATTTATTTATTATTATTATTATGGTATGGATTTGATATAATGTTATAGTTGTGGGTAGTATTTATAAATTTTGTAAAGTATGCAAGTTGTTATATAATATTCGATTGGTCGGGGAATATTTTTTTTATCGGGGAATTTCCGTACGACGGTATAATCATTGGTGGAGCCCACAACGAAATTATTGTCGGATTGAGAAAACGACAAAAATATTTTATGGAAATAACGGCGGAAGTTTTACCGTTAAATGTTGAAACACCAGGTGTTAAAAGTACAGTAATACGTGTGGTTGCATAGTAGCACACGGTATTGATTATTGATGCTTATGTGAGAAGTCACTCAGTATTGTTCAATCGGGTATTCGGGATGCTTTTTGTGTCAAAGTACTATTCACGAGTTACTATTCACGGGTTACTATTCACCTAAATTACTATTCACTCTAGTATTATTCACTCGGGTATTTGGGACACTTTTCGTGTCGGAGTACTATTCACGAGTTACTATTCACGAGTTATAATATTAATGATAAATGTTGTTCGGAGTTGAATTTGGAGACGCGGACGTGATATTTGAGTCCGGAACGTCGAAATTAATAAAAATAGTCTATAAACACAAAATTTTTCGAAATTCACTATTTGGTCAAAAAGTCAACAGTTGACTTTTTCGAAAAAAAAGTCAAACTTCAAAATTTCAAAATTTATATTTTTGATGAAAATAGTTTCATTATGTTGGAATTGTTTGTGTTAGTGAAAATCGACATTTATTTTGATAATAATTGATATCTGGAGGTTATATTGACCAATCGGGTATTTAACCGGATAAATGAGCAATTGATTGCTATTATTTCACATGATTATAACTATTTGTTCACATGTTATACTATTGACACACATTCTTGTTACTATTAGGGGAGTTGGTGCAAGATTGATAATACTTGCATGACTAAGTTAAAAATGGAGGTATAGAGGGAGGTACTATATTGTAATTAATTTTTCACATGTTTACAACTATTGAGTCACATGATTTTACTATTGATTCACATGATTTACTATTAGGGGAGTTGGTGCAAGTTTGATAATACTTGGATGATTGAATTAAAAATGAAAGAAAAGTTGGAGGTATTGTACTATAATATTTCGAGCCCCAAAATGTGCAATTATCGAAACTATGATTTCCTATAAATAGAAGCTCATTCTTCCTTCATTTTTCACCAATTCACTAAAGCTTTAGAGCCATTATTATAGAGAGAAATTATAGAGAGAAGCTATAGAGAGAAAATCTATAGAAGAAGAGAAGTCTGCTCCCGCACTACTCCTATATCCAGTTTCTTTTAAAGGTAGGGAATATTATTTCTTTCTTTCATCTTCATGAAGAGAACTGCTGTTGTTCCATTCTTTGTTATTATGTTGGAATAACCTGTTTATGCGAAGTACCGCATACTTGGTGAAATTCTTCTATTATTCCATTCCTTATTATTCTGCTGGAACATCCTGTCTGTGCGTTATACGCCGGACCTGGTTCCATTATTTATTATTCTGTTGGAACATCCTGTCTGTGCATTCTACGCCAGACCTGGTTCTGTCTTTACTATTCTATTGGAATATCCTGTCTGTGCTTTACGCCGGACCTGGTTCCGTCTTTATTATTCTGTCTTTATTATTCCGTTGGAACATCCTGTCTGTGCTTTACGCCGGACCTGGTTCTGTCTTTATTATTCTATTTTTATTATTCTGTTGGAATAACCTGTCTATGCGAAGTACCGCATGCATGGTGATTTCTGTTGTTATTCCATTCTTTATTATTCTGTTGGAACATCCTGTCGGTGTGATTTTCACCTGACCTGGTTCCGTTATTATTATTCTGTTGGAATAACCTGTCTATGCGAAGTACCGCATGCATGGTGATTTCTGTTGTTATTCCATTCCTTATTATTCTCAGTTGGTTAAAATTTTGACTTCTATACTCCATGAAATTAGTGGAATATCTTTGATATTTGTGCTTCACCTAGTATCTTTTCATGGAAATATTCTTCTAAGAATTCTTGAATTTTACGCCACAAAGCAGTATCATATTGACAATTTGGACGTTGTTAATTCTTGGATAAATTAATTCTTGAACTTGTTTTATTGAATTCTTATATCATTGTCATCATCCTCATGTTTATAAAATGTTGAAAGTCATCTGTGGCCTGTAGTGCATAGATGGACTTGGTGTGATTATGACCAGGGATTATTCGGTATAATCATGACCGTAATGTTACAAATGATGTGAAAAAAGTCCTCATTGGCCCGTAGTGCATTGATGAACAGTTTTTGGTATGATTATGGCTATGGATTCTCTTTGGCCGTAGTGCAGAGATGAATTGTTTTATGGCATGATTAGGACCGTTGATGAAAACATGATTATCTTTAGCCGTAGTGCATGGATAATTCGTGGTCGTGATACTAAAGAATATCCTTGGCCGTAGTACAGGGGTGATTCGATGATGTGAATTATTTATTAAGCTGAGTCCTAGCGATAAAAGTCATGAAAAACCTTTTAAATCATAAAAGATAGTAGATTTTATTCTCTACTTGACTCTTTTAATGGATTGTTGGTTCCGCTACAGTTAAACTTGATGTCTATTGTATTTTATCAGTTTAATATTGTTGAAGACTAATGATAATTTATTCTGCATTATCTTAGTCATAATATTTCTTACTGGGCTAGTTGAGCTCACCCTTTCTTTCACTATTCTCTTCAGAAAATGAGAACGTAGCTAGGACTAGTCGAGAAACAGAGTGATGGTCCTAGATGATAGCATTAGTAGACCTCACTATTCTATGTAATAGTGTGATAATAATTGTAATGAGGACTCCTTTTGAGTATGGATACTCTCTAGAAGATAATATTTGTATTCAAACTCACAGTTTATATTTTGTCGTATTGTACACGACAGTTGTATTAGTAAGTTGTATTTGAATTATGTACCATGTATCTGGCGACCCAAGATGGGTGATGTATACCTAATTTTGGGGGCGTCACATATATGTGCTAACTATTGTTACTAGCCTAAAAGAAATATAATAGACAAAATCCATATGTTTTATATTTAATATGAGTCCATATTAAAATATTGGGCAACATTGAATTTTGCTAAGTATGCTTGCAAATGTGTCACATTGGTTTTTAAGATTTTGGACCCATACTTTACTTAAAAGTCTAAGATATATAAATTGGGTTAACCCAATTGTATTATATATGTTTGCAAGCCTCCTTCATAATTTTCTAGAGTTATGCATTTTACTAGGATTAGAATAAGGAAGAATTACATATTCTATTACATTTTTAAAAATAATTACAACAATAGTGTAGTCATAAAATATTTACACAATTAATACAATTTCATATTTATTTACAATATTAGTGCAATTACGATTTCTTAATTTAGGAAATTAGTATGCAATTAGGATTCTTTAATTTAGGGATTAGTTATCCCTATGGCTTTTTTTTTTCTCTCTCTCTCTCCTCATTTAGAACAACTGCATTAGTTAGTCATTACCCTTCTTTTTTATTCAACATTTTCTTTCTATATATATATATATATATATATATATATATATATATATATATATATATTACCCTCACTACCGTCCCCTTATATCTTTTGCTTTCTCCCCCCCATATCTAACCTCCCAATCTCTAATCAAGCACTTGTAAAATTGGTGGGGTCGCTTTTTGCATGAATTACAACGTGTGAAATGAGAAAGAGTCTGTGGTTGCTTATGTGTATCAGTGTATCTATTGCAGTTCAAGATAGGGCTTTCAGGATGAGAGAGATGGGTATGATCGGGTGAATTTGAAGAAATGTTAGCTATGACAACCCGAGAATTTAAATTTTTTTAAAATTTTTATTAATTGATTTAAAGTTCAAAATTAGAACCTAGACATAAAATAAGTGTATGCGTTTGATATTTTTGAGAAAGAATTTTGAGGATTTCAAAATTCTGTTAAGGATTTAAGTGAATATGTTCCGTGAATATGGTATTATATGAGTACAGTATGTGGTTAACGGTCAAGGGTTGACCAGATAAACTATATAAATGACAAACCCTAATTATATATTAAGAACGTCAATGTTCGGTTAGAATAATTTCAAAATTTGAAACCCTAATTTCTGGTTTAGGAACCCTAATTTGTAATTAGGGAAAGCCTGATTGTTAGTTCAATAATTTTAATGTTAATTAAAAAATATTAATTCTAATTTTCAAGTTATGAGTAATTAGAAAACCCTAATCCAATTATGAAATCTAATTTCTAAATTAGAAAATTACTTTTTTCTATTAAAACCCTAATTCATGGGTTATAAACCCTAATGACCATTTTGACCCTAATTGCTTAATTAGCAATTTTAATTAGGATATATTAATCCTAATTAGCAAGATTGAATTATGATTAGTAAATTTTATTATAATTAGAAAATTCTAATTATAATTTAAAAATATTAATTTTCTACTTTGAAAATCGAAATTTAGAAATATTAGAAATTAAATTACAAAAAAAAAATGTAAGGGTTAAAACCTAAATCCTAAAGGGTTCAAACCCTAAACCCTAACCCAAATCCAAACCCTAAGGATTTGGCCATTTACTAGAATGCCATTAAAAATAAAAAGGAAATGACCCATTTACCCCTTTTCTTACACATTAAGTAAAGGATATGTCCAAATCTTGGTGACTCATCTATGTAGATATACAACATGTGCTCAAATCTATCCCAAATCTGATTTTTGTGCCACCTATACCCACTAGATACATGAATCTAGCAAAATAAAAAACTTAAGTAAGTAACAACCTTACTTTATTTTTCATTCTTGCCAAACTTTTCTCTCTCATCCATTTCGAAATTTTAGAGTGAGAGGGAGTGAGAAGTTAGACCATGATCATCTTGTAGCAAGCTAAGGATCAGATTCAAGGGTCAGAATCCAAGATCAAAGCTCAATGTGGTAAAAATCCTAAATCTTAAAATTTTATGATTTGATGTTTGATGTTGTAATTGGTGGGTTAAAGTTATGTATTAAGGTGTCTTTTAGTGATCTGGGTTGTTAAATCCCAGATCCATAACATCAAAATGCTCGGATTTGATGATTTTTGAAATCTGGGAAAAATTGGAAATATGGCCTGACAAGCTAATGTCAGGGCCTGTAAATCCTTCTCTGTTTTTGATTTGAGTTGTTTAAGTTATACATTTGTTCTATGTCATGTGTACTGTAATCTGGAACTTTACTCATGGTCATACCATGTCTAGATCTCCAGATATAAGCAGTCAAAAGGTGTTGACCGTTCACAAAAAATCACAATTTGGGTAACCCAGAAATTTTTCCAGTGGTCTGACAAGATTTTTAACGTCCTTGATCTTGCTGTATGTTAATGTTTTGGCCCAGTTGTCGTTTTGTAGTTGTAACCTGGCATGTAGTCTACATACTAAAGTCATTAGATCACCATGATATATCTCAGAATCATAATTAGGAGTGGTCAAACCACCGTTGACCGACTGCTCGGATGAAGATTCTGGAAAACCCAGAATCTTCAAGAACAAAGTTTTTGTCAGTAGTTTGACCAGGCTTGTTATGTCATATGTGATGTTGTTGTTAGTATCTGATGATATTTAATTGTAGCCTGACATATTCTCTATACGATCCAACCATTATATCACCCAAATAATACATATACTGGAAGCTACAATGATCTAAATATAGCACCTTCGTATGTTCTTCATTTTTTGGAAAACCCAAAAATGAAGAACAGGGTTGTCAGACATTTTGGAGGCTAATAACGCACTGCTTTGATGTTGTTTAGGCATGATGTTTGTTTGTAAGTGTAGTATTACATTAATACTACATGTTTATAACATCAGGCAACCCAGAAACCCTTGGGATCACAGATCAAAATGTGGTCAAAGTTGCTAACTTGTTAACTGACATGAGTTTCTGAAAATGCTCAAGAACACACCAAGAACACCTATAGCGACGGGTCTGTCGCTATAGGGGCCCTTTAGTGACACTTATTTTCGGAAAATACTTATTTTAATTAAATAAATCGAATTAAATAGTTTTTAATTATTAAAAATACAAAATAAATTCTGAAAAATTATTTTAAAGTCTGAAAAATAGTTTTTAATTATTTAGAGTATATTTCATAAATATTTAATATTTTTGGAATATAAATGGCATTTAATTTATTTAATTATAATATTAAATTAAATATTTAAAAATAATTTAAATACATAAAAAATCATGAAAAATTATATTATGGTATTAGAAAATATTTTAAGTTAGTTTAGTGACTTTTAATATTTTGTGATGAATTTCATTAATTAATCAATATTAATGATAATTAGTTTATTTAATAAATATATTAAATAAATTATAGAAAAATAGAATTAATGATTTAAAAATCATATAAAAATATTTTAAGTTATAACCTATAACTTTTGATATTTTGTCATGAAAATATTAATATTTTAATATTAATAGTAATTACCGGATAATGAATTTAACGGTTTAAAAATCATATAAATATGATTTTAAGGTATTAAAAATACTTTGTGATATTATAAATATATTATAATATTATGACATGAATTTCATTAATATTTGATATTAAATAAATATTAATGATAAAGGAATTAAGTGATATTTAATTCATTTAAATACGTTATTAATGATTGAAAAATTAAGATAAATAATAATAATTATTTGAAAATTATTATGAGACTTGGAAAAATATTTTGATTGTTATATGAGTTAATTGTTAAGTGTTAAGGCAGAGTTTAATTGAACTTAGACTTGATAAAAGTTCGACTAGACCGTCGGGATGTCAGATTTGTGTCGAGTTCAACTCAGACTGCAATAGTTTGACTTGACACCGATTCTTATGTGTGCTATAGACTGATAGGGTTATATATTATGTGTTTAGGTTATTCTGTGTATATATATATATATATATATATATATATATATATAATATTATATATATATATATATATAATATTATTATTATATTGTGATGATATTATTCTAATATTGGAGATCGATATTATTTATATATTAGGTCTTCAGATAAAGCTTATTAAATTGTATAGCAGTAATCAACGGTTCAGACAAGTTTTACTTAACTCTACTAAGAGTTGTTTCATTCAGATATGCTTATGGTTAATCATTGCTGATTGCCATTGTAGAATTGTACTCTGTATATATTGTATGTATAAGTCAGGTATGAAAGGCTGATCACCTTCATTACCAGTTGGTCCAGATATATTTGTTCATGTTTAATATTTGTTCAGTCAAAAGTTTGTTCCTGCTAGTTCACAATCATATTGTTGAATTATAGCCAGCTTATTATTCAGACTCTTTCAATCATGATATGTCTTAATAAATTTAAACTTGCTGGGCAACTTTCATGCTCACCCTTGCTATATCATGATTTAACATTACAGATTAAGGCGAAAACGTAGGATACAGGAAAAAGGGTTAAAGCCAAGTTCAGCTTGGGATAAAATGTGCAGTTAATTTGTAATAGATTAGTTTGATAAATATGTTATATGTCTGATAGTTTATGAATTGTGTATAAGATAAGGTTACTCGATTTTGGGAAAATAATGTGTAAGTTTATTGTATACACAATTTATGTTTATATCTTTCGCAATAGTTATAGAATGATTATAATAGTGATAGAATGATTGTACCGGATCCGTGGTGATTTGGGACCCGGGTTCGGGGCTCTCACATTAGCAAGATTAAATTTTGACATTTGGGTTTAAAAGAATAAAGTGGAACGCTGATTATGAGGAAATCGATATTGGAAATGATTAAATGACAGTGATTTGAAGGTTGAGTTGGATAGGGTTGAGAAGCAAACTTTACCCATCTCTAAGCAAACTTTATCAAATTCTGACGTGTTCAATGTGTTCCTTCAAATACTGGATGATGGTAACCAAACTTTCATACCAAGGTAACCAAACTGTCATATCAAAGTAACCAATCAACCTCCACACTTTTAATTTTTTCTTAGTGCAGTTGTTAACCAAACCTTCAGACTAAGGTAAGCAAAACTTCATACTAAGGTAACAAAACCTTCATACCAAGGTAACCAATTCACGTCTACACCTGTAGTTTCTTCATAGTGCAGTTGGTAGCCAAACCTTCAAACCAAGGTAACTAATTCAGTTTTATTAAGTTATCAATTTCGTTTGAATGGTAGCCAACCATTTATACAAAGGTAACCATTTTAGTATTTACGAGTAACAAAATAGTCATAAAAAAAATTTCAGAACAGTAAAAGTTACATCTATTTATTTTTAAACTTTTTGTAGGGCGAATCTTCTTCTTCTCATTGGCGTTTTAGACAACGGAGATTCGCGGCGGTGTAGCGGCGGAGTAGCGGAAGAGAAGTCGGCGGGAAGAGAGAAGTAAAAACTGAAACAGAACCCAATTTACATGTACAAATATTTTATTTATTTATTTACTTATTTGTTAACTATTATTTCAAAGTGTATGTGAGGGAGATGAAGAATTGAATTTGAATTTGAATTTATTTTTGTTGTTAGATCCCAAATATTAGAATTAGAATTATTAATTATGATAGTTATTTCTCCTTAATTTTAGGTTTCATTATTAATGTGAATTATACTATTTTTGTAATATGGGTCCTAATTACACTCTTTTTGTAATTATTTTGTTGATGCACTAATGGTGTAATTACTTTCTAATTGTTGTATATTTCTGTAAAGAACCCTTGGAATAATTCATGAAGCCCAATTTAAATATCCATGCTCAACCCATTTCATTATCCATTTCGGCAGCCCCATTGGGGGAAGAAGGTGTGACGCCCCCAAAATAGGTCCATTCCATCCAACCTATTCTGAGTCGCCAAATACATGGTACAGAAAACAACTACAACTTTATTACAATAATTGTCGTGCAAAATACAACAACACATATGCTGTGAGTTTGGATACAAATATATACCAAATGTGACTCATGTTCCAACCGTGGACATCACCTCACAATAACACCTTACATAAAGGTATAGTCAAAAACTGTTTTAGAAATTAGAATCTTTGGGAAGTGCTTAAGGAAACCTTCGTACATGGGAGGCCACGCGTCTAGGTTATGATAGATATCATATGGCCACAGAATTATCCTTGGTTGACCCAATAGACCCCAAAGAAAAACGAGAAGATTACTATCATATTCTTCCCAATGGTGAGTCTTCTCTTGACTTATCATTATCTCCACTGTCTCTAATTGAGAATTATACTTCAAACAAACACCAAGATTATATAGGTAGTGCCCATAGATATACTCAGCAAGTGGATGAGCACATCCCTGTCTTATGATGACACGAGGTTGTATGTCGTTAGACATCTTGTATGATAGTGGCAAACCATCCTTCCAACGTTGGGTACACCTTACCCTATTGGATTCACCAAATATAACTACTAAATGAACTTTTCTATACTGCTTCGGGAGAACATCCACAGCTAGAGACCACCGTTCTATTTCCCCGTTACCCTCGCTCGACCCAGCTACACTCTTATTACCTGAAAGGAATTGTGAAGCAAAAGGGTGAGCACAACTAGCTCAGTAAAGAATATCATGACTAAAGATAATTAAATTATCAATAGCCTTCATCAATAATAAATCAGAGATTTAGAACATATGGTAAATGATAAAAATTTCAACCATAGTTGCAGCGGAACGAGCAATCCATTAGAAGAGTCAAATAGACTATAAAGTCTATTATCTTCTCCATGTTAAAAATCCACCAACAATGTTTTATCCCTGAAACATCAATCAATAATTCTGGTCCACAATCATATGAATAACTCATAATCGTAATTGTAGTTCTAAATTCCTTTTCTCATCCAGGACAAAGATAATTTTCATCACCTGAAACATCAAAGATCATGGTTATACCAAATCACAGTTCCTGTTCATAATCTTACTAATAAATCCATCTTTGCACTACGGCCAAAGATATTCAACAACAGTTCATCTTTGCACTACAGGCCAAAGATATTCATCAACAGACCATCTTTGCACTACAGGTCAAAGATATTCAACAACAGTTCATCTTTGCACTACAGGCCAAAGATATTCATCAATAATTCATCTTTATACTACGGCCAAAGATATTCATCAACAATTCATCTTTGCACTACAGGCCAAAGATATTCCTCAACAGTTCATATTTGCACTACAGGCCAAATATATTCATCAACAGTTCATATTTGCACTACAGGCCAAATATATTAATATCTCAAAGAATATATAATCATTTAAGAATTTATATAAACAATAATTATAACCATGTTGATCATTTCACCTTTGCACTTAAGCTAAAGATATTCAATTATAAATTCAATGGTCATGATCATACCAGTCAACAATTCAACTTTGCACTACTGGCCAAAGAGAACCCATAGTCATGATCATACCAAAAATCTACCCATCTTTACACTCAAGTCAAAGAGAAATATCATCATTAGGGTTATAAAAATGTTATATATGATAATAAAAATAATATGATCAACATATAGTTTTAATCTCAAGAGTAATATTCATAAATCAACTATAATTTGGTTAGAAAAAGAAACCAATTTTGTCGTGAATAGTAACTCGTGAATAGTAACTCATGAATAGTAACTCGTGAATAGTAACTCGTGAATAGTAACCCCGACTCAAAAAGGTAGAAATTCCACAATAAAATACATACCAATATTTCGGTATAATGATATTGAAAGAATAATATTTCTTAAGCTTATAAACAATTTATTTTAATTGTTTACATTTTACTAATTAATGTATTTAATCATCATAAAATGCCAACTCTTAAGATTTCATCATCAATAACCAAAACCCTCATCAAAAATCTGCATATACCTCATATATAGGATTCTCAAGCCATAAAATCCTATTTTCCAATTTTCTTACTTCACATAACATATTTAATTCATTTTCTCATAACTAGACTATTTTCATGAAAAATACCAAATCCGTTCCAAAAATATTTCTTTTCTGAAATTTAGCATGATATAGTCCCATAGTGAACATATATTTTTCTCAGAATTTTTAAAAGTCATTTACTATTTTTCATATGGCCAAAATAGCCGAATATTTAGACATTTATCAAAAATTATACTTTTGTCTAAAAATTCTGAAATTTACAGAGTATACTTCTATCATATACATGTACTCCCAATAAAAATTTCATCAATTTTGGAGTTAACCACAAGGAATTATAAGCTGTTACTTCTAAAATAGTCTTTTCTCATAAAATTCATAACTCTCAATCTATACATCCAAAAATCACCATTTTTGGACACAATCAAGAAAACTCATCAAAATATCATTTCAAATTTTTCCAGAATTTTTGAAGATCAGAAAAATTACGAAACTAAAAATCATAACAACCCTTAAAATCCCTTAATATCCCTTACTATCCCTTACCTCAAAAGAGCAGTACTTCTGACTGGATATCGGATATGATGCTGAAGGAAACTTACACTGATGAATAGCAACTCACCAAGTATCTAAAAACTCACAAAATATGCTTCATAATATAGAGAGAAAAAGAGAGAAAGCTTATGTTTCTGATGTGATTTTCAATTCTAACTTAGCCCTCTATTTATAGGAAAATTTTGGTAGGTTTGACCTGCAACCTGATGGCTTTACCTGCTATTATTCCCACCCACCACATTTGAAATATAATTCAGCACATTTCTTCACCAACCACAAGTGGGGCCCACCAATTCTAGAATTTTCTACCAAAATGATTAACTCCGAAAATTCAACAATTTCTGAACCAGTCATCTCGTAAAATTCATAACAAATCATACGTTCATTTTTAACGGTTCAAAATTTGTGGATATATACTCAATTTATATATGTATAACATATCCAAATATTACCACGATCCAACGGTCGGATTAAAAATTATAACCCCCGCAAAATATCTCAAAAACCCTGATTTTTTTAATACCTCCATTCCGACAAAAATACGGATAAAAATCTCAACATTAACTCCTTCATTTTTAACCACAAAAATATATCACTCGTTTATATCCACTTAAAATAAATATTTCCTTATCATATGAATCAATAATTAATTATTCACAAATAATATTACAGAATCACATTTATGACAACCAGGCCGTTCCCAGGAAAGAGGGGGCTTTCCAATAAGAATTTCTCCTTACTGGCGCGCAATTAGATGACCAAACCTCTCCTTAGACAGAACTTTCTAGACATTGCCAATAATGTTATCTAATAATATTATTCAAATAATATGAATTATTGATCTGATAAAGGAAAATACTATGCAGCAACAATTATTGAAACAACAATAATATAAAATATCAACGCAACAATTATTGAATCAATAAAATAAAATATTGAACAGTAACTACTGTAACAATTATTGAGTAGTGCCTTCTTACGTAAGAATCAATAATTTCAAAAATACTATGCAATACCGTGTGCTACTGTGCAATAACGCGTATTACTGTATTTTAACCACCGGGTATTTCAACAGTGTTAACGGTAACAACTACGCCGTTATTTGTAAAAACTCAAATTTGTCGTTTTCCTTCACCCGACAGTTATTCGTTATGGGGCCCACAAATAGCTGCGCCGTCGTACGAATATTCTCCGACAGAAAGAATATTCCATGACCAAACGAATATTCCCCGACAACAATGATTATTTTATAACCACTTGCTTATTTTGAAAAAAAATCATATTTCATTCATAACTTTAAACTTTTATCAATTTAACCATTTACTGAATAGTAATTATAAGAAAAATTGAATACTTTTATTTCATAAAATTCGGGGTCTTACAGAAGGAATCTGGATAGTTGTTTGAAATCTAGCAAGTTATCAGTTAGATAGAAAATAGTTAGTACATTAGAATAGAGTTAGAGGTCAGTTGTTAAGTTATTTGACTCCTAGAATGCATAGGTCGGCTATTAGGGATCAAGTACTCTGCAAAAGGTCAAGGGTGTCAAGTAGTATATAGGGGCCAACTGACTGCTATGAGTAGTCTGCTAAGAGGAAACTCAAGGGGGGCAAAATTGAGGCTAATGTAGAACCGGGTAGGGTAATGATAGAGAAGATTAGGGGCCAAGCTTAGTGGTCAGGAGGGTGACTGAATGAAGATAGAAAACTCAGTCATATAACCACAATGTTCCACCCAAGTTCAGATAGTTACACCACATAACTGAGCCTCCAAAACCGTAACACACAGTGAGAAAGAAAAAGGGAGTCTGGCTGGGAAGGAGAAGAGATTGAGCAACATAACCAATTGTGTTAGTTCCCAGTAGGCACACAATAGATCTAGAAGGGAGGGTTGAATAGATCCTTTTAATTTTCAAATACTTTTCTCATTTATTTTGTATTGCTAATGAATTAGCATATGACAAACATAAGAATCTTTTTAAGCACAACAGAATAAGTAAAAGATCCTCTTCATTGATATATTAATAATCATACATACATTATTCGTAGAGTTAGTTAAGTTGTAAGCAGTTAATACATACATAGCAGTTATAACAGTTAGGTACATAATGTAAATGATATAAAGTAAATGGCACAAGAGATTTTAAGTGGTTCAGAGACTTAAGCTCCTAATCCATTCTTCTGCTTTCAACTAGCAGGATTTCCATTAAGGAAGGATAGCACCCTGAATCACTAAGATTCCTTCAAGGCTAGCAGCCTTGAAACTTCAGATCACTAAGAACTCTTCAAGGCCAACAGCCTTAGAACTTGTCCAGTCCCCTAGGAGTTCTTCAAGCCATGCATGCTTGGAACTTTATTTAGTCCCTCCGGACAAGGACCCCTCAGGCCTTGACTTCTTGTTGTTATTGGTGTTGTTGTTATTGTTGGTGCCTTTCTGCTAAGGTATCTTTAAGCTTGAACATCTTTAGTACTTAGCAGCTTGGCATGGTCCTCTTGGTATTCTACTTTGAGACTGGACCACATCTCCTCTAATGCAGCTGATCTTCATTATGTTCTGCTCATTTTCATCCATTATCAGTTGTGCACCATCACTATTTGGGTCTGCTAGGTGTTTGAGCTTTTGGTAGACTTCGTCTGGCACTTAGTGTCTCCTGAACCCTTCTTGACTGGTTTGCAGACATGGCTCTGCACTTGTTTTGTTTCAGCTTTTGGTTCATGGTGATTCGTAGAGTGGCTCTCTGGATCTTCTTTTTTCTCTGCCACTTTTCTGAATGTTATCTTCTTGTCCTTCTTATTTCTCAACTTAGTTGCCATCTTCAGTGGCATTCTCATCTTTGTTGAGTGAAGCTTTAGTCTGTTCGAGTCCTTCTTCAAAGTTGATTCACTTCCACCTTTGTAGTTTCACTGTCAATGCGACTCGTTCTGTTTAGTTTTGGTAGAACTCATAGAGTCAACAATAGTATCCCAACAACTCAACGATTCTGTAACTTAGCAACACAGCAGCTTTTGATCTTTGAAGCTCTGACTGTTATATACTCATTCCCAATCTTTCCGTTGGGATATAGTCGTTGAAAGCTATTTGAATTGCTTCACAGATCTCGAGTTATTTGGTGTAGACTGCAGATGTGACATGACATCCCCTTTATAACTTTTTAATACTGCAGTCTACTGTTTCACCTACCTCGTCAGAGATGTCACTTTGATGTCTCGGGCAGGTAGTCAACTTTATTTTCTCCTTCTGATTTCTCGATCAGAGGTTGTCCTTTTGCATCGATGCTCTCAATAAGCTCTGTTCGAATATTAATCTTCAGATTGAACCGTTGCCAATGCTTCAATCTTCAGATGACTGAACTCTACGATTCTGATGCAGCTGTTCTAGGACCTGATCGCAGTGTCTTATTGAATGTTGCTCATTAACAGGTTGAGACAACACTACGATACTGAAGAGTGTTTATTAAATCTTTGAAGTAGAACACCTCTTCCTTCTCTTGTGCAGTGCTTCAACACTTCTATTTGCCTTGACAGATCTCAGGAACTGATAGCTTGACTCTTTGTTCTGGCCTCTTCTGAATAGCATGACACTTCAGATTTGTGGCATATCCAGGTCACTTTCTCCTTGTGATCTCCCGTTCATTTATCATCAATGGACTGACCCAATACTTAATCACTTTAGTCTTGTTCTTCATAAGCTGACCAGTATCTCTGTGTACACTTTATCAGTTCCTGCTTTATTTGGCAAACACTACGATCCTGGTTACTTTCAAGATCGTTGTCTTCTGTTCACTTGACAGCTACTGCACTTGTTGACTTTCCTTAGTCAGTTACTTTTATTGAAGTCTTCTTCTGATCAACTTGTGAAAGACTTCATCCTGAATGGCTTCACAACTCAATCTGGATATTGATTGGATTGTTGCTTAAATCTTCTGTTAGCTTGAATGTCATTCGTTGAGTGCTCTCTGGTTTCCTTCAGGTGGGATGTATCTTTGCAGCTCAGACCAGAGGCTTCATACTTTGGATATTCTGGGAGTGCTCATTTGTTGAGAATCATATTTGCTCTACGATTCTGCCTTGGCATTGTGAGCACTTCTGTTGAAGTCTTTATTTTGCACTCTACGATTTAGCTTTAGTTATGCACACACACTACAACTCCGAGATCAGATGTCGACACTCTACGATCTCTGTCCTTAAGCTTGTTGTCTTCATTTGATCTGGCTTAACTATGATTTCTGCCTCTTATTTGATTAGTAGACTCTACGATTTTGAGTGTGGTCTACGATTCTTGACTTGGCTTTGGCAGATACTCGGTCGGCTCTTAGACAGGCTATCTCTACGATTCTGAACATAACTTCCTCAGTAGACTATGGCTCCGAGGAAGTTCTTCTCGATACACTACGATTCTTCCTCGTCTCTCTTGGTAGTCTACGAACTCCGAGATCCACTATCTTGCAGACTACAATTCTGCCTTGATAGTTCTCGAGTTTTCCTTGACTCTTCTGGCATACTACGATTTCTGGTTCAGTGCTCGACAATCAGACA
Source organism: Panax notoginseng (assembly GCA_016801055.1). Lineage (NCBI taxonomy): Eukaryota > Viridiplantae > Streptophyta > Magnoliopsida > Apiales > Araliaceae > Panax > Panax notoginseng. The sequence continues at coordinate 132,984,833 of CM029023.1, forward strand.
AGCCTATCTATTACATTATAAGATCAACCTAACAAGCTTGATCTTTCTTCATTTATAGTCCTTGTACATCATTTCTTTTTAAGGACTTTACAAAGCTGTTTTACTTATGTAAGATCAACCTAACATATTTGATCAATTCATTCTAAGTCCTTGTACATATGTTCCTATTATCTATCAAAGGACTTTATAATTTTTCTTAATGCAAGTATACTTGCATATTCATTCATTTATATATATATATATATATATCATAATCAAATCATATATAAATAGGAATATCATTCACATGCTTATTCCTGACAATCTCTCCCTATTTGATTATAACAAAAACAATCAGTGCATACACATGATATGAATGAATCTTATATACAGTGGGCAGCTATATTTCTAAAACAGATAATCATGAATGTCATTGATAATAATATGGAATTTCATAAGCTATGACACTTTACATCCTGGATCCAGAACATACCTAACTAGTTAAAGATGTACCTCTTTGGTTCCATGTGAGTTTCCAGGATGTCTGTTGATTGGCTACTTATCTGCTTGATCCTTTTGCTTTTGGTCCCCCTTGGACGGTAACTTCATTTCTTTTCTCTGCTCCCCCTCAGATCTTGTGTTCATGGGATCATCATCCTTTGGCTCCCCCTCAGATGATGATTCTGCTTTTGCTGCTGCTTTCTTCTTCTTTTGTTCCTTTGTCTTTCTCTTGGCCTTCTTATCTTCTTTTCTTCTGTTCTCCTTGCTCTTGCTCCTCCTTAAGTCCTTCTTCCTATGTCTCTTTTTCTCCCCCTTCTTGTCATCAATCATTTGTGAAAGATGCTTCATGTTTGACATAAGTGGCTCCATGTGGTAGGATAAGTTACCAACCTAAATCTTGAGTTTTTGTTGGCTCAGCTCAATTTGTAGGTAGATAGACTGATTCAAATTGTCAATATTGTCAGAGAGGGATATGATTTGCTCTTTATTAGCCTTCTGTGCTCGTAGAGCTTCTTCCTTCTGATCGTTCATGGCCTTCAGATAGATTTAATATCACTATTTGATTTTGAGAGATATATCAGACATAGTGGCTTGGAGTCTATCTTGAACTGCATTTTCTCCTGCTTCTGTCAACATCTCAATGATGATAAATATCTTCTCAACCAACTCATTAGAATTCTTCACTAACTCCTGCTCCGTAGGGGTTTGATCATTTGGTTGGGCAGCCTTTTGTTGAACATCAGATTGGACTCCACGATTTTCATTTTCGGACAGATTTTTGAACGCATTGAGAATCTGATAAATCGTTAAGTACCAATCACTGTTGGAGGATGAAGGAATATCAGACAATGTGCTTTGGCAGAGGGAAGCTTTTCATTCTGAACTTGATCATCTTTAGTGGTAGAGTGAAGGGACTTTACGATCATCTTCTTGGGCATAATCCTTCTACCATCAGAGCCCACTCTACTATTATAGGGAATGTAGTGGTTTCCAGCATGTCTGTAGACTTTGTAGTGAGGCTGGTCTTTGATTATCTTGGTTGCAAACTTCTTTACCCTTGGGAAGTTCTGTAACACTAGCTCCAGGTTTGGAAACTGAGAGTAACACCAGCTGAAGTAACTTCCATCCTTTTCAGTATATGCCTTTAACTAGGGCATCAAGGGGAAAAACCATCTCATTAGAAGGTCATCAGGATTGTAGAGGATAATAGTGCAGTCTAACTCTATGTTGTTCCAAATTTTAAACACTTCATATGCAGTCATCCTCACAACCTTGAGTTGTTCATTGCCATAGCTTATCTATCTTTCTGCTGGTACTTTTGGTGGTTCATCAAAAACTTCCACCACTATTCTTCTGCTAATTCTGGCTGGAGAGAGAACATGATAGTCTGCTGATTCCTCTGATTCTTGATTTGTAGAAATAAGATCTTTTTCCATTTCTTCACCTTCTGAGCTTGAATCATGTTGACTTCTTTCATCTGATTCATCAGTGAATCCTTCTTACTGATTTTCATCACTAGTGCCTTCTTCAGCATCTTCTCCCTTGGATTCGGATTCATCATCATTCACTTCAATTATTGCAGTAGAGGGTTCTCCTTGCTTCTTTGGGACATATTTAGCAAGCAGTCTGTTGCTCTTTCTTCTCCTTAGAAGTTCAGGTATAGAAGAGTCATACTTTTCTTATTCTTCAGAATTTGAAGCCTTTGAATCACTAGACAAGCTTCCTTGATGTTCAGCGTCAGTAGGGGTAGGTCCTTCTTCTTCGAACTCAACATCTTTCAAGCCATCATGTGAACTTGTTGGAGCATTTTTAGTAGGAAATACAATTGTTTCAACTTCCAATCTTTCTTCATCAGTAGAGTTGTAACTCTGAGTGTTAGCCAAAGGACTTACACATTTTCCTTCACCACCAGATTTGGCTATTTCTTTCATAGACTCAGCTTCTTCTTCATTGCTGGACTTGCTCTTTGAGGGTTCAATCTTAGAGCTTTCAATTCCCTTCCCATTTTCTGACTCTACGTCCTCTTCTTTGTTGGATGGACTTTCTTGGTGAACTGGGGCTGACTTCTTTATCACCTTTACTTCCTTCTTGGATGGCTCATGGAGTAATCTGTTACTACTTCTTTTCTTTAGGGTTTCTACAGTTGATACTATTTCTTCTCCTGCTCTATGCCTTTTCTTATTAGAGGAGAGACAGTTTGGTGGAGCTTCTGTATTCTTCACACTTTTAGACTTCTTCTTTTCTGGTGTGGCTGCTACTGATACAGAGTCATCAGATTGAGAACTTTCCACCTCTTGTGCCTTCCTCTTCTTTGTAGAGACTTTAATGCTGCTCCCAGTTGTTATTAGCCTCTTATTTTCCTTTGGATTTTTTTCCAGTTTATAAACAGCTGTGGGGACATCACTTTATAGACATTCAGTGATTCTCCCTCATCATCCTTTATCTTACTTCCCAGTTTCTTCTTCAGCACAATACTCAAGAGTCTCCCATGAAAAACCTTTGTAAGGAGTTTATCTGTAGACTTTTTTATCTCAGCCTTTTTCACCCATTTGATCAACCAATCAATTAGGAGGGCTCCAAAGTTCATCTGCTACTTCATGACGATTGCAGTCATGACTCTCAGTTGTAGATCACTTACAGTATCATGCGTAGTGTCTTTGCACAAGATGTATTTTCCTGTAATCTCTGCCAAAAATTCAAACTCTTCAGGAAACTCCTTCTTCTTCATATCCTTTAGATCTACGTTCTTCTTGTAACGTATTAACCTCTTGCCTTCTTCAATGTAAACTTCATTGAGGTTTATCAGACCTTGGTTGGAAAACCCTAGGCATTGGTTGATGTCTGATGCCCTTATCTTAAGACTTGCTCCTTTGACCTTTGTTGACAGAAGCCCGGAATCTATTGATGCATTGGAGTAGAACTGCTTCACTAGCTCTGTTGTAAGACCCCGAATTTTATGAAATAAAAGTATTCAATTTTTCTTGTAATTACTATTCAGTAAATGGTTAAATTGATAAAAGTTAAAGTTAAGGGTGATATATGAATTTTTTTTTCAAAATACGCAAGTGGTTATAAAATATTCATTGTTGTCGGGGAATATTCGTTTAGTCGTGGAATATTCTTTCTGTCAGGGAATATTCGTACGACGGCACAGCCATTTGTGGGCCCCATAACAGAATAACTGTCGGATGAAGAAAACGATAAAATTGAGTTTTTATAAATAAACGGCGTAGTTGTTACCGTTAACACTATTGGAATACCCGGTGGTTAAAATACAGTAATATGCGTGGTTGCACAGTAGCACACGGTATTGTACAGTATTTTTGAATTATTGATCCTTACGTAAGAAGGCACTACTCAATAATTGTTATAGTAGTTACTGTTTAATATTTTATTTTATTGATTCAATAATTGCTGCGTTGATATTTTATATTATTGTTGTTTCAATAATTGTTACTGCACAGTATTTTCCATTATCAGATCAATAATTTATATTATTTGAATAATATTATTAGATAACATTATTGGCAATGTCTAGAAAGTTCTGTCTAAGGAGAGGTTTGGTCACCAAATTATGCGCCAGTAAGGAGAAATCCTTATTGGAAAGCCCCCTCTTTCCTGGGAACGACCTGGTTGTCATAATTGTGATTCTGTAATATTATTTGTGAATAATTAATTATTGATTTATATGATAATGAAATATTTATTTGATGTGGATATAAATGATGGATTTATTTATGTGGTTATAAATGAAAGAATTAATGTTGAGGTATTTTATCAGTATTTTATCAGATTGGAGGTATTAAAAGATCAAATCAGTGTTCTTACAGCTTTATTTTGTGAGTTATAATTTTTAATCTGACCGTTGGATCGTTGTGATTTTTGGATATGTTATACATATATAAGTTGAGTATATGTCCGCAAATTTTAAACGTTAAAAATGAACGTATGATTTGTTATGAATTTTACGGGATGACTGGTTCAGAAATTATTGAATTTTTGGAGTTTATCATTTTGGTGAAAAATTCTAGAATTGGTGGGCCCCACTTTTAGTTGGTGAGAAAATATGCTGAGATTTTTATTCAAATGTTGTAGACTTGAATAGTAGCAGGTAAAGTCATCAGGTTGCAGGTCAAGTCTGCTTCGGTGTGCTAACATTTTCCTATAAATAGAGGGCTAAGTTAGAATTGAAAATCACACCAGAATTCATAAGTTTTCTCTCTTTTTCTCTCTAGATTATCGAGTGTATTTTGTGAGTATTTAGATACTTGGTGAGTTTCTATTCATCAGTGCAAGTTTCCTTCAGCGTCATATCCGATATCTAGTTAGAAGTGCTGCTCTTTTGAGGTAAGGGATCGTAAGGGATTTTAAGGGTTGTTATGTTTTTTAGTTTCGTAATTTTTCTGACCTTCAAAAATTCTGGAAAAATTTGAAATGATAATTTGATGAGTTTTCTAGATTGTGTCCAAAAATGACAATTTTTGGATGTATAGATTAAGAGTTATGAATTTTATGGGAAAATACTATTTTAAAAGTAAACCCTTATAACTCCTTGTGCTTAACTCCAAAATTGGTGAAATTTTTATTGAGAGTACATGTATATGATAGAAGTAGTAAATTTCAGAATTTTTGGATAAAAGTACAATTTTTGATAAATACCTAAATATTTGGCTGTTTTGGCCATATGAAAAATAGTAAATGATTTTTAAAAATTCTGAGAAAAATATATGTTCAATATGGGACTATATTCTACTAAATCTCATAAAAGGAAATTTGTTTGTACTGATTTGGTATTTTTCATAAAAATAGACTAGTTATGAGTAAATGAATTAAATATGTTATGTGAAGTAAGAAAATTAGAAAATAGGATTTTATGGCTTGAGAATCCTATATGAGGTATATGCAGATTTTTTATGAGGGTTTTGGTTATTGGTGATGAAATCTTATGAGTTTGACATTTTAGAATGATTAAATGCATTATTTAGTAAAGTGTAAACAATTAAAATAAATTGTTTATAAATTTAGGAAATGTTATTCTTTCAATATCATTATACCGAAATATTGGTATGAATTTTATTGTAGAATTTCTATCTTTTGTGTCGGGATTACTATTTATGAGTTACTATTCACGAGTTACCATTCATGAGTTACTATTTACGAGTTACTATTCACGACAAAATTGGTTTCTTTTTCTGACCAAATTATAGTTGATTTATGAATATTACTCTTGAAATTAAATCCATATTTTGATCATATTATTTTTATTATCATATATAACATTTTTATAACTGTGGTGTTGAAATTCTCTTTCACTTGAGTGTAAAGATGGGTAGATTGTTGGTATGATCATGACTATGGGTTCTCTTTGGCCACTAGTGCAAAGTTGAATTGTTGACTGGCATGATCATGACCATTGAATTTATAACTGAATATCTTTAGCTTAAGTGCAAAGGTGAATTGATCAACATGGTTATAATTATTGTTTATATAATTCTGAATTGATAATATATTTCTTTGAGATATTAATATATTTGGCCTGTAGTGCAAATATGAACCGTTGAGGAATATCTTTGGCCTGTAGTGCAAAGATGAATTGTTGATGAATATCTTTGGCCATAGTGCAAAGATGATCTGTTGATGAATATCTTTGGCCCGTAGTGCAAAAATGAAATTGTTAGTATGATTATAAACAGGAACTGTGATTTGGTATAATCGTGATCTTTGATGTTTCAGGTAAAGACATGTGATGAAAATTATCTTCGTCCTGGGTACGAAGAGGAATTTAGAATCACAATTATGATTATGAGATATTCATATGATTGTGAAAAGGAATTGTTAATTGATGTTACAGGGATAAAACATTATTGGTGAATTTTTAACATGGAGAAGATAATAGACTTTATAGTCTATTTGACTCTTCTAATGGATTACTCGTTCCGCTGCAACTATGGTTGAAAAGTTTTATCATCTACCATATGTTCTAAATCTCTGATTTATTACTGATAAAGGCTATTGATAATTTAATTATCTTTAGTCATGATATTTTTTACTGGGCTAGTTGTGCTCACCCTTTTGCTTCACAATTCCTTTTCAGGTAATAAGAGTGTAGCTGGGTCGAGCGAGGGTAACGGAGAAATAGAACTGTAGTCTCTAGCTGTGGAGGTTCTTCCTAAGCAGTATAGAAAAGTGTTGTATACATCATTTAGTAGTTATATTTGGTGAATCAAATAGGGTGAGGCGAACCCAACGTTGGAAGGGTGTTTTGCCACTATCATACAAGATGTCTAATGACATACAATCTCGTGTTATCATAAGACAGGGATATGCTCATCTACTTGCTGAGTATATTTACGAGCACTACCTATATAATCTTGGTGTTTGTTTGAAGTATAATTCTCAATTAGAGACAGTGGAGATAATGATATGTCAAGAGAAGACTCACCATTGGGAAGAATATGATAGTAATCTTCTTATTTTTCTTTGGGGTCTATTGGGTCAACCAAGGATAATTCTGTGTCCATATGATATCTATCATAACCTAGAAGCATGGCCTCCATGTACGAAGGTTTCCTTGAGCACTTTCCAAAGATTCTAATTTCTAAAACAGTTTTTGACTATACCTTTATGTAAGGTGTCATTGTGAGGTGCTGTCCACGGTTGGGACATGAGTCACATTTGGTATATATTTGTATCCAAACTCACAGCATATGTGTTGTTGTATTTTACACGATAATTATTGTAATAAAGTTGTAGTTATTTTCTGTACCATATATTTGGCGACTCAGAATAGGTTAGATGGAATGGACTTATTTTGGGGTCGTCACATCTGTATAGACTGGAGTGTCAGTTTCCAAGCTTTCAGAAAACCCAACATCAAGTATGTCCTTGAACTTTTTTTCAGATCTTTCGAACTTCTTGAAGCCGAGTTGGATTCCGGTTATAACACGCCATTCTTCCATTTTGAGGGTTCGAAATATATGGGTATTTGGTTTCAGACCTCTTATGAGAGATAGCTGAATGCGATTCGGGCGAATCTAGAGGTTTAATGGATTTAGGCTTTGAAGAGGATTCTAGGGTTTAAAAAAGAGAGTGAGAGAGGTTCGATAGTTTCTGATAACTAGTTTGAGATTTTGAATTTGTCTTTATGACATTTCCTTCTGACTCTATATAAGCTGTGATGTGTCAACCATTCATTGGTTGCACGATGCTCAGTAAGAACCTGTAACTCCCCATAAACTTTTCAGTTTGATGTTCCTTTTAAGAGAATAGGCATTTTTGACGTGGATTAACCGTTGACCTTTTTCAGTACGTATAAGTAGCTTGGTGAGGTAGCTATAGACTCTCTACGTTTTTCTTTGTCGACTCAACGATCGTCTTCTGAGAGATGCTTCAGTGGATGTTTTGACACTAATCCTCATTTTTAAACTGCATAGCTTAACCACTGATGTACTTTATGAAAGTTTGGGCACTTAACTTCTGAGGTGAGTCTGTAGGACATCTTTCCAACCGGTATTCGAACTTATCTCCTCATGATCTGAATAGTTGGGCATTTGTCTAGTTCTTCCAATCTCCTCATGAGCTAGTGTATCCTCTGGGAAGACTGCGATTGTTGAGTCTACTCTACGACCGTTGAGGTTGTACTACGATCGTTGAGTTTACTCCAATATCTACTCTACGATCGTTGTCTGTCCTGGTTCTTGAGATGAACTTGACTAAGCATTCCTTCTAGGTTAAGGTAGCTCATGAAGGGCCAACCTCTTAGAGTGAGCTAAGGGTCAGATTTGTCCTTGCGGCGCTTTCTAGATGAAAAACTTTAGAAGTGGTTAGCACTAATATGTCATTTGACCTTTTCTGATGGGGAGTTCATCAACCAACTCTAGACATTTGCATTGGCTGTAATCGTGGTGTCCTTCTGCTCTTATACTATGATAAGGTGTTTGATTGTAGGCGCTTCACAATTTTGAGTTGGGTGACTGACAAGGTTATCAGTAGTACGTTTTGAGACGTTCTTACTGACTATAGATCTTCATTTGGTTCATCAGCCACAAAATTTTGGGACTCTGTAACTGGTACATTGCTTCATAGTATATTTATGATATTTTTAGCACTGCTATTTTGTTAGCAGATCACTGGTCCCCCATGGTTGATACTTTCTTCTCAGAGAGGTGTGAGTTATTCTTCATGTGTATCAGAAGGCTGCCTTACATATCTCCTTCTGACTGAAGTCATCATTATCAATTAAATCTTCTTATATCATAGACATGGATATCTTCAGGACTGATCACTCTAAGATCATTTAACAGCTCTATGAACGTAGTATTTCTTGTCAGTTTGTGCTTGCGAAGTTCTGCTTCTATGATGAGTTCCTTGAGGGATCTTCTTAGCTGATATGCTTTGGATGATAGAGCATAAATGACCCTTTTTATCTTAGGGTGAATGGTCTGCTTCCATATGGAGATTAGTAACCATGTGAGCATCATTCATGTTAGCTCAGCAAGTCTTCAAGGACATGCTTTGACAAATAGGGATTTTGTCAGAATCATTTCTGAAATGTCTTAAGCCTTCTGCTGGTTGAATCGTCTTGACTGAGGTCCTCTGCTTCAGCATTCCTTAGTGTGGTCAGATAGACCAAGCACCTGCAGGTTAGATAAATTTCTATTTTTGGTACCCATGGTTAAATATGTCCTGCCAGGTTAACTTTCAAAATTCCTGTTCCTCATATGTTTGAATTTTCATCATATTTATCACCAACAATCATATTCATGCATGTATCCAAGTTAGATATGATATCTTAAGATGCATGATGATGAGTGTGTGCAAGATTAACCATTTTAATAAAACACTCCTTTTCTTTTATGGTTCCATCATTTGCTTGATTATGTTCACAGGGTTTGAATGTTCACAGAGTGAGAATCAACTCTATCACTTATTTGTATCTGGTTGATTCATGGAGGTGATCAGTTTCTACGAATCTTCAAGATACTCTTGTAGAACTGATCATACTCTATGTGTTATCAAAAACTTAGAACATAGGTTTGTACATACACACTAACCCATCAGCAAAGATTTCTCCACTTAAGATTAATTAAAACTTGATTTGCTTATGACCTATTTCAGGCTTCTTTCAAGATGTTATCTTTAACCTAAAACTTGGATGGATAGAAAGTTTGTTAGCATTTGAGTTTTTAACCTCAGTGTACTTTCTCTCTTTCCCTTTTTAGGTAGAGTATGGTCTCTTGATAGAATATTGTTTTAGTGCATAAGGTGATGCAATATGATGTACATATTTATATTAATGAGGAACCGTATCTTTCTACTGTCAGTTTCTTAACAGTCATTTATCTTTGGTATACTGAGGTTAGGCATTGATGTGCATAATTTTTCATTCACTCCTGATAGCTTGTTGCTCCAGTTGTCCTTCGATCAATCAGTCAAGTCTTGAAGATGTAAGCTAAGAGAATCTTGGCATCTTAACTTCTTTAACATCCTTGAGTCCACAAGGTTCACATCCAGCTGCTGGTTGGCCAAATACTCATTTGAGAAGTTCTTCTTTCTTCTCTGGATAAGCACTTCTTATCATATATAGCCTTTTCATCTTTCAGGCTGGTGGATGCATGACTCTTTGCTGTTGATGTCTCTTGAGCTTCCTTGTCTTGTCTTCAGACTACAAGATTGACTGTGACCAAGGATTGGTCTTGTTGTTATGTCATTTAAGAACATGGACCAATCTGAGCAGCTTCAGGTGCATATACCCATGTACCTGTACATAATACTTCCAATGTGTGAGCTCATCTGTACTTACAAGTGACTTACTACTAAACTAAGTTTAGAACAATGTTTATGCCTATGATCAGACTCAAAGCAATTAGCTTTTGAATATAGCATGAGAACTTACTTTGATACCAATTGTTAGTTCCCAGGCACACAATCGATCTAGAAGGGGGGGGGTTGAGTAGATCCTTTTAATTTTCAAATACTTTTCTCATTTATTTTGTATTGCTAATGAATTAGCATATGACAAATGTAAGACCCCGAATTTTATGAAATAAAAATATTCAATTTTTCTATAATTATTATTCTATTTAGTAAATGGTTAAATTGATAAAAGGTAAAAGTTAATGGTGATATTTGAAAATTTTATAAAGAAAGCAAGTTGTTATAAAATATTCGTTGTGTCGGGAAATATTCGTACGACGGCACAATTATTGGTGGACCCCACAACGGAAGTATTGTTGTAGTTAGAAAACGACAGAATTATCTTTTTATAAAAATAACGGCGAAAGTGTTACCGTTAAAACTGTTGAACTACCCGGTAGTAAAAGTACAGTAATATGCGTGGTTGCATAGTAGCACACGTAATTGATTATTGATGCTTACGTGAGAAGTCACTCAGTTATACTCAATTATTGCTACAGTAATTGCTGCATCATATCTCTCATATTATTGATTCAATTATTGTCACAGTATCATCTGCATAATATTTTATATTATTAAATCAATAATTGAGACGATAAAGTTATTCATATTATTATTTACAATATTGACGATGTCTAAAAAGTTCTGTCGAGGAGAGGTTTGGTCACCTAATTGCGCGCCAATAGGGAGAAATCCTTATCGAAAAGTCGTCTCTTTTTTGGGAATAATCTGGTTGTTAAATATTGTGAGTTATAATATTAATGATAAATAAGTTCATGTTAATTAAAGATAAAATTAGTATTTCTATTGTGTTGAGATTATTAGTGTTTGTGGGAATCGATAGTTATTTCGATAATAATTGATTTCTAGAGGTTATATTGACCAATCGGATAATTAATTGGATAAATGAGCAATTAATTACAATTAATTCACATGCTTACAACTATTTGTTCACATGTGTGTACTATTGATTCACATGCATGTACTATTAGGAGATGTGGTGCAAGATTGATAATACTTGCATGACTAAATCAAAAATGGAGGTATAGATGAAGGTATTATACTGTAATTATTTTATTCACATGATTTTACTATTGATTCACATGATTGTACTATTGATTCACATGATGTACTATTAGGGGAGGTGGTGCAAGTTTGATAATACTTGCAGGACTAAATTAAAAATGAAAGAAAAGATGAAGGTATTGTACTGTAATATTTTGAGCCCCAAAACGTGCAATTATCGAAACTATATTTTCCTATAAATAGAAACTCATTCTTCCTTCATTCTCACCAATTCACTAAGACTCACATGAGCAATTATAGAGAGAGAAGCTATAGGAAGAAAGAAGAAGAGAAGTCTGCTACTTCACTATTCCAGTATCCAGTCTTCTTCTGAGGTAAGGGGTATTATTTATTTCATATTCTGATGAGATATTAATTTTTGTATTCATATGAATATTATTTTCGTTCAATATTCGTAAGGAATATCATTTTCGTTCAATAATCATTGTCTTCGTTTAATATTCGCTTACAATATTATTTTCATTCAGTATTCGTAAGGAATAGTATCTTCGTTCAATACTCGTAAGGGGTATTATTTATTTCATATTCTGAAGAGATATTATTTTTTATATTCGTATGTATATTATTTTCGTTCAATATTCGTAAGGAATATCATCTTCGTTCAATATTCGTAGGAATATTTTTTTCGTTTAACAGTCGTAAGGGGTATTATTTCTTTCGTATTCGTAAGGGATATTATTTGTTGTATTCGCAAGGGATGTTATTTTTCGTATGGTAAGGGGTATTATTTATTTCATATTCTGAAGAGATATTATTTTTCGTATTCGTATGAATATTATTTTCGTTCAATATTCGTAAGGAATATTATCTTCGTTCAATATTCGTACGAATATTATTTTCGTTTAACAGTCGTAAGGGGTATTATTTCTTTCGTATTCGTAAGGGATATTATTTTGTTCAATATTCGTATGAAATAATATTTTCTTCCATACTCTGTAGTATGTAAGTAATATTATTTTATTTCGTATCCCTAGTTCTACACTCATTTTGTTGAAGTATTGATTCTATATTCCATGAAATTAGTAGAATATTCTTGATATTTGCACTTCATCTAGTATCTTTTCATGAAAATATTATTCTGAGTATTCTTGATAATTATTGATCTTTTCATGCTGAAATACTATTCACGAGTTACTATTCATAGGTTACTATTCATTCGATTACTATTCACTCAAATAATATTCACTCGGATATTCGGGACACTTTTCGTGCTAGAGTACTATTCACGAGTTACTATTCACTCGAATATTATTTATTCGGATGTTTTGGACACTTTTTATGTCGGGGTACTATTCACGAGGTACTATTCCCGAAGTACTATACCCGGGGTACTATTTATGACAAAATTTAATTTCTTTTCTGTCCAAATTATTTTTTATACATGAATATTATTCTTGAATTTTACTTCACAAAACAGTATCATGTTGACAATTATGATATTTTTAAACTCTGGATAAATTTAAAGTCTTTAATATTTATCCTATAATTCGTTTGATTAATGCTTATATCATTGTCATCATCCTCATGCTTATATTGTGATGAAAGTCATCTTTGGCTTACATGCATAGATGGACTGTTGATTGGTATAATTATGACCAGAAATCGTTCGTTATAATCATGACCCGTAATGTTATAAATGATGTGATAAAAGTCCTCAGTGGCTCGTAGTGCATTGATGGACAGTTGTTGGTATGATTATGACCAGGGATAATTCGGTATGATCATGACCATTGGTGAAAACACGAATATCCTTGGCCCATAATGCATGGATAATTTGTGGTTGTGATACTATTTATTGAGCTGAGTCTCATCAATAAAATTGATGATAAACTCTTAAATCATAGAAGTTAGTAGATATCATACTCTATTTGACTCTTCTAATGGATTGCTTGTTCCGCTGCAGTTAAACTTGAAGTTTATTGTATTTTATCAGTTTAACATTGTTAAAGGCTAACGATAATTTATTCTGCATTATCTTAGTCATAATATTTCTTACTGGGCTAGTTAAGCTCACCCTTTGCTCTCATTGTTCTCTTCAGGAAATGAGAACATAGCCGCGACTAGTCGAGGAACGGAGTGATGGTTCGAGATGGTGCATTAGTAGTCCTCACTATTCTGTGAAATAGTGTGATAGTATTGAGGACTTATTTTGAGTTTGAATTCTGTCTAGAAGATAATATTTGTATTAAAACACACAGCTCATGTTGTATATTTAAGTTTGTATTTGTATTCTGTACCATGTATTTGGTGACTCAGAATGGGTGATGTATACCTATTTTGGGGGCGTCATAACAAACATAAGAATCTTTTCAAGCATAACGGAATAAGTAAAAGATCCCCTTCATTGATATATTCATAATCATACATACATTGTTCTTAGAGTTAGTTAAGTTGTAAGTAGTTAATACATACATAGCAGTTATAGCAGTTAGGTATATAATGTAAATGACATAAAGTAAATGACATAAGGGGTTTTAAGTGGTTCAGAGACTTAAGCTCCTAATCCACTCTTCTACTTTCAACTAGCAGGATTTCCACTAAGGAAGGGCAGCACCCTGAATCACTAATATTCCCTCAAGCCCAGCAGCCTTGGAAATTCAGTTCACTAAGAACTCTTCAAGGCCAGCAGCCTTGGAACTTCTCTAGTTCCCTAGGAACTCTTCAAGCCCAGCAGGCTTGGAACTTCATTTAGTCCCTCTGGACAAGGACCCCTCAGGCCCTGGCTTTTTGTTGTTGTTGGTGTTGTTGTTGTTGTTGTTGTTAGTGCCTTGCTGCTAAGATATCTTTAAGCTTGAACATCTTTAGTACTTAGCTGCTTGGCATGGTCCTTTTGGCATTCTGCTTCGAGTCTGGACCACATCTTCTCTGGTACAGTTGATCTTCATTCTATTATGCTCATCTTCATCCATTGTCAACTGTGCACCATCACCATTTGGGTCTACTAGGTGTTTGAGCTTTTGGTTGACTTCGTCTGGCACATAGCATCCCCTGAACCCTTCTTGATTGGTTTGCAGACATGGCTCTGCACTTGTTCTGTAAGACCCCGAATTTTATGAAATAAAAGTATTCAATTTTTCTATTTAGTAAATGGCTAAATTGATAAAAGTTTAAAGATATGGGTGAAATGTGCAAATTTTTCAAAATACGCAAGTGGTTATAAAATATTCATTGTTGTCGGGGAATATTAGTTTGGTCGTGAAATATTCTTTCTGTCGGGGAATATTCATACGACGACGCAGACATTTGTGGGCCCCATAACAGAATAACGGTCGGATGAAGAAAATGACAAATTTGAGTTTTTATAAATAACAGCGTAATTGTTACCGTTAACACTGTTGGAATGCCCGGTGGTTAAAATACAGTAATACGCGTCGTCACACAGTAGCACACGGTATTGCACAGTATTTTTGAATTATTGATTCTTACGTAAGAAGGCACTACTCAATAATTGTTACAGTAATTACTGTTCAATATTTTATTTTATTGATTCAATAATTACTGCGTTGAAATTTTATATTATTGTTGTTCAATAATTATCACTGCACAGTATTTCCCATTATCAGATCAATAATTCATATTATTTGAATATATTATTAAATAACATTATTGACAATGTCTAGAAAGTTCTGTCTAAGGAGAGGTTTGGTCACCTAATTGCGCACCAGTAAGGAGAAATCCTTATCGGAAAGCCCCCTCTTTCCTGAGAACTGCCTGGTTGTCATTATTGTGATTCTGTAATATTATTTGTGAATAATTAATTATTGATTCATATGATAAGAAAATATTTATTTGACGTGGATATAAATGATGGATTTATTTATGTGGTTATAAATGAAGGAATTAATGTTGAGGTGTTACATCAGTATTTTGTCGGATTCGAGGTATTGAAAATCAAATTAGGGTTTTTGAGAAATTTTGCGAGGGTTATAACTTTTAATCCGACCGTTGGATCGTGGTAATATTTGGATATGTTATACATATATAAGTTGAGTATATGTCCACAAATTTTGAACCGTTAAAAATGAACGTATGATTTGTTATGAATTTTACGAGATGATTGGCTCAGAAATTGTTGAATTTTCAGAGTTAATCATTTTGGTGGAAAATTCTAGAATTGGTGGGCCCCACTCTTGGTTGGTGAAAAAATGTGCTGAGATTTTTATTCAAATGCGGTGGGTGGAAATAGCAGCAGGTAAAGCCATCAGGTTACAGGTTAAGTCTGCTTCAGCGTGCTAACATTTTCCTATAAATAGAGGGCTAAGTTAGAATTAAAAATCACACCAGGATTCATAAGTTTTCTCTCTTTTTCTCTCTAGATTATCGAGTGTATTTTGTGAGTATTTAGATACTTGGTGAGTTGCTATTCATCAGTGCAAGTTTCCTTCAGCGTCATATCCGATATCCAGTCAGAAGTGCTGCTCTTTTGAGGTAAGAGATAGTAAGAGATTTTAAGGGTTATTATATTTTTCAGTTCGTAATTCTTCTGACCTTCATAAAATTATGAAAAAAATTTAAAATGATATTTTGATGAGTTTTATTGATTGTGTCCAAAAATGGTGATTTTTGGATGTATAGATTAAGAGTTATGAATTTTATGGGAAAAGACTATTTTAAAAGTAACCGCTTATAACTCCTTGTGGTTAACTCCAAAAATGATGAAATTTTTATTGAAAGTATATCTATATAATATCAGTGTACTCTGTGAATTTCAGAATTTTTGGATAAAATTACAATTTATGATAAATGTCTAAATATTCGGCTGTTTTGGCCATATGAAAAATAGTAAATGAGTTTTAAAAATTATGAGAAAAATATATGTTCAATATGGGACTATATTCTGCTAAATTCCAGAAAAGAAATATTTTTGGAACTGATTTGGTATTTTTCATAAAAATAGACTAGTTATGAGTAAATGAATTAAATATGTTATGTAAAGTAAGAAAATTGGAAAATAGGATTTTATGGCTTGAGAATCCTATATGAGATATATGCAGATTGTTTATGAGGGTTTTGGTTATTGGTAATGAAATTTTAAGAGTTTGGCATTTTAGGATGATTAAATGCATTATTTAGTAAAGTGTAAACAATTAAAAATAAATTGTTTATAAGCTTAAGAAATATTATTCTTTCAATATCATTATATCGAAATATTTGTATGTATTTTATTGTGAAATTTCTACCTTTTTGTGTCGGGTTTACTATTCACAAGTTACTATTCACGAGTTACTATTCACGAGTTACTATTTATGAGTTACTATTCACGAGTTACTATTCACGACAAAATTAATTTCTTTTTCTGACCAAATTATAGTTGATTTATGAATATTACTCTTGAGATTAAATCTATATGTTGATTATATTGATTTTATTATCATAAATAACATTTTTATAACCCTAATGATGATATTTCTCTTTGACTTGAGTGTAAAGATGGATAGATTTTTGGTATGATCATGACTATGGGTTTCTTTTGGCCAGTAGTGCAAAGTTGAATTATTGACTGGTATGATCATGACCATTGAATTTATAATTGAATATCTTTAGCTTAAGTGCAAAGTTGAATTGATCAACATGGTTATAATTATTGTTTATATAAATTCTGAAATGATTATATATTTCTTTGAGATATTAATATATCTGGCCTATAGTGTAAATATGAACTGCTGATGAATATATTTGGCCTGTAGTATAAATATGAACTGTTGTTGAATATCTTTGGCCTGTAGTGCAAAGATGACCTGTGGTTGAATATCTTTGGCCAATAGTGCAAAGATGAATTGATGATGAATATCTTTGGCCAGTAGTGCAAAGATGAATTGTTGATGAATATCTTTGGCCCGTAGTGCAAAGATGACATGTTGTTGAATATCTTTGGCCAGTAGTGCAAAGATGAACATGTGTTGAGATGAACATGACCAACTGGTGATACAAATGAATATCTTTGGCCGTAGTGCAAAGATGAAGTTATTAGTATGATTATGAACAGGAAATGTGATTTGGTGTAACCATGATTTTTGATGTTTCAGGTAAAGATAGGTGATAAAAATTATTCGTCCTGGATGAGAAGAGGAATGTAGAACTACAACTATGATTATGAGTTATTCATATGATTGTGCACCAGAATTGTTGTTTGATGTTACAGGGATAAAACATTGTTGGTGGATTTTTAACATGGAGAAGATAATAGACTTTATAGTCTATTTGACTCTTCTAATGGATTGCTCGTTCCGCTGCAACTATGGTTGAAATTTTTATCATCTACCATATGTTCTAAATCTCTGATTTAATTCTGTTGAAGGCTATTAATAACTTATTTATCTTTAGTCATGATATTCTTTACTGGGCTAGTTGTGATCACCCTTCTGTTTCACAATTCCTTTCAGGTAATAAGAGTGTAGCTGGGTCAAGCGGGGGTAACAGGGGAATAGAACGGTGGTCATCATTTAGTAGTTATATTTGGTGAATCATCTAGGGTGAAGCGAACCCAATATTGGAATGGTGTTTTGTCACTATCATACCAGATGTCTAATAACATACAACCTCATGTCATCATAAGACAGGGTTATGCTCATCCACTTGCTGAGTATATCTATGAGCACTACCTATATAATCTTGGTATTTGTTTGAAGTATAATTTTCAATTAGAGACAGTGGAGATAATGATATGTCAAGAGAAGACTCACCATTGTGAAGAATATGATAGTAAACTTCTCATTTTTCTTTGGGGTCTATTGGGTCAACCAAGGATAATTCTGTGGCCATATGATATCTATCACAACCTAGAAGCATGACCTCCTATGTACAAAGATTTCCTTGAGCACTTCCCAAAGATTCTAATTTTTAAAATAGTTTTTGACTATACCTTTATGTAAGGTGTCATTGTGAGGTGCTGTCCACGGTTAGGACATGAGTCACATTTAGTATATATTTGTATCCAAACTCACAGCATATGTGTTGTTGTATTTTGCACGACAATTGTTGTAATAAAGTTGTAGTTATTTTCTGTACCATGTATTTGGCGACTCAGAATAGGTTGGATGGAATGGACCTATTTTGGGGTCGTTACATGTTCTGTTTCAAATTTTGGTTCATGGTGATTCGTAGAGTGGCTCTCTGAATCTTCTTTTTCCTCTGCCACTTTCATGAATGCTATCTTCTTGTCCTTCTCGTTTCTCAGCTTAACTGCCATCTTCAGTGGCATTCTCATTTTTGTTGAGTGTAACTTTAGTCTGTTCGAGTCCTTCTTCAAAGTTGCTTCACTTCCACTTTTGTAGTCTCACTGTCATTGAGACTTGTTATGTTTAGTTCTGGTGGAACTCATAGAGTCAACAATAGCATTCCAACAACTCAACGATTTTGCAACTTAGCAACATCAGTAGTTTTTGATCTTTGAAGCTCTGGCTGATATATACTCCTTCCCAATCTTCCGTTGGGATATAGCCGTTGAAAGCTATTTAAATTACTTCACAGATCTCGAGTTATTTAGTGTAGACTGCAGATGTGACATGACATCCCCTTTATGACTTTTTGTCACTACAGTCTATTGTTTCAGCTACCCCGTCAGAGATGTCACTTTGATGTCTCAGGCAGGTAGTCAACTTTATTTCCTCCTTCTGATTTCTCGATCAGAGGTTGTTCTTTTGCATCAATGCTCTCAATAAGCTCTGTTCGAATATCAATCTTCAGATTGAATCGTTGCTAATGCTTCAATCTTCAGATGACCGAACTTTACGATTCTGATGCAACTGTTCTAGGACCTGATCGTAGTGTCTTGTTGAATGTTGCTCATTGACAGGTTGAGACAACACTATGATCCTTAATAGTGTTCATTGAATCTTCAAAGTAGAACACCTATTCCTTCTCTTGTGCAGTGCTTTAACACTTCTGTTTGCCTTGACAGATCTCAGGAATTGATAGCTTGACTCCTTGTTCTGGCCTCTTCTGAATAGCAAGACACTTCAGATTTGTGGCATTTCCAGCTCACTTTCTCCTTGTGATCTCCCGTTCACTTATCATCAATGGACTGACCCAATGCTTAATCACTTTAGCCTTGTTCTTCATAAGCAGACCAGTATCTCCATGTACACTTCATCAGTTCCTGCTTTGATTGGCAAACACTACGATCCTGGTTATTTTCAAGATCGTTGTCTTCTGTTCACTTGACAGCTACTGCACTTGCTGACTTTCCTTAGTCAGTCACTTTTATTAGAGTCTTCTTCTGATCAACTTGTGGAAGACTTCATCCTGAATGGCTTCACAACTCAATCTGGATGTTGATTGGATGGGTTCTTAGATCTTCTATTAGCTTACATGTCATTCGTTGAGTGCTCTCTAGTTTCTTTCAAGTGGGATGTATCTTTGTAGCTCAGACCAGAGGCTTTATACTTTGGATATTCTGGGAGTGCTCATTTGTTGAGAATCGTATTTGCTCTACGATTCTGCCTTGGCGTTGTGAGCACTTTTGTTGAAGTCTTAGTTCTGCACTCTATTGTGCACACACACTATAACTCCGAGATCAGATGTCGACACACTACGATCTCTGTCCTTAAGCTTGATGTCTTCATCTGATCTGGCTTGACTACGATTTTTGCTTCTTATTTGATCAGTAGACTCTACGACTCCGAGTGTGGTCTACGATTCTTGACTTGACTTTGGCAGATACTCGATTGGCTCTTAGACAGGCTGTCTCTACAATTCTGAACATGACTTCCCCAGCAGACTATGGCTCCGAGGAAGTTCTTCTCGAAACACTACGATCCTTCCTCGTCTCTCCTGGCAGTCTACGAACTCCGAGATCCACTATCTTGCAGACTACGATTCTGCCTTGATAGTTCTCGAGTTTTCCTTGACTTTCCTGGCAGACTACAATTTTTGGTTCAGTGCTCGACGATCATACAAGCCTATCTATTACATTATAAGATCAACCTAACAAGCTTGATCAATCTACATTTATAGTCCTTGTACATCATTTCTTTTTAAGGACTTTACAAAGTTGTTTTGCTTATGTAGGATCAATCTAACATATTTGATCAATTCATTCTAAATCCTTGTACATATGTTCCTATTATCTATCAAAGGACTTTACAGCTTTTCTTAATGCAAGCATACTTGCATATTCATTCATATATATATATATATATATATATATATATATATATATATATATATATATCATAATCAAATCATATATAAATAGGAATATCATTCACATGCTTATTCCTGACAAATTGTAATCGTTGAACTAGTAAGGTAAGCTCTTCCCAATCCTTTCCCATTCCTTTGCCACTCCAATTTTTACAAGAAACTAGAATGCCATTGCCGAATGGCCTGAAAAGAATATGAAGGGGCTACTATATTGTGTAGTTACAATTATCATCAATGTGGCTGTTATATGGATGTTATCCTTGTTAATGTGCTTAGTTAATCTGAGATTCATTGAGGATCTAAAAGCCAAAAGGCTGGAACTAAGTGGCTAGTAATATATGTACTATGTATAATTGTGGATTGCAACTTGAAAAGAACCTAAAATAGGGCAAGTCTCACTACA
This sequence comes from Panax notoginseng, assembly GCA_016801055.1. Lineage (NCBI taxonomy): Eukaryota > Viridiplantae > Streptophyta > Magnoliopsida > Apiales > Araliaceae > Panax > Panax notoginseng. Next base: position 133,005,861 of record CM029023.1, read on the forward strand.
AAGAAAACGACTATTTTCGACGGACGTATCTTCGACGGACAACATTCGGTCGAAATAAGCTTAATTCCGAGGGAATAATGCGTCGACTATAAGTCCCTCGAAAATAGCATAATTCTGACGAAATTCTGTCGAAATTAGAACTCTACAAGTGGCGCTAAGATTCCGGCTAGTGGGAAAACTAATTTCGACGAACTAAAGTTAATTCCGAGGGAAGTTTAGTCGAGTTTAAGTTGTTTTCGAGAGACGTATTCTCGACGAAAATTCCATCGGAATTAATGAATAAAATATATTCATCTTCTGCAGCTGATCCTTTTCATTTCACACGCTCAGTTTCTCTCTCTCTCTCTCTCACTCTCCGGTTATCGGTACCCCCCACCCCCTACCCCTACCACCGGTCCCCCCTCCCCCAGCCAGCAGTTCCCCCCACCCGGCCCCACCCCCTCCCCCTCCCCCACCCCCTCCCTTTCCCTTTCCCCCGATTTCCTCCCACTCCCCTCCACAGTCACCCCCACCCTCCCTTTCCCCCGGTTTCCCCCCACCCCCTTCCACAACCACCTCCACCACCAACGGAGGCCTAGATGCTGCAACCACATACCACTGCCCAGATTCTCCTCCTCGTTCAAGGTAAGTGCTTCCCAATTTTTTTTAGGGTTCATATATACATTTGATATAATTACTGAAATTTGGATGAATTTGTGAGCTGTCAATATAATTGCTGAAATTTGGATAAATTTGTGAGTTATTGATATAATTGTTGAAATTGGGTGTATACTTAAATTAGGAAATTACTTTTGGGTTTATTTTGTGCAATATTACAACTTCTACAAGTGTATATCATCCTATGTATTGTTTGAATTTGCTTTTCGTTATGCAATTCCGTATTTTGCTTGATATTTCCGACTGAATTTCCCACGAAAATTCTGTCAAAATTTTGGAGATGCAAAATTTATGGGCCCTACAAACTATTTATATATATGTTACTTAATTTTCTAATACTAAAATTCAGTAATTAAGTAACATTTACTTAATTATTTTCCAACTAATAAAATAAAAATAATAAAAATTTACTAAAATAATATATAATAAAAAAAGAAATAAAATTAAATTAAGCAACTTAATTAAGTAAATATAATAAATAAAACAAATTATATTTAATACAATAGTATAATATTATATAATACATAATAAAAATAAAATGAAAAGAAAATGAAATTAAAAATTAATTTAAAATAAATAACTTAATTAAAAATTTAATGTAATTTAAATATATAATTTTATATTTAATTTAAAATAAAATGAAATAAATTTTATTTTGAGTAGGCCAGACTCAGCCCCTATTTTAGGTGTATTTGGTATACTATTTATGAAATTAAGAAGCTTAGAAAAAGGACTGTTACGGACTGAATTTAGGCACAAGGAGATAGGTTGGGTTGTGGGTAATAATGATGATAATATGGGTTTATGATGTAAACCTATAGTTATGAATCTGGTAACACAAAATTGTGCACACCACGAGTTTGTTAAAAGTCTCAAGTGGACTGTTTTGATTACAAATTGATTACTAGAAAGAATTAAGAGCTGGGACAAATTGGTATTCTATATGAGGTTATAATCAGAGTGAATAAGCATGCCAGAATGAAACGAAACTCAACTATAAGCCAAAGGAAACAAAGGCACTGTAAGGGCTGTTTTGTGCAGCCAATTGAAATTGAAATGGTTGTGTTATAATCTCTACAAATCTATAATATAAAACAGAGCAGAGAGAGAAAATACATAAATGTCCCATCAAAGTTCCACGTCAGCAACTATCTCTCATTTCCCCGTATTCAAATTTTAAACCCTATTTCTCTCTCTCTCTCTCTGTTCTTACACACACAGAGCTGAGCTGAGAGATAAAATTTGGCTTCGAATACCCAGCCCTAATTCCAACCCCAAATCTCTCTCAACTCCCCTAAATCTATTTGTCCTTAGACACACACTCGATCTCTCTCAACTCCCTAAATCTCTTATCTCTCATACCCGGTCCTAATTCCAACCCCAAACCTCTCATACCCAACTCATACACCACGCCGTCGAGAGCGGCGTCACTTTCCTCGACACTTCTGATGTGTATGGCCCGCATACCAAAGAAATCCTACTCAGAAAGGTATTATTCCGGCATCCAGGATTATAATGATCTCTATTACCAGCACCGAATTGATACTCGGGTTCCCATTGAAGTCACAGTATAATTCTGTGGATGCCCCAAGCTTCTATTCATGTGTGAAAAAATCTTATTCATAGCCCCGAGCAATTTTCATGTGGGTCTGTAGTGTTTGTATTATCATGATGTTAAACAGATGAATTTATTTATATCTGAACTTTTTCGTTTTCACTATATTTTGTATTTGATCAGGTTTTTTTTATACTTTTCTGAAGGAAGCAGTAACTCCTTGCTCATCATTTTGAACTTGGGCTCTGTTAATTAGGTAATATGCAGGCCACTTTAGTTTTTCCATTTTCCACCATCACCAGAAGCACCTTATGATCTATCGTGTTAGCATGTTATATACCCAATTTTTTTTTATCTTCTTGAAAATTTTGAACAGGTTCGAAGATTCTGTTTGTCAGTACTGGATTAGGTGTGGGAGATTTCACTAAAACCGTAAACTATCACGGGTAAGTTTAGATTTTTCTCATATTACAGATTTATTTCTTTTAGATTTATTTCTCAGATTACCTACTTCTTACAATCTTACTCATTCATCTATTTTTGGCCATTGGTAACAACACCTACAACGAATTCATCTCGCTTAAGGCGTTTTACTTCTACGAATTATTTCAATTTGTTTAATTCATTTGGTAGTGTTTCAATTGTTTAGATTAGCCTTGCTATGACCCTGACTGCTTTTATGTTGAGGATAAGATATGCAAGTAGTTTGGTGAAAAAGGTAAATATTAGAGACTTGGATCCTTAGTCCAACATTTCTTTTATTTATTAACTTTCACAGTACAATAGAGGCTTCCATACTATGTTGATTATGAAAACACTATGCAAGTAGCAGCTGGAGCAAGAATATGCAATATATACCACATAGATCGTTGATTTTTTAGCCATTTCTTTGATTTCTTTCTCTGCTTTCTTTATAGAGGTTGAATAAGGTCCCAATCCCTGCATATATAATTCCGTAGTTTAATATGTCAGAAATAATGATCTACTAAGATGAAAGCAGCCAATATGACTAATATGTCATAGGAGGCCAAACTGCGTTATGATAATATCCATAATTACAAAAGATATGTTGTTTTATCTATAAAATTCAGATTGACTTCGTAAAAATGAGTCTCTTGAAGACAAAATTACAAACTATACCCATAGATATTCAAATTAGGTGAACCAAAACACTAGAGAAACAAATCAAATAGAAAAGACTACCTAACTTTATAGAAATTGGATTTTCTTATGGAACTCGAATGTGTCTCCAATACACGTCATAAGTCATCATTACATTTGTATGTAATAGTTGTTTAGAACCCACCATGAATTTGAACAACAAATGTAATGATAACATTAGTGCTAGACACATTTGAAACCAAAAATTTGAGATCCATCACCATTTCTTATTGATGTTGTTGTATATCGGTCAATTAGGAAACAACTAAACTGCAATGTTTAGCTTATTCAAATAGAATTAACTAAAAAATATAACCTACTCCACTCACCCCACTATGTCAACAAACTACAATCAATAGTTGAAGGCAAAATAAACAACCAACAAACCAATACAAAAACAAATGCCAGCTAGCTGAAAGTTAACTACATAATTACATTATAAATTCAATTTAATTATTGTATTCTATTTGCAAAAGTTAGCCCATTAATAGAATCAGTGGTAACATACAGGGCTGATATTGATGCCAGCCAAATGTTGAAATTAAGGAGTTGAATATGAAATTGCAAAAAAAAGAAAAAAAACAAGAAAGCTTCAATTTAATCCCACAATACATTTGCACTCTACTGAGTTTAGTTTGTTGCCAATAAAAGCAAGAGTTGATTCTTTTTCCTTATACAATTTTCCAAAACCTAGATCTTGAGGACTCGATAGATAGTTTGGTTCGGGTAAAATATATCCTTGGCCTTGTAAAAATATAGTAATAAAAAGACGAACGAATTTTTACAGAATTATATTTCAAAAATCGAAACAGATAATACGACAGAGGTAAAATAAGATCGACTTATGAAGAGCAGAAAGAGAAGCATCAAACATCTATAGCTATCTATACATAAGTGTCCCATCCAAGTTCACATCAGCAGCTCTCTCTCATTCCTCTCATTTCAAATTTCAAACCCTCTATCTCTCTCTCTGTTCTCACACACACAGACCTGAGAGAACACGGAGCTTGAAAAACACAAATAAAAACGCAGAGAGAAATGCGAAGCAGGTCATGCTGAAGAGAGAGAAATACGAGATCAACGAAGCTCTAAGATGTTTACAATTATGTTTCTTGGTTAAATTGATCAGTATTTCGTCTTGGGCTTCCCTTTGTGCGGAGTTATCATGGGCAAAATGGCTCTGTTGGAGTGAATTACACTTCTGCGGTTCAGAATTGGTAATTAAATTTATTGTTCTGCTTCTTAGTCTTGGGTATCAATAAATTAACCTATTTTTTCCCTTTGTGCGTCTGTGTGTTTTGAGCTACTGGGATCAATTAACAATGTCTTAAAGCTGTTTAACAAAATGTCTCTAAGAGTTCAACATATATCCATACCGAATACTTATCTCATCTCCTAAGAACCACTGTTCTGTACTTTGTTGTAATTACTAAACACAATATCAAAGCAATGTGGAGTAAATGTGATTAGGGTGTTAGTGTGCACAATATTTAAGTTACAAAGCTTCGATAACATCGTAACAGTTCTTTCAGATTTTAACTAGTTTTAGTTCTTTATATTGGGTCTTGTAATATTTGTAAATTTTAATCATGACTTACTATTAATAATATAAGCAACTACAATACAAATAACAAATGGTTTTATTACAGGTCTGGTTCCATCATGGTTCTAAAATCTTTAAAAAGTTCTATTTCTGTTCCGGTTCTGATTAACTGTTGAATTGAACCAATCCAAACTGTGAAAATCCCCTTTGTAGACATTTGTGGTCATAGTAATAGGTAGACACCAACAAAAAATAGAGAATGTAAGGAAAACTTTTTCCAGGGGGATAGAAAAGATACTAATATAGTAATATCAGATTAATAAACCCAACAAAGTGCACTCTAATAAACATTTCCATTTTCTCTCGCTTTTCTGTGCTAAATGGGAAAAGTAGTCAATTTTCTAATAGAACTCCAGGATTATAACAAAAGTTGTTCAACTGCTTCTAAAAATATCCTTTAACTCGGAAGATGTTTTTGTTTACAACGAAGAAAAGAATTGAGAGAATATGATGAATACAATAATCCATGTACTCTAGATATATTCAGCAAACTTCTTATTTTAACCAAAAGTAACCTCTTTCTTTACTAGATATTTTAAATGTTAAGGAATCTAGGTCACTATAAAAGGTTGAAATAATATTTAGAGATGAATGAGAATATACCGGTGGCTTTCCATAAGTCTTCAATGCCGACTAGCAGCATGTTTGCAGATCAAACAACTTTACTGTCACAAGAAAAAATAAATAAAATAATAAACATCCAAAATAGGAAAGAAGATAAGATACATAAACAAATTTCCAAGGAAAATGTATCCTTCCACCTGGGATTTCCTGCTTCCATTAGTTAGAAAAAACTAATAATGTAAATGATATATCAACATGTAATGTTAGGACTGCTTCAGAAAACATAGGTTTGTGGTGCCAACAAATGATTTCATAGTGGTCTATAAAAACTTTTAATAGATTTAGGGTATTTGCAATGTACAAGCAGGGCTATTAGGAATTAGGAATGGCAGAATTTGGAAGTGTTCAATTGCAAGCATTCTTAGGAAGCTAATAATCAACTTTTTAAGTTAACAAACACATTAAGCATCAGAAAACTTCAACACATTCTCACAAGTCACCTTCTGATTAATATGGAAGTGAACGTTTTACAGTAACCATTCCAAACAAATTAAAATCACATAAAACCATCCATCTCCTAATCATATCTTGATCAAGAATATAATCATTGACTTTATTTGCATTTGGTGTTATATTTTTTGTTACCAAAATTTTATAAATCTTCAGTTCAAAAATAAAACTTGAGCAATTAGTGGAGATCTAGAGTTCAAGTCGCGGCCTGCGAGGCCTTCAGCTCCATTTTTAGGTACTTGTGGGATAATTATGTTAATATATTTATTAACTATGTGGAGCCATCTTTCTCTTTTGGAAGTTATTGTTGTGTTTTGGCATATGAAAACTGAGATGTATTGCAATGTTTTATGCCGTTTCAAAAGGCTTAGTTTGTTATTCTTATTTCAAAACACGTGTTAGGCCATCAGAAATAATCCTAAGCTCTAATGTCATAAAAGTAATTAGGCAAGATTATGTCTTAAGAGTAATAAGCTACACATAAAACAGAGCGGCTTCAACATCCAACGACCTCAATTAAAACTTCATCATTCGACGGTTAGTAAAAACTTTAACCCAGTTCAGCAAAATTAGAGTTTGAGGATCATTTCCCCCCAATTCAACCCAGTTCAGCAAAATTAGAGTTTAAGGAGAGAGAGAGGAACCTTGAAAGGAGGAGTAAGGCTACGGGAGAAACTAAGAAGAGCAATAACCATCTTCAGCTCTCTCATAACTGTTAAGCTCCATTTTCCCTCTTCTCCACCCGTTCTGTTTTCTTTTCTTCATTAACTGTTAAGCTCTAACACATCCGAAAGGGTTACTAAACTTCATCAATTTCGGTAAATGCTCAACAATTTTGGCAAAGAAGAAATGTAATGCTCAACAACATCAACAATAAAACTAAGTTTTAAAGGTAAGTTAAATGTTTAAGTTATTTTATTAGAAATTTGATAATAAAGTGTTGTAATTAGATATGTTGTAATTGAGTGTGAGTATGAAAGGGATGTTGTGATTGTTGTGTGGAGTAATAAGGGTAGTAAAATCTGGGCTAAACCATAACCAAATATTTATGAGTTCTGTCCTAAAAAGAAATGCACATGTTATGTTCGATAAATTGCCTCTAAGAGGCTGTCAAGTATAAAAAGGGAGAGTTGGTCAAGATTGTTAATAGGAGAGAAAGATTTTAGCATTAACAGTAACTGAGTGATGATAATCTACTTTTTCTGATGCAAAAGTTGCACCAGCCACACATTGATACCAGCCCTAGATTCCAATATGTTTGAGATCGCTTGCTCCAATCTAAGCTTTGATTACATATAGTAATTAACATAATGTCTTCCAATATTTAAGGATGGGAGAAAATTATCTATTATAAGCATCACGTCTCATTGCCGTGTTGATGTAGTGTGACGCCCCAACCATGTGCATACATGTGTAGAATGTAGCTATGATATTTAACCTATCTATACCCAAATATTCTAATCAAAGAAACGCTAAAAGACTATACCTTACAAATGGCTTGATGTGACTGTGGTGCTACATAACATCAACATGATGATGTGATGCAGCAGTGGGATAATTTCATGTAAGAGGAAATTATTTCTGCGTTATATGAGCCAAAGTTTGAAAGTAAATACATGGTTTTTTCTCACTTTTTATCTTTTTGTTTGGGGGAGGGGGGAGATTCTGATTTTTTACATTTGATTAATTTGCAATCAATTCGATATTTTGAAGCTTTTGCCTTTTTCTTTTCTGCAAGTGTTAACTAACAAATAATTTCACTGTGAGTTGCGAGGAAAAATGATATATAACACATTTGTCTACATTTTGACGTGAACTAGGTAATGAGAATGATGCACATATGAGTATAACTATGCCTTTTAACACAATAAAACATTCATAAGCTTGTTGATTAAACTTGGTATCAAGTGATATAGCTTTGCTGCAGTCATCCTCAGCTTGCTGAAAGCTGGAAAAAAAATATTATCAGTCAGTAAGAGCGACCTTTGGATATAAAACTTAATTCTTTGGGAACAAGAAGCGAAAGTATACCATCTTAATTCTAGGTAAGCAGCTGCACGATTGCTGTAGAAAGTTTCATTTGACTTTATAGCTTCAGTATAGTAACTTACAACTTTATTATACTGTTTTCCCTTATATGCAGCATTCCCTTGCAAAGATATTTGTCCTGGTAAATATCTTGTGCTGACATAATATGTAGCTTTTAAATGGTCTACAAAGTTCCAGTACAACATTATACAAAATAATGCAGTCAACAGGTTGGTGATCACAAGTTCACAACTCAAAAGTAGCATTTGAACAAATAATGTAAAAGAATCAACTATAAACATCCATCTGGAGACATGCTTCCTATCCGGGTAAGATTGGAATGTATATGAAAAGGAAAATAGATTAGACGTGTTCACATAATATCACACACATGGTTTTTTTAATGCAAAATTGCAAATACTCTAGGATCGGTTGGGAGGAGAGTGATAAGATAAATTAAATTACTAGGAAGCAATGTGTTTGGCATAGAGCACGATTAGCAAATATTAGAGATACAACTTAACTTTTGAGATCAAACGATGGAATACTAAACTTCAAATTGATGTGTATTTATTTAATTTTAGTTAATACAATTATTAAAATTTTATAGTATATAACAAAAACTATTAATAACAAAATTTATTTCATTATATTCTTTTATGAGTCATACCAATTTTGAACTTTAATATGTCATCGTTTAACCTCAAAAATCAAATTGTATCTCTAATTTTGGAATGGGGGAGTATTACAGTTTAAGGTTGATAAGGTTCACAAGCATGTGAAGAAAAGCCTCATCAACAAGAGAGAAAAAAAAATTATATTTAATTAGTAAGTTAATCCACTTCTATTAAAATGTACCAGAAAGGGGACAAATCTGTGTACATGTGGGGGCAATAAGTATTTTAAACTTTCAGACTCACCACCCTACCTATGAAGCATTGAACAAGGCCACACCTAAGCCAAAAGGTTATGGGCCTTATGGTAATGTGCAACACAAATATTGATACAATATCATAGTTGTCATGACACCAAGGTGGGACGCGACGGTAGTTGGTCGCCAGGACGCCTAGGCAATAAGGTGTTCGCCATGGCGTTCGCATATCGACAAGTGATTAACAATGTGCAACATATATATTATTTATTTTATTTCAAAAGTATATTGCACAATAAAATTTTATATACACTAAAACCCAAAACATAATAATTAACACTATGAAAAAGTATCCACTCTCCAATCTCTACTATGTTAGATGATGTACATGGAGTAATTTATTTAAGCCCAATGAGGGTTGGAACCTGTTTTGGAAGAAACGATATGTTAAGGCACTGTTGAAAAAAACTGCCTTGACAAGTGGGTTGTAAACTAACTTATACCAAGCTAAAGCTAAATTTTCATAGAAATTGAGTACTTGATATATTATCTTTTGCTATATGATGGCATTTTCTACAAGTCCTTCAATTTGTTTGCAATTGGGTGAATTTATTATCTTGGTAATACTTTGTTGCTTTACTCGCAAAGTGTCTGGTCCTCAAATTAAAGAATTATATCTCCTCTATCTGTAATTATATTCATTGACAATCTTTACTAATATATCAGTTATTCCAACTCACGATTATGATTTACACCATGATATTCACCTCATGAATTACATCAAATATTTGGTATTTCTGTAAGACCCCGAATTTTATGAAATAAAAGTATTCAATTTTTCTTATAATTACTATTCAGTAAATGGTTAAATTGATAAAAATTTAAAGTTATGAGTGAAATATGATTTTTTTTCAAAATAAGCAAGTGGTTATAAAATAATCATTGTTGTCGGGGAATATTCGTTTGGTCGTGGAATATTCTTTCTGTCGGGGAATATTCGTACGACGGCGCAGCCATTTGTGGGCCCCATAACAGAATAACTGTCGGGTGAAGAAAACAACAAATTTGAGTTTTTACAAATAACGGCGTAGTTGTTACCGTTAACACTGTTGGAATACCCGGTGGTTAAAATACAGTAATACGCGTTATTGCACAGTAGCACACGGTATTGCATAGTATTTTTGAAATTATTGATTCTTACGTAAGAAGGCACTACTCAATAATTGTTACAGTAATTACTGTTCAATATTTTATTTTATTGATTCAATAATTGCTACGTTGAAATTTTGTATTATTGTTGTTCAATAATTGTTGCTGCACAGTATTTCTCATTATCAGATCAATAATTCATATTATTTGAATAGTATTATTAGATAGCATTATTGACAATGTCTAGAAAGTTCTGTCTAAGGAGAGGTTTGGTCATCTAATTGCGCGCCAGTAAGGAGAAATCCTTATTGGAAAGCCCCCTCTTTCCTGGGAACGGCCTGGTTGTCATAAATGTGATTCTGTAATATTATTTGTGAATAATTAATTATTGATTCATATGATAAGGAAATATTTATTTTATGTGGATATAAATGAGGAATATATTTTTGTGGTTAAAAATAAAGGAGTTAATGTTGAGGTTTTTATCAGTATTTTTGTCGGAATGGAGGTATTAAAAATCAGGGTTTTTGAGATATTTTGCGGGGGTTATAATTTTTAATCCGACCGTTGGATCGTGGTAATTTTTGGATATGTTATACATATATAAGTTGAGTATATGCCCACAAATTTTGAACCGTTAAAAATGAACGTATGATTTGTTATGAATTTTACGAGATGACTGGTTCAGAAATTGTTGAATTTTCGGAGTTTATCATTTTGGTGGAAAATTCTAGAATTGGTGGGCCCCACTTGTGGTTGGTGAAGAAATGTGCTGAATTATATTTCAAATGTGGTGGGTGGGAATAGTAGCAGGTAAAGCCATCAGGTTGCAGGTCAAACCTACCAAAATTTTCCTATAAATAGAGGGCTAAGTTAGAATTGAAAATCACACCAGAAACATAAGCTTTCTCTCTTTCTCTCTCTATATTATGAAGTATATTTTGTGAGTTTTTAGATACTTGGTGAGTTACTATTCATCAGTGCAAGTTTTCTTCAGCATCATATCCGATATCCAGTCAGAAGTACTGCTCTTTTGAGGTAAGGGATAGTAAGGGATATTAAGGGATTTTAAGGGTTGTTATGATTTTCAGTTTCGTAATTTTTCTGAACTTCAAAAATTCTGGAAAAATTTGAAATGATATTTTGATGAGTTTTATTGATTGTGTCCAAAAATGGTGATTTTTGGATGTATAGATTGAGAGTTATGAATTTTATGAGAAAAGACTATTTTAAAAGTAACCGCTTATAATTCCTTGTGGTTAACTCCAAAATTGATGAAATTTTTATTGGGAGTACATGTATATGATAGAAGTATACTCTGTAAATTTCAGAATTTTTAGACAAAAGTACAATTTTTGATAAATGTCTAAATATTCGGTTATTTTGGCCATATGAAAAATAGTAATAACTTTTAAAAATTCTGAGAAAAATATATGTTCACTATGGGACTATATTATGCTAAATCTCAGAAAAAAAATATTTTTGGAACTGATTTGGTATTTTTCATGAAAATGGTCTAGTTATGAGTAAATGAATTAAATATGTTTTGTGAAGAAAGAAAATTGGAAAATAGGATTTTATGGCTTGAGAATCCTATATGAGGTATATGCAGATTTTTGATGAGGGTTTTGGTTATTGATGATGAAATTGTAAGAGTTGGCATTTTATGATGATTAAATGCATTAATTAGTAAAGTGTAAACAATTAAAATAAATTGTTTATAAATTTAAGTAATGTTATTCTTTCAATATCATTATACCGAAATATTGGTATGAATTTTATTGTAAAATTTCTCTCTTTTGTGTCGGGGTTACTATTCATGAGTTACGAATATTACTCTTGAGATTAAAACTATATGTTGATCATATTATTTTTATCATCATATATAACATTTTTATAACCCTGATGTTGAAATTCTCTTTCACTGGAGTGTAAAGATGGGTAGATTATTGGTATGATCATGACTAGGGTTCTCTTTGGCCTGTAGTGCAAAGTTGAATTGTGACTGGTATGTTCATGACCATTGAATTTATAATTGAATATCTTAAGCTTAAGTGCAAAGGTGAATTGATCAACATGGTTATAATTATTGTTTATATAAATTCTGAAATGATTATATATTTCTTTGAGATATGAATATATTTGGCCTGTAGTGCAAATATGAATTGTTGATGAATATCTTTGGCCTGTAGTGCAAAGATGAACTGTTGTTGAATATCTTTGGCCCGTAGTGCAAAGATGAACTGTTGTTGAATATCTTTGGCCCGTAGTGCAAAGATGGTTTGTTGATGAATATCTTTGGCCCGTAGTGCAAAGATGGATTTGTTAGTATGATTATAAACAGGAACTGTGATTTGGTATAACCATGATCTTTGATGTTTCAGGTAAAGACAGGTGATGAAAATATTCTTCGTCTTGGGTGCGAAGAAAAATTTATAGTCACAATTATGATTATGAGTTATTCATATGATTGTGGAAAGGAACTGTTGAGTGATGTTACATGGATAAAACATTGTTGATGGATTTTTAACATGGAGAAGATAATAGATTTTATGGTCTATTTGACTCTTCTAATGGATTGCTCGTTCCGCTGCAACTATGGTTGAAATTTTTATCATTTACCATATGTTCTAAATCTCTGATTTATTGTTGATGAAGGCTATTGATAATTGAATTATCTTTAGTCATGATATTCTTTACTGAGCTAGTTGTGCTCACCCTTTTGCTTCACAATTCCTTTCAGGTAATAAGAGTGTAGCTGGGTCGAGCGGGGGTAACAAGGGAATAGAACGGTGGTCATCATTTAGTAGTTATATTTGGTGAAGAAAATAGGGTGAGGCGAACCCAACGTTGGAAGGGTGTTTTGTCACTATCATACAAGATGTCTAATGACATACAACCTCGTGTCATCATAAGACAGGGTTGTGCTCATCCACTTGCTGAGTATATCTATGGGCACTACCTATATAATCTTGGTGTTTGTTTGAAGTATAATTCTCAATTAGAGACAGTGGAGATAATGATAAGTCAAGAGAAGACTCACCATTGGGAAGAATATGATAGTAATCTTCTCATTTTTCTTTGGGGTCTATTGGGTCAACCAAGGATAATTCTGTGGCCATATGATATCTATCATAACCTAGACGCGTGGCCTCCCATGTATGAAGGTTTCCTTGAGCACTTTCCAAATATTCTAATTTCTAAAACAGTTTTTGACTATACCTTTATGTAAGGTGTTATTGTGAGGTGATGTCCACGGTTGGAACATGAGTCACATTTGGTATATATTTGTATCCAAACTCACAGCATATGTGTTGTTGTATTTTGCACGACAATTGTTGTAATAAAGTTGTAGTTATTTTCTGTACCATGTATTTGACGACTCAGAATGGGTTGGGTGGAATGGACCTATTTTGGGGTCGTCACAATTTCCCCCCTTCAAAGTACATGAAAATAATAAATAAAAATTGTAACAAGGAAACAAAAGTAGCTAAAATGTTGATAAATTGAGAAAGGGCAAGCAGAAGAAACTAAACTGCACTGTTAACAATTTTATAGTCACTATTGATAGTAACAATATATTGGCAGAAGGGAATCCAAAATTACTAATACTGTGAGAGTTCCATTTATCCTTTTTTACCCTATTCCTTACACCTTGGTTTTGAGTTTTTAAAACTTAGGAAATGAATTCCCAGGTTGGTAATATTTTTAACTCCCTCTTTGCAGCCTGAACCAGCCTCTGGATATCACAAAGCAGGAAACTAAAAGTGTTTCCCCCAAGGGAATGTAGGTTCCCAATCCAAATTGCAAGCCACCAATGTGTCTGAAAGCTGGAGAGCATGCATGTTTCCTCCAAACAGGGAGACAGAGCTTCAGAGATGGTTCCTGGATGACTACCTTGACCCAAAACAGAAGATATACATACTCAAGGTAAGCATGACTGATCCTATTGCCAGTCCTCATAACATATTCTTTTGCACTGATGCTGTCATTTCATGTTTCACAAATGGTTGAACAGGTTGGATTCCTTCTTGGCTCAGATATACATATTGTTCTAGCGGAAGGCTTCAGTAACCAAGGTAAGGTTCCCATGGATCAATCAAACTGCTTAGCTCTCCTGAATCCACTACGTACTCTTTGATATTTGTTCTTTTCATCAGCAGATAAATCATCAAAACTGATTTGGACTCCTGTAGAGAAAAGTAGACAATAAAATCGGATCAGATTGAAGCAATATAACCAAAAAATATATAATTAGGCAAACACATGATTTAGGGGTAAAACAAGATTAAGTTTGCAAAATTTAATAATGAAAGAGACAGAGGCAACGCCGCCACTACCATACATAATCTTTTGAATAGTCTCCTCTAATAAAGTTGAATTTGAGAAATTTGTACTTTGTACTTTGTACTTTGTTTTCATGAACTATTTATTATTTATTTTACTTGCCTTTTTTTCCCCTTTCTTGAGACCTTTTTTTCTTAGATTGATTGAACTAAGCATCATAAAGTCTAAAGTAGTAAAATGGATGTTTTTCATAGTTTGATAGTTCTAGCATTCTGAAAAATCTGAAATAACTCTGCTATTTTGCTGACCTTTATGACACACAGAAAACTCTTGAGAGTTAAGTCTACGGTCTATTTGATTGCAACACAGCTTAACATATTTTATGATAAGTAATTGGATGAAATTTCATTTTGTAGTGGAATGATTACAAGGGATTTAGCTTAAACGACGAATTTATCATGAATTACTAATTCTAGATTATACTATGCTATTATTATTGCTTAATTATTTTTTGTTATGGTCAAATTTTGCAAAGTTTTTTTTTTCAAAAACTAATAGAGAAACGTGTTAGAGAATAACAACACAGTGAAAAACAATAGCAAAGAAAAAATTAAAAGAAAACAATTGCACAAGACACAAGATTTACATGGTTCACCCAAAAAATTAAAATGAAGTTTTAATATTTATATTAATTTAGTTTAAAGAAATTTGAGTTGTGTTTGGTCTATATGCACACCTTTCAATCCTACTCGAGAATTTCGGTAAAAGAAAAAGAGGCTTCAAAGCAAAAAACATTTCACTAAACAAAATTAGATCTTGAAGGGGAAATGATTGGCTTATTTCCAATTGGTCTCACTAGATTTTGTATCCGTAATCTATATTGCAGTTAAGGAAGCGTTTTAGGGTATGTTTAGTTATAGTGTTTATAGTATTTGCTACAGTATTGTTTAGTGCGTTTGGTCACCATAAGGTGATTTTAAATTTCAAACTTTACTTTTATGAATTAAACTTTACTTTGAACAGACAATAATTGATTTAAAGTGATTCAGGATAAAAGTGATTTAAATTGATTTAGGATAAAAGTGATTCTTTTAATAAAAAGAGTTGCTATATCAAGACCTTGCTAAAATAGATGAAGATAAACTTTGTAACATGGATCGAAGAGGACCTTTTAGTGATAGACGTTGACATTGTTCTTCGGTGGTATCTGTAACATTTCAACTTTTAATTTTACAATGAGGTTTATTATTTGTAAGATTGGAGTGAATTTGTCAACGAGGACGATAAAGTATATACAATGGACCTTTGTAGATGGGGCCGACGTAATCAGGTAAATCTTCTTTTTATGTCATTGCAAAATAACTTTATTATTCCTATAATTTAAATAGTGTTATATATATTATTTATGTGAATAATTTATGTGGTTGTGCATTCTCCTCATTGGGCAAAGTGCGTTCATATTGATACGAGGACATTAAGGATAGTGATGAAGAGAAGGTTTGAAGGGATGAAGAAGACATTTAAGAGAGTTAAATGATATGCAATCCAGTACCATCATGTCCGACTAACCCATCACTGATCAAACAA
Source organism: Panax notoginseng (assembly GCA_016801055.1). Classification (NCBI taxonomy): domain Eukaryota; kingdom Viridiplantae; phylum Streptophyta; class Magnoliopsida; order Apiales; family Araliaceae; genus Panax; species Panax notoginseng. The sequence continues at coordinate 133,021,833 of CM029023.1, forward strand.
TTGTTTAGGTGTGAAAGTCTCTCTAACTAAGATTCTATATTTTTCTATTTCTCATGCAGACACACAACACACACAATACATGCAAAAACACACACACATAATTGTAACCAATCAAACACTCGCAAATCAAACTCGCACACCATTATACTGCCACCAATACAGATTTATGAGTTAAATCATCAAGCAAATGAACCGTTTGTTGAAATGGTACTAAGAATACTTTATTTGATTGTAAGATTACATTCATCCATATCTTTTCTTTAATAAATTAATAATTTGTTACAATCTCTCTAAATTCTTACTTATATCAATCTAAATCATTCCTCCCACTACATACAAATGTATATGCTCATTTGTTTTTTAGATAATTCAGGGTAAAGTAAGGGTTCTTATGTTTCGAATTTATAGTTGCTTTATTTTGACTCACTTCTTTCGATAACTTTTGTATTTCAAATATTTTCAGGTATACATTGAATGATACTTGGTGTAAGCTGTAAAGTAATTGGTCTTATGCAACATGTTGTTTCTCTATTTTTTGCACGTTTGTATTTTTTGTGTTCCGTCTTTTGTAAAGTTAACTAATTATACATGATTATGATGATTTTTGGATATGGAATGATGGTTTTTTTGGTGGTTTGGATATGTATTGATGATTGTAAGTTTTGTAGACAAGTTTAGAATTTTTTGGATATCTATTTTTAAAGGAAATTTTGCCGTAATTTCTTGAAATTAGTACCGACTAGCTCGATGTTTTGGTGGTTGAATATGTATTGATGATTGAGTATGTATGAATTGTTGTGGTGGTATGTGTCTTTAGATAATGTAATATTTTTTAAATTTTAATTTAATTTTCCGTGCCTTCAGGCACGGGTTATCGCTAGTATTACTATATGTTAGGTGTAATATATCTAAAAAGGGATATAAATGAACATTTGAATTTGAAGCAACAAATTAAAGAATTGGCCATGATAGGCACATGGCTGCTGCCTATGGCAGCAGCAGTAGCAGTGAATTGGTTTGGGTTGAGAGTTTTTCTTTTTAAGTTTTCAATGGGCAAGCCTAGTAGTTTAAACGACTTGGTTAGTATTCTATTCAAGATGGTAAGTATACTTGTCATTAACTGGGTTTTTCCTTTAGACTCTTAGGAGATATTCCTAAGTTTTTAGGATTGCCCAACTAGTGTACTTTAGTAATGCATGAATGAACCACTTAACACCCAAAACTCAAGATAAAAGAATCAAGAATTTGGGTAAATTAAAAACCATATGAAGCAGCAGTTTGCAACAGCCATCAACAAAGAGACAGTTGATGTGTGTTGTGGCTGCAAGACAACTACAGTCATGGTTGTCTTAAAAAGCCATCTTAGCTTTAAGATTTAAATTTTTAATGAAATAGGTTTGTAACTCAACTAGGTGGCTGTTAGTATAAGGGAATATTGTGAATCTAATAAGTGCACTAAAGGAAAAAGCTACTGATGTGCGACAGCCACAAACAGCAGGTAGTAGCAAGTCCCAACAGCAGATTCATATAGAGATTTGAGTTGGGTCTATGGTGGCTACATATTAGTTTATAAAAGTAGTGAAGAATCGCTTATAAATCTCTAACCAGCAATCATATGAATTATAAAAAAAGCTAACTAAGAAATGGGATATAATTGCTATCTTGGACAGCTGCAGAACAGTGGTTTGGCTGGGGGGCTTCCATTTGAGCTCTCCGATGATATAGTTAAATGGTTTTAATAACTTAATTAGCATTCTATTTAAATAGGAAGTATGTAAACTTCTATGCTTTCAAAGAATGACATAAAAAGGTGTGTAATTGGAGCTAATTATCGAGCAAGGGGGAGGCAAAGTTGCTGCACATTTGCAGTAGCAGTTATTAGCTAACTGCTAATCCAGTGTAAAGCCACACTAAATTAATTAAATCCCACAAAGTCAAACATAAGTGACTGATAGTATAAGGAAATGCTAAGGAGATGTTGGTACATTAAAGAGTACTACTAGACATATTTAGTCAAATAGAGGGAACAAAAGAATAACAAGCAAAGCATGGTTTTAGCATAGTGGAATGATAAGGGGTCGCTAAGCAAAATTAAACTATGCTAGAGAATTGTTATTGCAACAATGAAAGCTGCTAGATATATGTAACCTTAAAGGGCTGCCTGAAGTATTACTAAGGAAATCAAGACTAGTTAAAGCAATAGCGTCTTGAAATGAATCTATAATCAAAGGAAGGACTAAAAACTAATCATACAAAGTAAAGATACCTTCAAAGTATAAAATAAATTACAAAGGCGTCTTGTATGGTAAGAGTTGAGTAAGGAAGCATGAAGTGTTTATGTTCTAAATCATAAGTAAGATGTAAATAATAATTATAATATGATTCTTATTGCATAATATAAACATGTCAAACCCTATCAAAGTGAAAAATGACTATTGTGAAAACATGGATGAGGTATTTGAAAAATATATGGAAATATCTCGAATAAAGAAACATGAACTAAGAACATGATCACTGTAATTATATGATATATGAACATAAAAGTTATATGACTTGGCTATTTGGCTAATTTGCTTGTAAATGCAAATACTTGTGTAGGATTTGTGAGAACACACAAGTTAAACTGAATTTGTATCAATAATCTACGAACAAGGCAAGTATCTAAATCTTACTCTTTATTAAGCAAGTATTTTGGATTTATTCATATGTAGGCAAGTTCTCTAAATTTTGAATTGTCTCTCATTTACTTATGAATAATACAAGGTATTAAAACCTTTTTATTCCAATCAGCTTCAAGAGAATAGTTAAGATGTTATCAAGTATATCAAACCTTCCTCTCTTAAATAAGTTTATATGGTAGTATTTAACTCAAAAGCTATCTTTTCGAGTTATTCAACTTATTTGTACTTTAATGCTTCAAATTCAGTTATTTTGATAATATTGAAAGAATGTCAAATGCCATTATTTCGGCTGGACAACTGTTGAGATATATTGATATTATTTATTCATGAAAATCTCATTTAATATTTTCCATACCATTTTGTGGTGGTGCGGACTCTTATATAATGCTGTGAATAAACAACCCTTTTATAGGGGCATATTGTACCGGACATATGATTCCAAAAGACATGTAAATTGTCATTAGACTCTTATGTTGTGCACAATATCGGGTACTTAGGCTGATCCCCTAAAGTACAAGTCTAGGATATAGAACAATTTTAATAACTGTTTGTATCCATGGATTGCAGTGTTAGTACTGTCAATTCTAGTACAGAGTTCAGTGATCATTTGACTTTACAGCATGCTAAAGCCTGATTTTCAGACTCAAAACTTTTAAAGAACTGTCTTGTCAGTATCTATTGATTTATATCCTCTTTATTATAAATATTTCTGTTCCATTATATTCAACTGTTTATTTCCTTGCTGCGCAAGCTTTTGCTCACCCTTGCGTTGAATATAATGTTTTTAGTTAAAACTGAGAACGCTGGTACGTCTGGGAAAGAAAAAGGAAAATGCAAAGTTGCAGAATAAATATTTATTAAGCGCCCGTGCTTATATGAACATAAGTAGTTGATGTAATAAATACTTTTAATATTATGTTTTATAATATTATTTGATATTTAAGTTATGTAAAGGTCTATAGAACTTGGGATTTAAGTAAGGTGTTTATGTAATCTAAGACAGGTTTAAGTTAGTATTTTAGATGAAATGATTGGTTATATTAGTATTGTGAGCACCAAACCCGAGGTAAAAGTAACCCGAATTTGGGGGCGTCACATCCCTCCTCAAGCTTAGTTGTGTCTTCTTTTGACTTCAGTTATATTATATGATATGGTCTTAAAACAACATCTTCATCATCTCACAAGTTCACTAGAGACCCAACTATCAGCTAACCTCTCTAAGACTTTGGTATTGGTCGAAGAATTACTCGTCTTTCTCACAGGTATATAAAATAATCTAACTCTACCCTTTTCCTTTTTATAAAATATTTTACAACAATTTGCTTCTAAAATAAGCAGATAAAATTTAGTACAGATTGATGCTTCTCAATTAAATAGATATCAATTAAATAGCAAATATATTTATAAAAGTTCAAAGACTTTTATACTTGAGAAAATATGTTTCTTTGTAAGTAGATAGTAATTTGTGTTTAGATCAAATAATGCTTATATGTAAGTAAACTAGCGATAACCCGTACCTGAAGGCACGTCGTAACGAAAAATTAAATTAAAATTTGAAAAATATTACATTATCTAAAGACACATACCACCACAACAATTAATACATACTCAATCATCAATACATATCCAACCACCAAAACATCGACCTAGTCGGTACTAATTTCAAAAAATTTTGGCAAAATTTCCTTTAAAAATAGATATCCAGAAAATTCTAAACTTGTCTACAAATCTTACAATCATCAATACATATCTAAACCACCAAAACAACCATCATTCCATATCTAAAAATCATCATAATCATGTATAATTAGTTAACTTTACAAAAGACGGAACACAAAAAATACAAACATGCAGAAAATAGAGAAACAACATGTTGCATAAGACCAATTACTTTACAGCTTACACCAGGTATCATTCAATATATACCTGAAAATATTTGAAATATAAAAATTATCGAAAGAAGTGAGTCAAAATAAAACAACTGTAAATTCGAAACATTAGAACCCTTACTTTACCCTAAATTATCTAAAAAACAAATGAGCACACATATTTGTATGTAGTGGGAGGAATGATTTAGATTTATATAAGTAAGAATTTAGAGAGATTGGAACAAATTATTAATTTATTTAAGAAAAGATATGGATGAATGTAGATATACAATCAAATAAAGTATTCTTAGTACCATTTCAACAAACAGTTCATTTGCTTGATGATTTAACTCATAAATCTGTATTGGTGGCAGTATAATGGTGTGTGAGTTTGATTTGCGAGTGTTCGATTGGTTACAATTATGTGTGTGTGTTTTTTCATGTATTGTGTGTGTTGTGTGTCTGCATGAGAAGTAGAAAAATATAGAGTCTTAGTTAGAGAGACTTTCACACCTAGAAAATTGTTTGGTCAGTGATGGGTTAGTCGGACATGACGGTACTGGATTGCATATCATTTAACTCTCTTAAATGTCTTCTTCATACCTTCAAACCTTCTCTTCATCACTATCCTTAATGTCCTCGTATCAATATGAACGCACTTTGCCCAATAACACTATTTATATTATAGGAATAATAAAGTTATTTTGCAGTGACATAAAAAGAAGATTTACCTGATTACGTTGGCCCCATCTACAAAGGTCCATTGTATATACTTTATCGTCCTCGTTGACAAATTCACTCCAATCTTACAAAGAATGAACCTCATTGTAAAATTAAAAGTTGAAATGTTACAGATACCACCAAAGAACAATGTCAACGTCTATCACTAAAAGGTCCTCTTCTATCCATGTTACAAAGTTTGTCTTCATCTATTTTAGCAAGGTCTTGATATATCAACTCTTTTTATTAAAAGAATCACTTTTATCCTGAATCAATTTAAATCACTTTTATCCTGAATCACTTTAAATCATTTTGAATCACTTTAAATCAATTATTGTCTGTTCAAAGTAAAGTTTAATTCATAAAAGTAAAGTTTGAAATTTAAAATCACCTTATGGTGACCAAACGCACTAAACAATACTGTAGGAAATACTATAAACACTATAACTAAACATACCCTAAAACGCTTCCTTAACTGCAATATAGATTACGGATACAAAATCTAGTGAGACCAATTGGAAATAAGCCAATCATTTCCCCTTCAAGATCTAATTTTGTTTAGTGAAATGTTTTTTACTTTGAAGCCTCTTTTTCTTTTACCGAAATTCTCGAGTAGGATTGAAAGGTGTGCATATAGACCAAACACAACTCAAATATCTTTAAACTAAATTAATATAAATATTAAAACTTCATTTTAATTTTTTGGGTGAACCATGTAAATCTTGTGTCTTGTGCAATTGTTTTCTTTTAATTTTTTCTTTGCTATTGTTTTTCACTGTGTTGTTATTCTCTAACACGTTTCTCTATTAGTTTTTGAAAAAAAAACTTTGCGAAATTTGACCATAACCAAAAATAATTAAGCAATAATAATAGCATAGTATAATCTAGAATTAGTAATTCATGACAAATTCGTCATTTAAGCTAAATCCCCTGTAATCATTCCATTACAAAACGAAATTTCATCCAATTACTTATCATAAAATATGTTAAGCTGTGTTGCGATCAAATAGACCGTAGACTCAACTCTCAAGAGTTTTCTGCGTATCATAAAGGTCAGCAAAATAGCAGAGTTATTTTAGATTTTTCAGAATGCTAGAACTACCAAACTATGAAAAACATCCATTTTACTAATTTAGACTTTATGATGCTCAGTTCAATCAATCTAAGAAAAAAAGGTCTCAAGAAAGGGGAAAGAAAGGCAGGTAAAATAAATAATAAATAGTTAATGAAAACAAAGTACAAAGCACAAATTTCTCAAATTCGACTTTATTAGAGGTGACTATTCAAAAGATTATGTATGGTAGTGGCGGCGTTGCCTCTGTCTCTTTCATTATTAAATTTTGCAAACTTAATCTTGTTTCACCCCCAAATCATGTGTTTGCCTAATTATATATTTTTTGGTTATATTGCTTCAATTTGATCCGATTTTATTGTCTACTTTTCTCTACAGGAGTCCAAATCAGTTTTGATGATTTATCTGCTGATGAAAAGAACAAATATCAAAGAGTACGTAGTGGATTCAGGAGAGCTAAGCAGTTTGATTGGTCCATGGGAACCTTACCTTGGTTACTGAAGCCTTCCGCTAGAACAATATGTATATCTGAGCCAAGAAGGAATCCAACCTGTTCAACCATTTGTGAAACATGAAATGACAGCATCAGTGCAAAAGAATATGTTATGAGGACTGGCAATAGGATCAGTCATGCTTACCTTGAGTATGTATATCTTCTGTTTTGGGTCAAGGTAGTCATCGAGGAACCATATCTGAAGCTCTGTCTCACTGTTTGGAGGAAACATGCATGCTCTCCAGCTTTCAGACACATTGGTGGCTTGCAATTTGGATTGGGAACCTACATTCCCTTGGGGGAAACGCTTTTAGTTTTCCTGCTTTGTGATATCCAGAGGCTGGTTCAGGATGCAAAGAGGGAGTTAAAAATATTACCAACCTGGGAATTCATTTCCTAAGTTTTAAAAACTCAAAACCAAAGTGTAAGGAAAAGGGTAAAAAAGGACAAATGGAACTCTCACAGTATTAGTAATTTTGGATTCCCTTCTGCCAATATATTGTTACTATCAATGGTGACTATAAAATTGTTAAGAGTGCAGTTTAGTTTCTTCTTCTTACCCTTTCTCAATTTATCAACATTTTAGCTACTTTTGTTTCCTTGTTACAATTTTCATTTATTATTTTCATGTACTTTGAAGGGGGGGGGGGAAATACCAAATATTTGATGTAATTCATGAGGTGAATATCATGGTGTAAATCATAATCGTGGGTTGGAATAACTGATATATTAGTAAAGATTGTCAATGAATATAATTACAGATAGAGGAGATATAATTCTTTAATTTGAGGACCAGACACTTTGCGAGTAAAGCAACAAATTATTACCAAGATAATAAATTCACCCAATTGCAAACAAATTGAAGGACTTGTAGAAAATGCCATCATATAGCAAAAGATAATATATCAAGTACTCAATTTCTATGAAAATTTAGCTTTAGCTTGGTATAGGTTAGTTTACAACCCACTTGTCAAGGCAGTTTTTTTCAACAGTGCCTTAACATATCATTTCTTCCAAAACAGGTTCCAACCCTCATTGGGCTTAAATAAATTACTCCATGTACATCATCTAACATAGTAGAGATTGGAGAGTGGATACTTTTTCATAGTGTTAATTATTATGTTTTGGGTTTTAGTGTATATAAAATTTTATTGTGCAATATATGTGACGCCCTCAAAATAGGTATACATCACCCATTTTGAGTCGCCAAATACATGGTACATAAACAAATACAACTTCAGTAATACAATTGTCGTGTAAAATACAACAACCCAATACTGTGAGTTTAAATACAAATACTATCTACTCCCTCCGTCCCAAATTAATTGCTCAGTTTTGACTTTTTAAAGTCAAATTGACCATTTTTAAAACTAATTTTTTTACTATTTTTGCTAAAATATAGGTGAAGAGATTATAACCAAAAGAAAGTATATACAATTTATTACTAATTCCAATTTTTATAAGTTTAGAAATATACTTATATATGCTTAATTATTAATTCTAAAAATAGTCAATTTGACTTAAAAAAAGTCAAAACTGAGCAATTAATTTGGGACGGAGGGAGTAATAGACAGTATACAAACTCAAAAGGAGTCCTCGTTACAATTATTATCACACTATTTTATAAAATAGTGAGGACTGCTAACACAACTGAATGGAACATCACTCCACACCCCGACTAGTTCCCGCTATATTCTCGCCTCCTGAGAAAAATGGAACAAAAAGGAAAGGGTGAGCTCAACTAGCCCAGTAAAGAATGTTATGACTAAGATAATATACAACAGATTATCATTAGTCTTCAACAGAGAAAAATCTGATAGGATATAATAGACAACAAGTTTTAGATCAACAACTGTAACGGAAACAATAATCCATTAGAAGAGTCAAGTAGTGAATGAAATCTATTATCATCTATGAATTAAAAAGTCCATCATCAATATTTTATCCCTGTAACAACAATCAATAACCATCTTTAATCAAACAGGCCAAAGATATTCATTTGTATCACCAGTCGGTTATGTTCATCTCAACACCTGTTCATCTTTGCACTACGGGCCAAAGATATTCATTAGGTAATCATTCATCTTTGCACTACAGGCCAAAGATATTCAGTAATATCATCATTTAGGACTGAGGATGATGAAAAATATCTTAAAGAAAAATGAATCCAGTGAGATAAAAGACCAATTATTAGGGATTCGTATTACAATTTATCTAAGTTCAATAATACTCCGAAATAAAAAATTTTGAAGCAGAATTCAAAAATAATGATCAAAACATGGATACAATCAAAGATAGTAACCATAATAGACATCTTGGACAAAAAGAAGAAAATTTCATTTTTCGGTGAATAGTACCGTATTTGTGAATAGTGTCGTATATGTGAATAGTGCCGTATACGTGAATAGTAATCCCGGCACAAAAAGTTCAAACCAATATTTCGGCATAATGATATTGAAAGAAATAATATCATTTACGAAGAAAATAACATCTCTAACCTCAAACAAACAGTACTTCTGATCAAAATATCGTATATGAGGCTGAATAAAACTTGTGCTGAATAGCAACTCTCAAAGTATCATAATACTCACAAAATACGCTCGAGAATATAGACAGAGAAAGAGAGAAAACTTATGAATTCTGGTGTGATTTTTAATTCTAACTTAGCCCTCTGTTTATAGGAAAATGTTAGCACGCCGAAGCAGACTTGACTTGTAACTTGATGGCTTTACCTGCTACTATTCCCACCCACCACATATGAATAAAAATTCCAGCACATTTCTCACCAACCAAAAGTGGAGCCCACCAATTCTAGAATTTTCCACCAAAATGATAAATTCCGAAACTTCAACAATTTCTGAACCAGTCATCTCTTAAAATTCAAAATAAATCATACGTTCATTTTTAACGGTTCAAAATTTATGGACATATACTCAACTTATATATGAATAACATATCCAAAAATCACAACGATCCAACGATCGGATTAAAAGTTATAACTCACGCAATATAACTCAAAAACACTGGTTTGATTTTTAATACCTCTATTCCGTCAAAAATACTGATAAAATAACTCAGCATTAATTCCTTCATTTTTAACCACAATAAATATATCAAACATTTATATCCACAAAAATAAATATTTTCTTATCATATAAATCAATAATTAATTATTCACAAATAATATTACAGAATCACAATTATGACAACCAGGTCGTTCACATGAAAGAGGGGGCGTTCCAATAAGAAATTCTCCTTACTGGCGCGCAATTAGATGAACCAAACCTCTCCTTAGACAGAACTTTCTAGACATTGCCAATAATGCTATCTAATAATATTATTCAAATAATATGAATTATTGATCTGATAATGGAAAATACTGTGCAATAACAATTATTGAAACAACAATAATATAAAATATCAACGCAGTAATTATTGAATCAATAAAATAAAATATTGAACAGTAACTACTGTAACAATTATTGAGTAGTGTCTTCTTACGTAAGAATCAATAATTGGTGCAATACCGTGTGCTACTGTATTTTAACTACCGGGTATTCCAACAGTATTAACGGTAACAACTACGATGTTATTTATAAACAACTTATACTTGTCGTTTTCTTCATCCAATCGCTTTTCGTTATGGGGCCCACACAAGGCTGCGTCGTCGTATGAATATTTTATAACCACGTGCTTATTTTACAAAATTTGTACATTTCACCCATAACTACAACATTAAATCAAATTAACACCTTATAATTCAAAATGATAATTAGAGGAAATTCGATTTTATTCATTAATAAGTTGGGGTCTTACAATATACTTTTGAAATAAAATAAATAATGTATATATTGCACATTGTTAATCACTTGTCGATATACGAACACCATGGTAAACACCTTATTGCCTAGGCATCCTGGCGACCAACTACCGTCGCGTCCCACCTTGGTGTCATGACAACTATGATATTGTATCAATTTTTGTGTTGCACATTACCATAAGGTCCATAACCTTTTTGCTTAGGTGTGGTCTTATTTAATACTTCATGGGTAGGGTGGTGAGTCTGAAAGTTTAGAATACTTATTGCCCCCACATGTACACAGATTTTTCCCCTTTCTGGTACATTTTAATAGAAGTGGATTAACTTACTAATTAAATATAATTTTTTTTTCTCACTTGTTGATGAGGCTTTTCTTCACATGCTTGTGAACCTTATCAACCTTAAACTGTAATACTCCCCCATTCCAAAATTAGAGATACAATTTGATTTTTGAGGTTAAACGATGACATATTGAAGTTCAAAATTGGCATGACTCATAAAAGATTATAATGAAATAAATTTTGTTATTAATAGTTTTTGTTATATAGTATAAAATTTTAATAATTGTATTAACTAAAATTAAATAAATACACATCAATTTGAAGTTTAGTATGCCATCGTTTGATCTCAAAAGTCAAGTTGTATCTCTAATATTTGCTAATCTTGCTCCATACCAAACACATTGCTTCCTGGTAATTTAATTTATATTATCATTCTCCTCCCAACCGATCCTAGAGTATTTGCAATTTTGCATTAAAAAACCATGTGTGTGATATTATGTGAACACGTCTAATCTAGTATTATCAACAGGTCTTGATGATCTCCAGTTATACTCGATGCTTTATTTCTAGTTTTTTTGGACCATTTGACTGAATTAATTTTGGCTTTACTTTATTTTCCATCCTAGTAATGCATTTGTTAGCACTTACCACGCACCCATAAATTATTATTACTATTTTCCTTTTCATATACATTCCAATGTTACCCAGATAGGAAGCATGTCTCCAGATGGATGTTTATAGTTGATTCTTTTACATTATTTGTTCAAATGCTACTTTTGAGTTGTGAACTTATGATCACTAACCTGTTGACTGCATTATTTTGTATAATGTTGTACTGGAACTTTGTAGACCATTTAAAAGCTACATATTATGTCAGCACAAGATATTTACCAGGACAAATATCTTTGCAAGGGAATGCTGCATATAAGGGAAAACAGTATAATAAAGTTGTAAGTTACTATACTGAAGCTATAAAGTCAAATGAAACTTTCTACAGCAATCGTGCAGCTGCTTACCTAGAATTAAGATGGTATACTTTCGCTTCTTGTTCCCAAAGAATTAAGTTTTATATCCAAAGGTCGCTCTTACTGACTGATAATATTTTTTTTCCAGCTTTCAGCAAGCTGAGGACGACTGCAGCAAAGCTATATCACTTGATACCAAGGTTAATCAACAAGCTTATGAATGTTTTATTGTGTTAAAAGGCATAGTTATACTCATATGTGCATCATTCTCATTACCTAGTTCACGTCAAAATGTAGACAAATGTGTTATATATAATTCTTTAATTTGAGGACCAGACACTTTGCGAGTAAAGCAACAAAGTATTACCAAGATAATAAATTCACCCAATTGCAAACAAATTGAAGGACTTGTAGAAAATGCCATCATATAGCAAAAGATAATATATCAAGTACTCAATTTCTATGAAAATTTAGCTTTAGCTTGGTATAAGTTAGTTTACAACCCACTTGTCAAGGCAGTTTTTTTCAACAGTGCCTTAACATATCGTTTCTTCCAAAACAGGTTCCAACCCTCATTGGGCTTAAATAAATTACTCCATGTACATCATCTAACATAGTAGAGATTGGAGAGTGGATACTTTTTCATAGTGTTAATTATTATGTTTTGGGTTTTAGTGTATATAAAATTTTATTGTGCAATATACTTTTGAAATAAAATAAATAATGTATATGTTGCACATTGTTAATCACTTGTCGATATGCGAACGCCATGGCGAACACCTTATTGCCTAGGCGTCCTGGCGACCAACTACCGTCGCGTCCCACCTTGGTGTCATGACAACTATGATATTGTATCAATATTTGTGTTGCACATTACCATAAGGCCCATAACCTTTTGGCTTAGGTGTGGCCTTGTTCAATGCTTCATAGGTAGGGTGGTGAGTCTGAAAGTTTAAAATACTTATTGCCCCCACATGTACACAGATTTGTCCCCTTTCTGGTACATTTTAATAGAAGTGGATTAACTTACTAATTAAATATAATTTTTTTTTCTCTCTTGTTGATGAGGCTTTTCTTCACATGCTTGTGAACCTTATCAACCTTAAACTGTAATACTCCCCCATTCTAAAATTAGAGATACAATTTGATTTTTGAGGTTAAACGATGACATATTAAAGTTCAAAATTGGTATGACTCATAAAAGAATATAATGAAATAAATTTTGTTATTAATAGTTTTTGTTATATACTATAAAATTTTAATAATTGTATTAACTAAAATTAAATAAATACACATCAATTTGAAGTTTAGTATTCCATCGTTTGATCTCAAAAGTTAAGTTGTATCTCTAATATTTGCTAATCGTGCTCTATGCCAAACACATTGCTTCCTAGTAATTTAATTTATCTTATCACTCTCCTCCCAACCGATCCTAGAGTATTTGCAATTTTGCATTAAAAAAACCATGTGTGTGATATTATGTGAACACGTCTAATCTATTTTCCTTTTCATATACATTCCAATCTTACCCGGATAGGAAGCATGTCTCCAGATGGATGTTTATAGTTGATTCTTTTACATTATTTGTTCAAATGCTACTTTTGAGTTGTGAACTTGTGATCACCAACCTGTTGACTGCATTATTTTGTATAATGTTGTACTGGAACTTTGTAGACCATTTAAAAGCTACATATTATGTCAGCACAAGATATTTACCAGGACAAATATCTTTGCAAGGGAATGCTGCATATAAGGGAAAACAGTATAATAAAGATGTAAGTTACTATACTGAAGCTATAAAGTTAAATGAGTCAAATGCAACTTTCTACAGAAATCGTGCAGCTGCTTACCTAGAATTAGGATGGTATACTTTCGCTTCTTGTTCCCAGAGAACTAAGTTTTATATCCAAAGGTCGCTCTTACTGACTGATAATATTTTTTTCCCAGCTTTCAGCAAGCTGAGGATGACTGCAGCAAAGCTATATCACTTGATACGAAGGTTAGTCAACAAGTTTATGAATGTTTTATTGTGTTAAAAGGCATAGTTATACTCATATGTGCATCATTCTCATTACCTAGTTCACATCAAAATGTAGACACGTGCAATTATATCAAGAAAAGGTGTTATATATCATTTTTCTTCGCAACTCACAGTTAAATTATTTGTTAGTTAACACTTGCAGAAAAGAAAAAGGCAAAAGCTTCAAAATATCGAATTGATTGTAAATTTATCAAATGTAAAAAATCAGAATCTCCCCCCCCCCCCCCCCCCCCAAAAAAAGAAAGATAAAAAGTGAGAAAAAACCATGTATTTACTTTCAAACTTCGGCTCATATAACGCAGAAATAATTTCCTCTTACATGAAATTATCCCACTGCTGCATCACATCATCATGTTGATGTTATGTAGCACCACAATCACATCAAGCCATTTGTAAGGTATAGTCTTTTACCGTTGCTTTGATTAGAATATTTGGGTATAGATAGGTTAAATATTATAGCTACATTCTACACATGTATGCACATGGTTGGGGCGTCACACTACATCAACACGGCAATGAGACGTGATGCTTATAATAGATAATTTTCTCCCATCCTTAAATATTGGAAGACATTATGTTAATTACTATATGTAATCAAAGCTTAGATTGGAGCAAGCGATCTCAAACATATTGGAATCTAGGGCTGGTATCAATGTGTGGCTGGTGCAACTTTTGCATCAGAAAAAGTAGATTATCATCACTCAGTTACTGTTAATGCTAAAATCTTTCTCTCCTATTAACAATCTTGACCAACTCTCCCTTTTTATACTTGACAACCTCTTAGAGGCAATTTATCGAACATAACATGTGCATTTCTTTTTAGGACAGAACTCATAAGTATTTGGTTATGGTTTAGCCCAGATTTTACTACCCTTATTACTCCACACAACAATCACAACATCCCCTTCATACTCACACTCAATTACAACACATCTAATTGCAACACTTTATTATCAAATTTCTAATAAAAATAACTTAAACATTTAACTTACCTTTAAAGCTTTGTTTTACTGTTGATGTTGTTGAGCATTACATTTCTTCTTTGCCGAAATTGTTGAGCTTTTATCGAAATTGATGAAGTTTAGTAACCCTTTCGGATGTGTTAAAGCTTAACAGTTAATGAAGAAAGGAAAACGGAACGGGTGGAGAAGAGGGAAAATGGAGCTTAACAGTTATGAGAGAGCTGAAGATGGTTATTGATCTTCTTAGTTTCTCCCGTAGCCTTACTCCTCCTTTCAAGGTTCCTCTCTCTCCTCAAACTCTAATTTTGCTGAATTGGGGGGAAATGATCCTCAAACTCTAATTTTGCTGAACTGGGTTAAAGTTTTTACTAACCGTTGATTGATGAAGTTTTAATTGAGGTCGTTAGATGTTGAAGCCGCTCTGTTTTATGTGTAGCTTATTACTCTTAAGATATAATCTTGCCTAATTACAATTATGACATTAGAGCTTAGGATTATTTCTGATGGCCTAACACGTGTTTTGAAATAAGAATAACAAACTAAGCCTTTTGAAATGGCATAAAACATTGCAATACATCTCAGTTTTCATATGCCAAAACACAACAATAACCTCCAAAAGAGAAAGATGGCTCCACATAGTTAATAAATATATTAACATAATTATCCCACAAGTACCTAAAAATGGAGCTGAAGGCCTCGCAGGCCGTGACTTGAACTCTGGATCTCCACTAATTGCTCAAGTTTTATTTTTGAACAGAAGATTTATAAAATTTTGGTAACAAAAAATATAACACCAAATGCACATAAAGTCAATGATTATATTCTTAATCAAGATATATTTAGGAGATGGATGGTTTTATGTGATTTTGATTTGTTTGGAATGGTTAATGTAAAACGTTCACTTCCATATTAATCAGAAGGTGACTTGTGAGAATGTGTTGAATTTTTTTGATGCGTAATGTGTTTGTTAACTTAAAAAGTTGATTATATCATTTACATTATTAGTTTTTTTTAACTAATGGAAGCAGGAAATCCCAGGTGGAAGGATACATTTTCCTTGAAAATTTGTTTATGTATCTTATCTTCTTTCCTGTTTTGGATGTTTATTGTTTTATTTATTTTTTCTTGTGACAGTAAAGGTGTTTGATCTGCAAACTTGCTGCTGGTCGGCATTGAAGACTTATGGAAAGCCACCGGTATATTCTCATTCATCTATAAATATTATTTCAACCTTTTATAGTGACCTAGATTCCTTAACATTTAAAATATCTAGTAAAGAAAGTGGTTATTTTTGGTTAAAATAAGAAGTTTGCTGAATATATCTGGAGTACATGGATTATTGTATTCATCATATTCTCTCAATTCTTTTCTTCGTTGTAAACAAAAACATCTTCCGAGTTAAAGGATATTTTTAGAAGCAGTTGAACAACTTTTGTTATAATCCTGGAGTTCTATTAGAAAATTGACTACTTTTCCCATTTAGCACAGAAAAGCGAGAGAAAAAGGAAATGTTTATTAGAGTGCACTTTGTTGGGTTTATTAATCTGATATTACTATGTTAGTATCTTTTCTACCCCCCTGGAAAAAGTTTTCCTTACATTCTCTATTTTTTGTTGGTGTCTACCTATTACTATGACCACAAATGTCTACAAAGGGGATTTTCACAGTTTGTATTGGTTCAGTTCAACAGTTAATCAGAACCGGAACAGAAGTAGAACTTTTTAAAGATTTTAGAACCATGATGGAACTAGACCTGTAATAGAACCATTTGTTATTTGTATTGTAGTTGCTTATATTATTAATATTAAGTCATGATTAAAATTTATAAATATTACAAGACCCAATATAAAGAACTAAAACTAATTAAATTCTGAAAGAACTGTTACGATGTTATCGAAGCTTTGTAACTTAAATATTGTGCACACTAACACCCTAATCACATTTACTCCACATTGCTTTGATATTGTGTTTAGTAATTACAACAAAGTACAGAACAGTGGTTCTTAGGAGATGAGATAAGTATTTGGTATGGATATATGTTGAACTCTTAGAGACATTTTGTTAAACAGCTTTAAGCCATTGTTAATTGAACCCAGTAACTCAAAACACACAGACACACAAAAGGAAAAAAACAGTTTAATTTATTGATACCCAAGACTAAGAAACAGAACAATAAATTTGATTACCAATTCTGAACCGCAGAAGTGCAATTCATTCCAACAGAGCCATTTTGCCCAAGATAACTCCGCACAAAGGGAAGCCCGAGACGAAATGCTGATCAATTTAACCAAGAAACATAATTATAAACATCTTAGAGCTTAATTGATCTCGTGTTTCTCTCTCTTCAGCACGACCTGCTTCGCGTTTCTCTCTGCGTTTTTGTTTGTGTTTTTCAAGCTCCGTGTTCTCTCAGGTCTGTGTGTGTGAGAACAGAGAGAGAGATAGAGTGTTTAAAATTTGAAATGAGGGGAATGAGAGAGAGCTACTGACGTGAACTTGGATGGGACACTTATGTATAGATAGCTATAGATGTTTGATGCTTCTCTTTCTGCTCTTCATGAGTCGATCTCTGTCGTATTATCTGTTTTGATTTTTGAAATATAATTCTGTAAAAATTCGTTCGTCTTTTCATTACTATATTTTTCAAGGCCAAGGATATATTTTACCCGAACCAAACTATCTATCGAGTCCTCAAGATCTAGGTTTTGGAAAATTGTACAAGGAAAAAGAATCAACTCTTGCTTTTATTGGCAACAAATTAAACTCAGTAGATTGCAAATGTATTTTGGGATTAAATTGAAGCTTTCTTGTTTTCTTTACATTTTTTTTGCAATTTCAGATTCAACTCCTTAATTTCAACATTTGGCTGGCATCAATATCAGCCATGTATGTTACCACTGATTCTATTAATAGGCTAACTTTTGCAAATAGAATACAATAATTAAATTGAATTTGTAAAGTAATTATGTAGTTAACTTTCAGCTAGTTGGCATTTATTTTTTTATTGGTTTGTTAGTTGTTTATTTTGCCTTCAACTACTGATTGTAGTTTGTTGAGATAGTGGAGTGAGTGGAGTAGGTTATATTTTTCAGGTAATTCTATTTGAATAAGCTAAACATTGCAGTTTAGTTGTTTCCTAATTGACCGATATACAACAACATCAATAAGAAATGGTGATGGATCTCAAATTTTTGTTTTCAAATGTGTCTAGCACTAATGTTATCATTACATTTGTTGTTCAAAATCATGGTGGGTTCTAAACAACTATTACATACAAATGCAATGATGACTTATGATGTGTATTGGAGACACATTCGAGTTCCATAAGAAAATCCAATTTCTATAAAGCTAGGTAGTCTTTTCTATTTGGTTTGTTTCTCTAGTGTTTTGGTTCACCTAATTTGAATATCTATGGGTATAGTTTGTAATTTTGTCTTCAAGAGACTCATTTTTACGAAGTCAATCTGAATTTTATAGATAAAACAACATATCTTTTGTAATTATGGATATTATCATAACCCAGTTTGGCCTCCTATGACATATTAGTCATATTGAACTACGAAATTATATGCAGGGATTGGGACCATATTCAACCTCCATAAAGAAAGCAGAGAAAGAAATCAAAGAAATGGCTAAAAAATCAACGATCTATGTGGTATATATTGCATATTCTTGCTCCAGCTGCTACTTGCATAGTGTTTTCATAATCAACATAGTATGGAAGCCTACTGTATTGTGAAAGTTAATAAATAAAAGAAATGTTGGACTAAGGATCCAAGTCTCTAATATTTACCTTTTTCACCAAACTACTTGCATATCTTATCCTCAACATAAAAGCAGTCAGGGTCATAGCAAGGCTAATCTAAAAAATTGAAACACTACCAAATGAATTAAACAAATTGAAATAATTCGTGGAAGTAAAACGCCTTAAGCGAGATGAATTCGTTGTAGGTGTTGTTACCAATGGCCAAAAAATAGATGAATGAGTAAGATTGTAAGAAGTAGGTAATATGAGAAATAAATCTAAAAGAAATAAATCTGTAATATGAGAAAAATCCAAACTTACCCGTGATAGTTTGCGGTTTTAGTGAAATCTCCCACACCTAATCCAGTACTGACAAACAGAATCTTCGAACCTGTTCAAAATTTTCAAGAAGATAAAAAAAATAAGTATATAACATGTTAACACGATAGATCATAAGGTGCTTCTGGTGATGGTGGAAAATGGAAAAACTGTGACGCCCCCAAAATTAGGTATACATCACCCATCTTGGGTCGTTAGATACATGGTACAGAAAACAAATACAACTTACTAATACAACTGTCGTGTACAATACGACAAAATATAACTGTGAGTTTGAATACAATTATTGTCTACTAGAGACTATACAAACTCAAAAGGAGTCCTCATTACAATTATTGTCACACTATTTAATAGAATAGTGAGGACTACTAATACTATCATCTGGTCCATCACTCCGTTTTCCGACTCGTCTCAGCTATATTTTCATTTCCTGAAGAGAACAGTGAAAGAAAGGGTGAGCTCAACTAGCCCAGTAAAAAATATTATGACTAAGATAATGCAGAATAAATTATCATTAGCCTTCAACAGTGTTAAACTGATAAAATATAACGAACATCAAGTTTAACTGCAGCGAAACAAGCAATCCATTAAAAGAGTCAAGTAGAAAATAAAATCTACTATCTTTTATGATTTAAAAGGTTTTTCAACACTGTTTTCGCTGGGACTCGGCTTAAAAAAAATAATACACATCATCGAATCACCCCTGCACTACGGCCAAGGATATTCGTGTATTCATTAATGGTCATGATAATGCTAACAACTATCCATCAATGCACTATGGGCCAATGAGGACTTTTACCACATCACTTGTAACATTACGGCCATGATTACACCGAATAATCCCTAGTTATAATCATATCAAGTCCATCTATGCATTACATGCCATTGATGACTTTCAACATTTTATAAACATGAGGATGATGACAATGATATAAGAATTCAATAAAACAAGTTCAAGAATTAATTTATCCAAGAATTAACAACGTCCAAATTGTCAACATGATACTGCTTTGTGGAGTAAAATTCAAGAATGCTTAGAAGAATATTTTCATGAAAAGATACTGGATGAAACGCAATTATCAAGGATATTTCACAAATTTCATGGAGTATAGAAGTCAAAACTTAACCAACTGAGTATAATAAAGAATGGAATAATAAAAGAAATCACCATGCATGCGATAGACCGCACAGACAGGTTATTCCAACAGAATAATAAATAATGGAACCAGGTCCGGCGTGAAACGTACAGACGGGATATTCCAACAGAATAATATAAAGTCGGAACTAGGTCCGGTGTAAAACACACAGACAGGATGTTCCAACAGAATAACAATAAAGACGAAACCATGTCTGGTGTAAAACACACAGACATGATGTTCCAAGTATAGGGTAGACCGCGTATACAGGTTATTCCAACAGAATAATAAGAAATGGAATAACAACAGTTCTCTTCATGAATAAGAAAGAATAACACCCCTTACCGTTTTAAAGAAGAACTGAAATAAGGAATTAGTTAAGTAGTAGAATACTTTTCTTCTCTCTCTCTATAGTTTCTCTCTCTAGAGTTCAGTGAATTCGTAAGAAATAATGAAGGAATGAGCTGCTATTTATAAAAAAATAGAATGCATAGTAACTAATCCATGAACGGTCCAGATTGATTACTTTAATCTGACGGTCCATATTTAAAGAAAAATATTTTAAATAAAATATAATATATTCTATTTATAGAATAACTTTAATAAAGTATTATGTTTTATATAAAAAGATGTTTCTGTTTTATTACGTTAATAATACGAATAAAACAAAACGTCATTATCGCTAAATAATTCATATTATTAACTGACAATAATTGAATCAAACTGAGTGACTTCTCACATAAGCATTAATAATCAATATCGTGTGCTACTATGCAACCACACGTATTACTGTAATTTTACTACCGAGTAGTTCAACAGTATCAATGGTAAAACTTCCGCCGTTATTTTTAATAAAATATTTTTGTCGTTTTCTCAATCTGATAATAATTATGTTGTGGGGTCCACCAATGATTGTGCCGTTGTACGAATATTCTCTGTCAAAACGAATATTCTCCGACCAATCGAATATTATATAACAACTTGCGTACTTTGCAAAATTTATAAATATTATCCACAACTATAACATTATATCAAATTAACTCCATAATATTCAAAAATGATATTTATAGAAAATTCATCTTTATTTATAAAAGTTGGGGTCTTACAACCTCCCCTTCTTATGAAATTTCGCCCTCGAAATTAGGGTACGTACCTGGTATGTCGAAGAGGTAAGGATACCTTGATTTCATTTCAGATTCTAACTCCTAAGTCATTTCCTCAACATCGTGGTTTCTCCACAAAACTTTGACTTGAGGTATAACCTTGGAGCGTAGAATATGTTCCTTCTTATCCAAGATTTGAACAATAACTTCTTCATACGTCAAATCTTCTGCTATTTCGTCCAGTTCTAACTCAATAATGTGGTTCGGGTCTTCCACATATTTACGTAACATGGATATGTGAAAAACGTTATGAACACGAGACATACTTGGCGGTAAAGCGAGTCTATAAGCCACAGTTCCTACTCGATCGAGGATTAAAAATGGACCGATGAATCGAGGATTGAGCTTTCCTCTCTTTCCAAATCTCGTAACTCCTTTCCATGGAGCAACACGTAAGAACACATGATCTCCTATATCAAATTCCATGTCCTTTCGATGAAGATCAGCATAACTCTTTTGTCGATCTTGTGAGGTTTTTATACGTTGTCGGATCGTTTGAATCTTTTCTGTAGTCATACGTACCAACTCCGGTCCCAACAACGTTGCTTCACCCACCTCATCCCAGCATACTGGAGAACGACATTTTCTTCCATACAATGCTTCGAATGGAGCCATGCCAATACTTGCTTGATAACTGTTTTTGTAGGAAAACTCTACCAATGATAAGAACTTGTCCCAACTTCCCTTGAAGTCAAGGACACAGAGTCTTAATAAATCTTCTAGAGTTTGAATAGTCCTCTCTGATTGTCCGTCCTTCTGAGGATGATATGCCGAACTAAATCGTAAATCTGTGCCCATAGCTTTTTGTAAACTAACCCAAAATCGTGAAGTGAATCTTGGGTCTCGATCAGAAACTATGGATACTGGCATACCATGCAGTCTTATAATCTCGTTTATGTACATACGAGCAAGACGTTCAAGTGTATAAGTTTCTCGTATCGGTAAGAAATGAGCAGACTTGGTCAATCTATCAACAATGACCCAAATCGCATCTAAACCTTGAGAAACTTTAGGAAGACCGGTAACGAAATCCATGGTAATGTGCTCCCACTTCCATTCTAGAATTTTAAGTGGTTGCAATGGACCTTTTGGTACTTGATGCTCCGCTTTGACTCGTTGACAAGTTAGACACATTGAGATAAACAGCGCTATCTCTCTCTTCATATTGCTCCACCAAAATGTATGACGAAGATCATGATACATTTTGGTACTTCCAGGATGGATTGCAAACGGTGTGTTGTGCGCCTCCATCATGATTTCATACTTTAAATCAGGATTGTTAGGAACACAAAGTCTGGAGTTAACTCGAAGTATTCCTTCTTTATCGATTCTTGCTTCCGGCATAGCACCTTCTTGCACTTTCTTCCTCATACGCATTAGCTCCAGGTCTGTAGCTTGAGTAGCTTTAACTTTATCGATTAAAGTTGGTTCTACTCGTATATTCGCCATCATCACATGGGTCCTTGGAGTCTTTAACTCTATCTCCATCCTTTGCAAGTCACACAAAATGGGCCTTTGTGTTGACAATATCGCACTTGTACTTGCATATGATCTTTTACTCAATGCGTCAGCTACCACGTTCGCTTTTCCAGGATGGTATTGAATGGTATGATCATAATCTTTCAACAGTTCAAGCCAACGTCGTTGTCGCATGTTGAGTTCCTTTTGAGTAAAGAAATATTTGAGGCTTTTATGATCCGTAAAGATTTCCACCTTCTCCCCATACAAGTAATGCCTCCAAATTTTAAGTGCAAAGACAACAGCTGCCAACTCTAGATCATGAGTAGAATAATTCCTCTCATATTCCTTGAGTTGTCTTGATGCATAGGCTATGACTTTTCCATGTTGCATGAGAACGCATCCCAACCCTTTGCTCGAAGCATCACTGTAGATGACAAATCCCTCCGAGCCAGATGGTATTGTTAGAACAGGTGCTGAAATGAGTCTCCTCTTGAGTTCTTGAAAACTCTTCTCACATTCTTCGCTCCAACCGAACTTTGTATCTTTCCGAGTCAGCTGAGTTAATGGAGTAGCGATTCGAGAAAATTCTTCCACGAATCTCCAATAATAACCAGCTAAACCAAGAAAGCTACGTACTTCGGTCACTGATTTAGGTTGCTCCCACCTTTAAATAGCTTCAATCTTTGTCGGGTCAACCGATATTCCACGACTTGATACTATGTGCCCAAAGAATGCTACCTCCTCCAGCCAGAACTCGCATTTCTTCAACTTGGCATAAAGCTTGTATTCACGAAGCTTTTGGAGTACCAGCCTCAAGTGTTGCTCATGATCTTCACGGCTTTTGGAATAAATAAGGATGTCATCAATAAAGACGACCACAAAGTGATCCAAATATTCCTTGAATACCCGGTTCATCATATCCATGAAGGCAGCAGGAGCATTAGTCAATCCAAAGGACATGACTAGGAATTTATAATGCCCGTACCGAGTTCTGAAAGTCATCTTTAGAATATCCTCAGTTCTAACCTTTAGCTGATGATATCCAGAACAAAGATCGATCTTTGAAAAGAATTGTGCTCTTTGCAACTGGTCAAACAGGTCATCAATACGTGGCAATGGGTACCTGTTTTTGATGGTGACATGATTCAACTCCCGATAATCAATACAAAGTCGCATACTTCCATCTTTCTTCTTCAAGAATAGCACAGGAGCACCCCAAGAAGAAGTACTATGATGAATAAAGCCAATGTCTAACAATTCCAGCAGTTGGATCTTTAACTCCTGAAGTTCAATAAGAGTCATTCGATATTGGGCTTTGGAAATGGGTTTTGTACCGGGTTCAAGGTCGATACAAAATTCAATTTCACGCTCTGGGGGTAGGCCAGGAAGTTCTTCAGGGAATACGTCAGGGAATTTATTAACAATAGAAATATCATTCAAAACTGACGTATTTTTGTTTAGATCCGTTGTGACACCCCCAAATTCGGGTACTTCGATTCTACGGGATTTGGTGTTCACTGCACAAATATCATCTATCTATCTACCCATAAAAATGCAAACCATACAATAGATAGAATTAAAATCTTCTCCTTAGAAGGATTACATCATCCGAATAATAAATACAATCCCAGGTTAAACTAACCTTAAAATATCTGTGCGGAATTCTAACAATAAGTCTTAAACAACATCTTTAACTTAAGTCTTAAATAAATACATCATATAAAATAACAAGTCATATCAAATAACAAGTCTCCATCATTTGCTAACTTTGCCCTTGCCCTTACTAGTGGAAGGTTCGTCAGCTCTTTCGTTCTTAACTGCAATGTTATTATCAAACAAGAGTGAGCACAAATGCCCACAAGAATAAAAATGAAATAATAGTATAATAACATGCGAATACATCAAAGACATCTAAATAAAAGCTCAACTTTTGAATCAAGAGTGAATAACAAGAATCAAAGAATTCTGAGGGTCATAAGACCTTGAACTATGTCCTAGGTTAACAAGGGTTATACTTAAAACCTTTAACAGTCATAAGACTATGGACCTTCTTCTCGTACTTAGGGGGATCAGCCCTTAGTACCATATTGTGCACAATATCTTAACGCTAAGCGTAAATAATCCCCTATACAGGGTTGTTCATCTCAGTTTGACATTCGAGTCCGCATCAAAGGAAGTTTGGTTTGGATAATTCTTCAAGGGTTCTGAAATTTAGAATGCTCATCAACTATGGACTAGTTGAATCATTAAGGTTTCACTAGTCTAATAAAGTTCAACAATAATGATATTCAATTTGAATAATAATCTCAAGAAGTATACAATATAACAATTATTGTATAACTAAATCATACTTTGAAAAGATAATCAATCTTTAATAAATCATTTGAACTTGAATAATAGTAATGATAGCTTATTCAAGGTAAATAATAAGCTTGAACAATAATGACAAATAGGGTTAGGGAACTTGCTCAAATTTAAGAGTTTAAGTTTAGAAAACTTGCCTCGTGCGTAGATTACACTTTAACTAAACTCGTTCTTTGAATTAAATCTTACATACCATTCACATACACAATACCAGTTAATTATAACTTAATTAATCATCATAAACTCTATCTTTTTGTCTAATTTAATTATTGACTATACTTAATCAATTTATCACATTAACTGTCACATAATATCACTTCATAAATAATCAAGCTAATTATGTATTCAATAATTCAATTCACATGTAATTATGTTATTTACATGTTAAACAACTATGTCATCATTTCATTATATTTCTAACATATTTACATGTTCATTACATTAAGTTACTAACACATTGCTAGACTTAACATAAAAAAAATACATTTCTGGACATTCTGCTAAGTGGCGCTGCGGCGTCACTTTTGTACTGAGTCTTGGCACTGCGGCGCCGTGGCGCAGCGGCCTGGTACTTGGTGTTGCGGTGCGATGGCGCTGCGGCGCGAGAAATGAACTGGGAGTTGGCGTCGCGACGCGAAGCCCCAGACTTTGAGTTTCCAGTTCACGAAGAACACAGAATTCAGCGAAATCAACACATTTTTAACACTAATTCCACCAAATTACACATACCCATATGTTATAATTTATACATAAACATAACCCAACCTTTGTAAAGTGATTTTAACCATTTAAAACACCCAATAACAGAATTAAATCATGTAAAATTTGACTGTTCTTGATGTTCTTGAAGTTAATGAACAAAATCATAAATTTAACACTACGAATTCGTTATAACACCGAATCCATTCGTTTAAGGCTTGGTCTCTTCGTATCAACATGCCTAATAATATAAGAGTGTAAAATTTAGGGATAATATACGATCACTACATATAATTTCACGTATAAGGCCATAAGGCCAAAACCCAAACTCTTTATATTTTTTAACATAGCAAGTCATTAGATTAACGACACTTAGGATATGGTATCATGCAATATATATATAAAACATGTTATGCTACTCGTATTATTACATATATCCATATAGCAACATAATTCCCAATTCATAGAGATTAACAGAAGTTTTGAAAGCCATTTTCTATAAAACTAAAAGACGTAACTTAAAAATTTGGGAAGAAGGGATTACCCTTGAATACTCTGCTTAGATTACACAGGGTGATAAAAATTCCCAAATTCTCACACTTCTTCTCCTTTAATCACAGTATTCAAAATTTCTCTCAAAGTTCTCAAACTCTCTCTGAATTCTCTCTGTTCTATGCCAGACTTAGAAAATAATAAGAGAAGAATAAAGAGAGAATACGTATAATAATAGTTAGGCCAACTGACGCGTTGGTGGTCAGTTACCCAGTCATGGGTTAACTGGCCCCAACTCCCCTTAGTGCCATGTTTGGCTAGATTATCATAATACAAAACCATTTAATTTAATAAAGCTTTATCATATGGTTTAATCAATGTCACACCCAATTCAAATATCTTATTTAATTTAATATAATAATCTATCATAAATTCACATAATCATATAATTAATTTTCTCATTAATAAATAATGTCAATTTATTAAATCTCTAATTAATAATTAAATTAATTAAATAACATCATGCTTAATTAAATAATTCATTTAATTCAACAAGTTCACATAATTATATACTTGAATAATAATTATTCTCCACATTAATTTAATAAATGCAACACATAAAATTAAATTAATCTACCACAATTGCATCAATTAATTATTTAATCCAATAATTAAATCATCGATAAATATTTATTTAATTCAATAAATATTAAAATTAAATTACAAAGATTCTCGTTCATTACATCCGTGACATGAGCTAAGAAAGCTTGACATCCGTTTTTCAATAAATGAATAGCTTTATGGCTTGAGATGACAGCGATTGATTTTAATGGTTTGGTTGCTTGAATTAGCATAATAGGTCGATTAGGAATATGAAAGCTAACAACCTTACGAAAATAATCAATTTTTACATGATGAGTAGTTAACCAATCAATCCCTAGAATCACGTCAAATGCAAGTATTTTTAATGAAATAAGATCGACAGGTAATGTGTGGGTACCAACTTGAACCAAACAAGACTTATAAACCGTGGATGTAATGAAGGTTTCTCCCAATGGAGTTTCAACAGATAAGTCAAAGTCTAATTTCTTCGGAGTCAAATTTAATCGATGAGCGCAAGTAGGAGAAATAAAAGAATGGGTAGAACCGGTATCAAATAAAGTATAGACTTCGTTAGAGTTTATGATAAGCTTACCCGTGATGACCTCATTCAGGTTCCTTGCTTTCTGGGAGGTCACAACAAACGCTCTCCCTTGCACTACCGATTTTGACTTTTCTGGGACGGCCTTTGGTGTCTCTATCTTGGCTGAACTTATTTTTGGTAAACAACAAAATCGAGCTAAATGACCTTCTCTTCCACAATTATAATATGCTTTAGACGGCATCGCGCAGTTTGGACTGATGTGCCCCTCCACTCCACATTTGAAACATATGATATGTGGTCGTTCTACTTCCTTAACAACGGGTGCTGGTGCTGACGTCTTTCCGTCATTATTGAATCTCCTCTTCTTGAAATGACCATTCTTATTGTTTTGGCCCTGATTACCACCGAAGTGGTTACCATTTCTGGCCTGTTGATTCCGTCCACACTTGTTGTCACCGCTTCGATAACTGCTCTCACTGGTATTATCATTTTGCCGACTGCTTTCTTTTGGTTGCATTGACTCGTTATCGCGCTCCACTAACTGAGCCCTATTCACAACATCTGAATACAAATATAATTTATGAGAAATAAGATGTTGACGTATCTCAGGTTTCAAACCTCGCAAAAACATTCGCGTCATTCGCTCTTCATTATCCACCAAGTGGGACGCAAACCGGGACAACTAAGCAAATTTAGCCTCATACTGCGACACAGTCATATTATTCTGCTCCAATTTGATGAACTCCACCTCCTTCATGTGACGAACACTTTCGAAAAAGTATTTGTCATTGAACAGCTCTTGGAACTTCTCCCAAGACATCTTCAGTGCGGCAGGTTGAGTACGCTTAATCGATTCCCACCAGTAATATGCCTCTCCTTGCAATATAAAGGCGGCAAAGGGAACCTTTTGCTCCTCGGAGCATCCCAAGACATCAAATATCTTGGTGATCTGCTTTATCCATGTTTCTGCTATAAGTGGTTTTGGCTCTCCCTTAAACTCCGGTGGTCCCAGCTCCTTGAACTGTTTAGCGGTGACCGTCCGAGAGTTTTCAGTGTTTTCACCTATATTTTGGACAGGAGCCGCTCTCGCCTACTGTTGCATGAACTGCATAAAGCTTCTGAACATTCCATCATTCATCATCTGGTCAATATTGTTGTTTGCATGAGGATTGTCACCTTCCTGATGCACATTATCCTGATTATTGATATGTGGTGAATCAACAGTCGTCTGTGCTCCATTGCTATTCTCAACATTCTCAGATGTCATTTTCAGATACTGCCACAAAACAAAAGTTAATTGATATGTCATATATTATCCTTACATTATGACCGACCAATTAAATACCATGCAAATAAACTTAGGTAGGTCATACTAGCGAAGGAATTCCCCGTCTCTCCCCTCCTAGTTCTATTCTCACATCTTAGGCAGGAATCATATCCCTAAGCTCTGATATCAACTGTGACACCCCCAAAATTAAGTATACATCACCCATCTTGGGTCGTCAGATATATGGTACAGAAAACAAATACAACTTACTAATACAACTGTCGTGTACAATATGACAAAACATAACTGTGAGTTTGAATACAATTATTGTCTACTAGAGACTATACAAACTCAAAAGGAGTCCTCATTACAATTATTGTCATACTATTTAATAGAATAGTGAGGACTACTAATACTATCATCTGGTTCATCACTCCGTTCCCCGACTCGTCCCAGCTATATTTTCATTTCCTGAAGAGAACAGTGAAAGAAAGGGTGAGCTCAACTAGCCTAGTAAGAAATATTATGACTAAGATAATGCAGAATAAATTATCATTAGCCTTCAACAGTGTTAAACTGATAAAATATAACGAACATCAAGTTTAACTGCAGTGAAATAAGCAATCCATTAAAAGAGTCAAATAGAAAATAAAATCTACTATCTTTTATGATTTAAAAGGTTTTTCAACACTATTTTCGCTGGGACTCAGCTTAAAAAAAATAATCCACATCATCGAATCACCCCTGCACTACGGCCAAGGATATTCGTGTATTTATTAACGGTCATGATCATCCCAACAATTGTCCATCAATGCACTACGGGCCAATGAGGACTTTTACCACATCACTTGTAACATTACGGTCATGATTACACCGAATAATCCCTGGTTATAATCATACCAAGTCCATCTATGCATTACATGCCATAGATGACTTTCAATATTTTATAAACATGAGGATGATGACAATGATATAAGAATTCAATAAAACAAGTTCAAGAATTAATTTATCCAAGAATTAACAACGTCCAAATTGTCAACATGATACTGCTTTGTGGAGTAAAATTCAAGAATGTTTAGAAGAATATTTTCATGAAAAGATACTGGATGAAACGCAATTATCAAGGATATTCCACAAATTTCATGGAGTATAGAAGTCAAAACTTAACCAATTGAGTATAATAAAGAATGGAATAACAAAAGAAATCACCATGCATGCGATAGACCGCACAGACAGGTTATTCCAACAGAATATTAAATAATGGAACCAGGTCCGGCGTAAAACGCACAGACAGGATATTCCAACAGAATAATAATAAAGACGGAACCAGGTCCGGTGTAAAACACACAGACAGGATGTTCCAACAGAATAATAATAAAGACGAAACCAGGTCCGGTGTAAAACACACAGACAGGATGTTCCAACAGAATAACAATAAAGACGGAACCATGTCTGGTGTAAAACACACAGACATGATGTTCCAACAGAATAATAGAAGAATGTCACCAAGTATAGGGTAGACCGCGTATACAGGTTATTCCAACAGAATAATAAGAAATGGAATAACAACAGTTCTCTTCATGAATAAGAAAGAATAACACCCCTTACCGTTTTAAAGAAGAACTGAAATAAGGAAGTAGTTAAGTAGCAGAATACTTTTCTTCTCACTCTCTCTATAGTTTCTCTCTCTAGAGTTCAGTGAATTCGTAAGAAATAATGAAGGAATGAGCTGCTATTTATAGAAAAATAGAATGCATAGTAACTAATCCATGAACGGTCCAGATTGATTACTTTAATCTGACGGTCCATATTTAAAGAAAAATCTTTTAAATAAAATATAATATATTCTATTTATAGAATAACTTTAATAAAGTATTCTGTTTTATATAAAAAAATATTTCTGTTTTATTACGTTAATAGTACGAATAAAACAAAACGTCATTATCGCTAAATAATTCATATTATTAACTGACAATAATTGAATCAAACTGATTGACTTTTAACATAAGCATTAATAATCAATACCGTGTGCTACTATGCAACCACACGTATTACTGTACTTTTTGTGACGAACGATAATTTTGTAAATTATTTTAAATATTTATTGAAGTAAATAAATATTTTTCAACGATTTAATTATTAGATTAAATAATCAATTGATGCAATTGTGGTAGAATAATTTAATTATATGTGTTGCATTTATTAAATTAATGTAGAAAATTTTATTATCAATGTACGTGAGCTTATTGAATTAAACGAAATATTTAATTAAGCATTATGTTATTAAATTAATGTAATTATTAATTAGAGATTTATTAAATTGGCATTATTTATTAATGAGTAAATTAAAAATATAACTATGTGAATTTATGAGAAATTATTATATTTTATTTATATTAAATTAAATAAGATATTTGATTTATTGTGCAAGTGGGTGTGACATAAATTAAACTATATGATAAAATTTTATTAAATTAAATGATTTTAAAACCTTTTCCTAACTAACCAAACAGGGCCTTAAGGGGAGTTGGTGCAGTTAACCCATGATTGGGCCAACTGACCACTCTGCGCTCAGTTCCTTTATTATATTACGACGTCTTCTCTTTTTCTTTCCTCATTTTGCCTAAGTCTAGAAAGCTATCAGAGAGAGTTTAGAGAAAATTGTCAGAGATATTTAGAATTGTGAGTGGGTGAAGGAGATTTTGAGTGAGGAATTCTAATCCTACTAATTATATTCTACAGGGTAATCTTCTCCTTCCCAAATTCTAAATTACGTATTTTAGTTTTCATACAATGGCTTTCAAAACTTCTGTTAATCTCTGTGAATTGAGAATTGGTGTTGTGATAAAGATATGTGTAGTAATTCGAGAAGTATAGCATGTTTTACATATATATTGCATGATTCCATATCATTAGTTTCATAATATTACGTAATATATATGTTTTACAAAATTACAGAGTTTGGGTTTGGCCTTAAGGCCTTATACGTGAAAATTTATGTATTGATCATATATTATCCCTAAATTTTAGACTTGTATGTTGTTATGCATGTTAATACGAAGAGTTTAAGCCTTAAACGAACGAATTCGGTGTTATAACGAATTCGTAGGGAGAATTTTCACATAAAGTTTTCTAAAACTTCATGAACATCAAAGTCAGTGAATTGTTAGGCTTTAAATCTGTTATTAAGTGTTTAAAATTAGTTTTGTCAGTATATAAATGTTGGGTATTAATTATATATGAATTCCAACATGTGGGTATGTTTAATTTGGAGAATTAATGATTTTGTAGTAATTATTTTTGCTGAATTATGTGTTCTTCGCGAACTGGAAATTCAGAGGATGGAGCGTCGCGCCGCGGCGCGAGCTCCTAGTCTTTTTCCCGCGCCGTAGCGCCACCGCGCCGCAGCGCCAGGGGGCCGGCCGCAGCGCCATGGCGCCGCAGCGCCGAGAGCCTGTATAAACGTGGCGCCGCAGCGCCACTCCCCAAAAAAAAAATAAAAATAAATAAATAAAATAAAAATAAAAATAAAAATAAATGAGCTTTTAAATTTTCTAAGTCTAACAATAGGTTAGTGTATTAAAATAATGAACATGTAAATATGTTAGAAATATTATATGATGATAAAATATTTGTTTAGCATGTAAATAACATAATTACATGTGAGTTGTATTATTAAATACATAATTAGTTATTTATTCATGAAGAACAAATTAGGTGTCAACGTGATGATTTGACTAAGTTAGTCAATTATTAAAGTAGACAACGAGAATAAGTTATGATGATTAGTTAATAATTAACTGGTATTGAATGTGAATGGTATGTAGGATTTATTTCAAAGAACGTGATTAGTTAAAGTGTAATCTACACGCGAGGCAAGTTTCCTAAACTTAAACTCTTAAATTGAGCAAGTTTCTTAACTCTACTTTTACATTGAGCAATTTACTTAAACTTAAATTATTATTCAAGTTCAAGTATTATACTAAAGATTGATTATCTTTCAAAGCATGATTCAATTATACAATAATTGTTCTATTGTATACATTTGAGATTATTATTCAAATCGAATATCATTATTGTTGAACCTTTTTAGACTAGTGAATCTTAATGATTTAGCTAGTCCTTAGTTGATGAACGTTCTAAATTTCAGAACCCTTATTGAATTATCCAAACCAAACTTCCTTTGGTGCAGACTCGAATGTCAAACTGAGATGAACAACCCTGAAAAGGGATTCACTTATGCGTTAGCGTTAAGATATTGTGCACAGTATGGTACTAAGGGCTGATCCCCCTAAGTACGAGAAGAAGGTCCATAGTCTTATGACTATTAAAGGTTTCAAGTATAACCCTTGTTAACCTAGGACATAGTTCAAGGTCTTATGACCCTCAGTATTCTTTTGATTCATGTTATTTATTCTTGATTCAAAAGTTGAGCTTTATTCAGATGTCGTTGATTATTCGCATGTTATTATACTGTTGTTTCATTTTTTTTATACTTGTGGGCATTTGTGCTCACTCTTGCTTAATAATAACATTGCAGTTCAGAATGAAAGAAGCGATGAACCCTCCACTAGTAAGGGCAAGGGCAAAGTTAGCAAATGATGAAGACCTGTTATTTATTAACTGATGTATTTGTTTAAGACTTGAGTTATGTTGATGTTAAGACTTATTTGTTTAGAATTCCGCACAGATGTTTTAAGGTTAGAGTAACCTGGGATTTATTTATGATTCAGTTGATGTAACCCTTAAGGAAATAGATTTTATTATGATTTCTATCTATTGTATGGTTTGATATTATTTATGGGTACATAAATAGATGATGCTTGTACAGTGAACACCAAATCCCGTGGAATCGAAGTACCCGGATTTGGGGGTGTCACAAGTTGGTATCAGAGCTGTAGGTTATGAACCTTAGGTGGGGGAAACAACCTTAGGTAGTAGCCTTATAGAAGAAGATAGTAATTGAAAACTCTTATCGAGTTCTAAGAAATGAATTTTTGCAATTCATTGAAGATAATAAAATACATTATGTGTTTATGTGTTAAGTATGCGTTAGATAGTATGACTTAGTAACTAAAACTTAAAATTTTGTTGTCAGGATGACAAATGATGGAGAAGCTAGTCAAGCTGAGGAGGGACCCCATTTACCTATAGTACCTACTGAGGAGGGATCTCGTGTACTTGTAGAACCGACTGAGGAGGAGCCCCGAGACATTCATGTCGTTAGGGAGCAGCTGGTGCAGAGGGTTTCATCTCCATTGATCACCGTTGTTGGTCAGGAGCATGAACCTGAGATTGATGCTGAGGAGGATCCTGAGGAGGAGTTTGATGAGGAGGAAGAAGAAGAAGAGGAGCTACCACAGTACACTGTTGATGCTGAGATGTATGACACACTATATGATCGTAACGTGGAGTTACAAGATGAGGTTCAGGAATTGACTGAGCGAGCGACTGTTTAGCAGTCTACTTTAGAGGAGAAGGATAGAGAGATTGTGATCCTTCATACACGTTTAGGAAACGTGGAGTGGGATCTGGTTCATGAGAAGGGTCAAACCGAAGATAAGACCGAGGAGATAGAGAAGCTGAAGAAGGAACTGAAGGAAACCTCCGAAAGACTGAAAATAGCAGAGGAAGGATGGGTAAAAGAATCACATCGAGCTGATCGTGCAGAAGATGATAGTCGTGCAAAGAAGGCAAAGCTTGAAGACACGTACGCCACACTTAATCATGCGATGGATGAGGTTCAAGAGCGAGTGTTAAGGTACCCCATCCAGTTTGAAGGACTTCCATCGTATATGTTGGATCGCAGGACGATGTCTCGTATCATGAATGAGGACCGTGGCAAGGCTATTGAGCACCTTGGAAGACATGAATAGAATCTGTTTATTTATGTGAAAGACTTATATAGTTTTATGTAAATTCTGATGTGTTTATGAACTAAGGAATATGTTAATATTTGAATGTTTTAAATCTTGTGGATTCTTTATTCCAGGATAGATGATATAAATAGCAGTATGCTATAGTTTAATGTTAAAACTTTTTTATTTGAATGAAAAGATATCAAGTTGTTTGAGATGATGTGTTAAGTGATATGTTAAATTGTTGAGTAATGTCTTAACTATGTAGAGAAATAAATAAAGTTCTAATAAACGTTTATTTAACAGAAAAATGCCGCCAAGGAGAAGACAACAACGTCAACCGGCTCAGGAAGGGTCAACCAATAATAATAATAATGCCAACGTTAATCCAGTTCAACAGCTAGTTAATTTACTAACTGGAGTCATGAATAACCAACCGCAAGCTCCACCTAGCACAACGTTTAAAGATTTTAAGGCGGTGGGACCGCCAGAGTTCAAAGGTTCCAGAAACCCGATCGAGGCTCAAACGTGGGTGATGGAAATGGAGAAGGTTTTTGACGTTGCTAGGGTTCGAGAAGATCAGAAGACCGTTTTTGCGACATTTATGCTAAAGTCTGAGGCTAGCTACTGGTGGCAGGCAAACAAGATGCGAAGAGGTGAAGGTGTAATTACGTGGGAGAGATTCAAAGAGATATTTTTCGAAATGTATTTCCCAGCTAGTTCGTAGAATCAGATGGAGGTGCAATTTCTGGAACTGAAACAGGAAAACATGAGTGTGCCTGAATACGCGGCTAAATTCGATGAGTTGGCAAGGTTTGCCCCGTATCAAGTACACACTGACGAGAGGAAAGCCAGACGATTCGAACAAGGACTGAAGCCTTGGGTATACAGCAAGGTATCAATGTTTCAACTTAACACGTTTGCGGGAGTTTTGAAAAAGGCCATTCTCGCGGAAGGAGGAAGTGATGCAGTGACTAAGTACAACCAAGAACAGAAAAAGAAAAAGAGTGAGAATGAAGGTAATAACAAGACTAGTGGAAGTAATACTGGGAATAATAATAATCAGAAGAGGAAGTGAACGGATAACTCGACAGCTGGAAGTCAACACGGAGGGCAGAAAAAGAAGATAGAAGCATGTCTGACTTGCGGCAAGGCACATCTAGGAGTTTGTTTGAAGGGAAAGAGAGTGTGCTACAATTGTGGTCAGGAAGGCCATATAGCACCAAATTGTCCAAACCCAAAGAAGGGTGCTTGTTTCAACTGTGGTTCGAAAGATCATTTAGCAAGAGACTGTCCCAAGAAGGGATCGGGAGGATCAGGACAAGGAGGAAACCGGGGAAATAGCAGTGAAAATACCTTAACCATCACCGGACCACCTGCAACAAACCGACCAACCGCCATAACTTTCAATATGACGGTGCAGGATGCAATTCAGTCTCGTGATGTGGTGTCAGGTATCATTCCGATCAATAAAATTAATGCTTACGTTTTATTTGATTCGGGTGCTACTTGTTCCTTTATATCCGATGACTTTGCTAATAGTTTAGATTTGCTTAAGGATGAATTGGAATATCCCATGATTATAGAAATTGCGAATAGAGAGATAATTCCTGTTAAGCATGTGTATAAGAATTGTAGAGTGGATATTAAGGGTAATATCATGAGCGTAGATCTTATCCCTATTCGATTGGGGGAATTCGACGTTATATTGGGTATGGATTGGCTATCCAATTATGGGGCTGTAATTGACTGCCAAAAAAAGCGTATTAACCTTATGACTCCGTCAAAGGTTTTGTTTTATGGTAGCAAGTCGCCTAGACAAGCGAGTTATCTGACGATGTTGTAGGCCAGAAAGTTATTAAGACAAGGTTGTGTAGGATATTTAGCTTATATAGTCGATAGTCGAAAAGAGAACCCGAAGGTAGAGGAGATACCGATTGTGAGGGACTTCGTCGATGTATTTCCAGACGATTTGCCAGGACTTCCTCCAGATAGAGAAGTAGACTTTGTGATTGATTTGGCGCCCGGAACTGCTCCAATATCGAAGGCACCATACCGAATGGAGCCAGTAGAGATAAAGGAATTAATGGTACAACTACAAGAATTGTTGGACAAAAAGTACATTCAACCGAGCGTATCGCCGTGGGGAGCGCCGGTGTTGTTCGTAAAAAAGAAGGACGGATCGATGAGGCTCTGCATTGACTACAGAGAATTAAATAAGGTCACGATTAAGAACAAATATCCATTACCGAGGATTGATGATCTGTTTGATCAATTGAAGGGAGCAAAATACTTTTCCAAGATTGACTTGAGGAGTGGTTATCACCAACTGAAGGTGAGGCCAGAGGATGTACTGAAGACAACGTTCTGAACGCGATATGGTCATTATGAGTTTTTAGAAATGTCGTTTGGTCTTACGAATGCTCCTGCAGCATTTATGGGACTAATGAATGGTGTATTCAAGCCGTTTTTGGACAAATTCATGGTGGTATTTATAGACGACATTTTGGTATATTCCAAAACCAAAGAGAAACATGAAGAACACTTGAGGTTAACGTTGGATGTATTGAGAAGGGAGAAGTTGTATGCTAAATTTTCGAAATACGAATTCTGGATCGAGAGAGTACAATTTCTTGGTCACGTAATCGATAAAGATGGAATTTCGGTAGATCCATCCAAAGTAGAAGCTGTGATTAACTGGGATCAGCCGAGAACGCCGTCAGAAGTAAGAAGTTTTCTTGGATTAGTAGGATATTATAGAAGATTCATACAAGATTTTTCTAAGATCGCAACTCCGTTAACGAATTTAACTCGAAAAGCTGTGAAATTTGTTTGGACGGAGAAGTGTGAGGAGAGTTTTCAAGAATTAAAGAAGAGGTTGAGTACAGCGCCTGTGTTATCTCTTCCGGATGATACAGGAAATTTTGTTATTTTTAGCGATGCGTCGCATAAAGGACTTGGCTGTGTGCTGATGCAAAACGACAAAGTCATTGCGTATGCATCACGGCAGTTGAAGGATTACGAGAAGGGTTACCCAACCCATGATTTGGAGTTAGCTGCAGTTGTTTTTGCTTTGAAAATTTGGAGGCACTATCTATACGGGGAAAAGTGTGAAATATATACGGACCACAAGAGTCTGAAATATATTTTTACACAGAAAGATTTGAATATGCGTCAAAGAAGATGGTTGGAATTAATCAAGGATTATGACTGTGAGATTTTATACCATCCGGGTAAGGCTAATGTGGTTGTCGACGCCTTAAGTAGAAAGGGTCGTGAGAAATTGATGATGTTGACTGCTCAGCAGGAGCTAATTGCAGATATGGAGAAACTGGAGTTAGAAGTGAAGTATCCTATGGAGATTGATGAGAAGCTATTTCAGATGCAATCTGGTACAACTCTACTAGATAGAGTGAAGGAGGCTCAGCTTCAGGATGATGAATGCAAAAAGGTAACAACGAAGATATCTGAAGGAACCGAACCAAGATTTAAGATGGATAAGGAAGGAATATTGAGATTTGAAAGCAGAATTTGGGTTCCGCCAGTACAAGAAATTAAGGAAGAAATTTTGAGTGAGGCTCATAGTTCAAGATATTCGATTCACCCTGGTAGTACAAAAATGTACCAAGATCTTCGACAACATTTCTAGTGGCCGAATTTGAAACGTGATGTTGCAGAATGTGTTGCCAAATGCCTGACATGTCATAAAGTTAAAGCAGAACATCAGAGACCGAGTGGATTGCTACAACCGTTGAAGATCCCAGAATGGAAATGGGAACATATTACGATGGACTTCGTGGTTGGCCTTCCGACGACTCAGAAAGGCTACGACGCAGTATGGGTTATCGTTGACCGACTGACGAAATCCGTGCACTTCCTTCCTATAAAAATCAGATTTAACTTAGATCAATTGGCAAGATTATATGTGAAAGAGATTGTTTCGAGGCAGGAAGTGCCGGTGTCTATTGTTTCCGATAGGGATCCGCGCTTTACATCAAATTTCTAGAAACGTCTTTAGGAATGCATGGGTACACAACTGCGAATGAGTACAGCTTACCACCCTCAAACAGATGGACAGAGCGAACGAACGATTCAAACACTGAAAGATATGTTACGAGCCTGTGTAATGGACTTCAAAGGAAATTGGGATGATCACCTACCGTTGGTAGAGTTCGGCTACAACAACAGTTACCACGCTAGTATTGGTATGCCGCCTTACGAAGCGTTA
Organism: Panax notoginseng; assembly: GCA_016801055.1. NCBI lineage: Eukaryota > Viridiplantae > Streptophyta > Magnoliopsida > Apiales > Araliaceae > Panax > Panax notoginseng. The sequence continues at coordinate 133,060,632 of CM029023.1, forward strand.
CACGGCAGAAAGTGCAGAACTCCACTTTATTGGGATGAAGTTGGTGAAAGACAATTGCTAGGGCTAGAATTGGTACAGCAGACGGCAGAAATAGTCAAAGTGATCCGAGCACGACTGGTAGCAGCTCAAGATCGACAGAAGAAATAAGCTGATCCACATCGTAAAAATATCGAGTTTGAATCAGGTAGTTATGTTTTCTTGAAGGTCTCTCCCTGGAAGGGAAAGATCAGGTTCGGAAAGAAAGGAAAATTGAGCCCAAGATTTATTGGACCCTTTGAGGTACTGCGAAGAATTGGAGAAGTTGCGTACGAGGTAGTCTTACCTCCAGCACTCGAGAATATCCACAACGTCTTCCATGTTTCTGTGTTACGACCTTACAAGCCTGATTACAAGCATGTAATTGAATACGAACCCCTGCATTTTGAGAAAGACTTGTCTTATGAAAAAATTCATGTCCAAATTGTCGACCGAAAAGAACAAGTTCTCAGAAATAAAGTTATACCTTCTGTTAAGGTAATTTGGAGGAACCACAACGCTGAAGAAGCTACGTGGGAACTCGAAGAGAATATGATGAAGAATTACCCTCATTTATTTACTTAATTATGTGTATGCGATTCTGGGGACAGAATCTTTGTAAGGGGGGAGAATGTAACGGGTCAAAATTATTGAGTCGTGATTCTGGGGATAGAATCCTTTTAAGGGGGGAAAGATGTGACGAACGAGAATTTTGTAAATTATTTTAAATATTTATTGAAGTAAATAAATATTTTTCGACGATTTAATTATTAGATTAAATAATCAATTGATGAAATTGTGGTAGAATAATTTAATTATATGTGTTGCATTTATTAAATTAATGTAGAGAATTTTATTATCAATGTACGTGAGCTTATTGAATTAAACGAAATATTTAATTAAGCATTATGTTATTAAATTAATGTAATTATTAATTAAAGATTTAATAAATTGACATTATTTATTAATGAGTAAATTAAAAATATGACTATGTGAATTTATGAGAAATTATTATATTTTATTTATATTAAATTAAATAAGATATTTGATTTATTGTGCAAGTGGGTGTGACATAAATTAAACTATATGATAAAGTTTTATTAAATTAAATGATTTTAAAACCTTTTCCTAACTAACCAAACAGGGCCTTAAGGGGAGTTGGTGCAGTTAACCCATGATTGGGCCAACTGACCATTCTGCGCTCAGTTCCTTTATTATATTACAACGTCTTCTCTTTTTCTTTTCTCATTTTGCCTAAGTCTAGAAAGCTATCAGAGAGAGTTTAGAGAAAATTGTCAGAGATATTTAGAATTGTGAGTGGGTGAAGGAGATTTTGAGTGAGGAATTCTAATCCTACTAATTATATTCTACAGGGTAATCTTCTCCTTCCCAAATTCTAAATTACGTATTTTAGTTTTCATAAAATGGCTTTCAAAACTTCTGTTAATCTCTGTGAATTGAGAATTGGTGTTGTGATAAAGATATGTGTAGTAATTCGAGAAGTATAGCATGTTTTACATATATATTGCATGATTCCATATCATTAGTTTCATAATATTACGTAATATATATGTTTTACAAAATTACAGAGTTTGGGTTTGGCCTTAAGGCCTTATACGTGAAAATTTATGTATTGATCATATATTATCCCTAAATTTTAGACTTGTATGTTGTTATGCATGTTAATACGAAGAGTTTAAGCCATAAACGAACGAATTTGGTGTTATAACGAATTCGTAGGGAGAATTTTCACATAAAGTTTTTTAAAACTTCATGAATATCAAAGTCAGTGAATTGTTAGGCTTTAAATCTGTTATTAAGTGTTTAAAATTAGTTTTGTCAGTATATAAATGTTTAGTATTAATTATATATGAATTCCAACATGTGGGTATGTTTAATTTGGAGAATTAATGATTTTGTAGTAATTATTTTCGCTGAATTCTGTGTTCTTCGCGAACTGAAAATTCAGAGGCTGGAGCGTCGCGCCGCGGCGCGAGCTCCTAGTCTTTTTCCCGCGCCATAGCGCCACCGCGCCGCAGCGCCAGGGGGCCCGCCACAGCGCCGAGAGCCTGTATAAACGTGGCGCCGCAGCGCCACTCCCCAGAAAAAAAAATAAAATAAAATAAAATAAAATAAATAAAAATAAATTAAAAAAATGAGCTTTTAAATTTTCTAAGTCTAACAATAGGTTAGTGTATTAAAATAATGAACATGTAAATATGTTAGAAATATTATATGATGATAAAATATTTGTTTAGCATGTAAATAACATAATTACATGTGACTTGTATTATTAAATACATAATTAGTTATTTATTCATGAAGAACAAATTAGGTGTCAACGTGATGATTTGACTAAGTTAGTCAATTATTAAAGTAGACAACGAGAATAAGTTATGATGATTAGTTAATAATTAACTGGTATTGAATGTGAATGGTATGTAGGATTTATTTCAAAGAACGTGATTAGTTAAAGTGTAATCTACACGCGAGACAAGTTTCCTAAACATAAACTCTTAAATTGAGCAAGTTTCTTAACTCTACTTTTACATTGAGCAATTTACTTAAACTTAAATTATTATTCAAGTTCAAGTATTATACTAAAGATTGATTATCTTTTAAAGCATGATTCAATTATACAATAATTGTTCTATTATATACATTTGAGATTATTATTCAAATCGAATATCATTATTGTTGAACCTTTTTAGACTAGTGAATCTTAATGATTCAGCTAGTCCTTAGTTGATGAACGTTCTAAATTTCAGAACCCTTATCGAATTATCCAAACCAAACTTCCTTTGGTGCGGACTCGAATGTCAAACTGAGATGAACAACCCTAAAAAGGGATTCACTTATGCGTTAGCGGTAAGATATTGTGCACAGTATGGTACTAAGGGCTGATCCCCCTAAGTACGAGAAGAAGGTCCATAGTCTTATGACTGTTAAAGGTTTCAAGTATAACCCTTGTTAACCTAGGACATAGTTCAAGGTCTTATGACCCTCAGTATTCTTTTGATTCATGTTATTTATTCTTGATTCAAAAGTTGAGCTTTATTCAGATGTCGTTGATTATTCGCATGTTATTATACTGTTGTTTCATTTTTTTTATACTTGTGGGCATTTGTGCTCACTCTTGCTTAATAATAACATTGCAATTAAGAATGAAAGAAGCGATGAACCCTCCACTAGTAAGGGCAAGGGCAAAGTTAGCAAATGATGAAGACCTGTTATTTATTAACTGATGTATTTGTTTAAGACTTGAGTTATGTTGATGTTAAGACTTATTTGTTTAGAATTTCGCACAGATGTTTTAAGGTTAGAGTAACCTGGGATTTACTTATGATTCAGTTGATGTAACCCTTAAGGGAATAGATTTTATTATGATTTCTATCTATTGTATGGTTTGATATTATTTATGGGTAGATAGATAGATGATGCTTGTACAGTGAACACCAAATCCCGTGGAATCGAAGTACCCGGATTTGGGGGTGTCACACTTTTACTACCGAGTAGTTCAACAGTATCAATGGTAAAACTTCCGCCGTTATTTTTAATAAAATATTTTTGTCGTTTTCTCAATCCGACAATAATTCCGTTGTGGGGTCCACCAATGATTGTGCCGTTGTACGAATATTTTCTGTCAAAACGAATATTCCCCGACCAATCGAATATTATATAACAACTTGCGTACTTGCAAAATTTATAAATATTATCCACAACTATAACATTATATCAAATTAACTCCATAATATTCAAAAATGATATTTATAGAAAATTTATCTTTATTTATAAAAGTTGGGGTCTTACAAAAACAAAAGTGGCCTGCATATTACCTAATTAACAGAGCCCAAGTTCAAAATGATGAGCAAGGAGTTACTGCTTCCTTCAGAAAAGTTTAAAAAAAACCTGATCAAATGCAAAATATAGTGAAAACGAAAAAGTTCAGATATAAATAAATTCATCTGTTTAACATCATGATAATCCAAACACTACAGACCCACATGAAAATTGCTCGGGGCTATGAATAAGATTTTTTCACACACGAACAGAAGCTTGGGGCATCCACAGAATTATATCGTGACTTCAATGGGAACCCGAGTATCAATTCGGTGTTGGTAATAGAGATCATTATAATCCTGGATGCCAGAATAATACCTTTCCGAGTAGGATTTCTTTGGTATGCGGGCCATACACGTCGGAAGTGTCGAGGAAAGTGACGCCGCTCTCGACGGCGTGGTGAATGAGTTGGGTATGAGAGGTTTGGGGTTGGAATTAGGGCCGGGTATGAGAGATAAGAGATTTAGGGGAGTTGAGAGGGATCGAGTGTGTGTCTAAGAACAAATAGATTTAGGGGAGTTGAGAGAGATTTGGGGTTGGAATTAGGGTTAGATATTCGAAGCCAAATTTTATCTCTCAGCTCAACTCTGTGTGTGTAAGAACAGAGAGAGAAAAATAGGGTTTGAAATTTGAATACGGGGAAATGAGAGATAGTTGCTGACGTGGAACTTTGATGGGACATTTATGTATTTTCTCTCTCTGCTCTGTTTTATATTATAGATATATATATTTAATTTCTTTTGCATTTCTTTGGAAATAACTTAAAATAAATTTTACAATCTTAGATAATCAAATTATTTTGAGAATAAATATGAAATCACTTTTTAGCCCATTAGAAATACTAACTACCTTTTGCATTAAATGAGCATATCATCATTCTCACACATAAAGGAAACAAATATATTTGTCCCAAAATGATTGTCTCATTTTAAAATTTCTAGCAATGACAATTAATTTGGTCAAGAGCTCATTTAATACTCACATGGCACCATGCATACATATATATGTATATCATATACATATATAGTTATAAACATAAAACGTATACGTACATAGGAAAAGGATTTTGGCCTTCTTCATTCCCAACTTCTTCTTATTAAATGTAAGCAAATACAGTATTCATCAACTTTCAAAATCTTCCTTGTGCAATTAGGTCAAAAGGCTATAAGCCTTTTTAATGCTAATAAAACACACATGCACATTCCAAGTTCCAAAATCATGCCAGCATATGATTTCTCAAATCTTTCCATACCTCAGCATATTTACTTTTGGACAATGCACATATGCAAATATTAAATGCACATATCTTCAAATCATTTTCAAAAATTCAAGCATAAGCCAATAAGCCATTCATTGATTTAACAAATGTTTTGTCCCAAAATAATTGTCACAAAATCTTTCAACACAATTCATTTAATGCTCACATGCCAAATTAATTTCAAAGCTTTTAATGCTTCTGCACCAAATGTCCCAAAATGCATGTCCCAAATAAAATTTCAAGCAAAGCTATTTTGATGAAGTAAAAAATAATTAATTCCTTAAGTTTTTAAGCCATCATTTAATACATACATATATGTATCAATATTTTCTATCATGTTTGGTACCATAATGTTTTAACATTTTATATTAAATAATCAAGATCAAGAAAATCAATTAAATAAGATTTTAAAAATATTTTTTTGTCAAAGTAAATAAGATAATTAAAACAATTTATAATATAAATCCTGCGGAGAGGATTCTACCATTTTAATTAATTTATTTACTAATTATTGTTATCAACCTAAAAATTAAAGACCCGACACTCTCCATTCAAAAACGAATGTCATATATTATTCAAAAGAAAGAAAAAAAAGTGATGGGCATATAAGCATATTATGGTTTACTTATATGAACTTCGATTTTCATCGTGATTATATATACTTATCAATGTTATTGACTTTTTTAGTCCATTTAAGACTTTTTTTTAAAAATAAATTTTTAAAAAAAATTTAATATAAAATTACAAAAATAATAAACTATGTATATAGTAAACCACTAAAACTACTTATATTATTTACTCCTTCACTTCAAAATATAAAATCAATCTTATATTAACTTGTTGAAGTTAATTTGAGATACTTTTAAATTTAAAGTTAATATAAATTATTTAATTTTAAATAATATATTATATTTTATCTAGCTATTAAAACTTTCAATATGCATAAAGAATAATTAAGATTAATTATGAAACTCTCATTAAAGTCATTAAGAGCTCGTTTGGAGGAATTTTAGATAGATAACAAGTACTTCTATATTATATTTTGAGCTTAAAAACACTTTTAGGTGAAGTGTAAAATTTATGCTATTAAGAACATTCACAATAATTTTCTTATCTTTATTTTTATTTTACAATATTATTGGGCCATTCTACAAAATAGTGATTCAATTTTTTATTATTGGGTCATTCTACAAAATAGTGATTCAAATTTTTCACTATGTACCCAACAAGTTCCTTAATTGATTCCTTATATTGATTCCTTAAATAATTAAATTTGAAATTTAAAAGTTAAAATTTGAAAGTTTCAATTGTCAAAGTATGTTTTGACCGTTGTAACTATTTGACCTTTGTATTAGTTTCATGCATTGGAGCTTATGATAGATGTAATATACTATAACCTCTTGTTTTTAATTATAAAATCGCTGTTAATTATTAATCTTTTTTAAAGTAAGTATGTGATATTTTTAAATATAAATTTAATCAATACATATTGTAACTTATTTAGAAAAAAAATACTATACTTATAAAATTTATTATTTTTACAATTCTTAACAAAATTATTAAGTTTGAGAATACATCAAATTGACTTATAAAAATTAATAATAATCTTAAAATTTATAAAAGAGAGTATAATTTATGAATTATATTCCACTGTAAAATAATTTTTATTTTATTTTAAATTTTAAGTAATTTATAGAGTGAGTATTGAATGGATTGTAACTGCAAATATATATAAGATCAATATTAACTTTTAAAAAATTAATTTGTGATATTTTTAAATTTAAAATTAATACGATTCATTTAAATTTTGAAAATAATAAAATTTATAATTAATAGTACTTTTATAGTATTTATAATTATATTGACTAAAATTAAATAAATTTATATCAATTTTAAATTTGAATACGTTTGAAATTAATGTTTAAAAAATCAGTCAATATTAATTTTATAAATTGAAAATAAAGTAGTAAAAAAGTCATGTCAGCAAATCCATTTTCATGATTTCCTTGCGACTAGTGATTGATGAGTGTCTACTTAAATGAGTGTGAGAAATGTTATTTTGCATATATAGAGAATTGTCTTTTAAAATTCTATATAGAGATTAAAATAGGGAGTTAAATAAGGATAAAGAAACTGCTGGATAATGATTTATTGATGTATTCTTTAAAATTGGGGATAAAGAATTTATTACGAAAACTGTTGTGAATGCTCTAACTAAAACACTTTAGAAAAAAAGTAAGTGACTTTAAATATTTTATAAATTAAAACTAAATAAATTAACATAAATTCATCTTCTTTACAATGGTATATAGAATGATGTATTGTCATCAATTCTAATATTACATCAATCATACTAATTAAATAGTTAATAAAATTATAAAATGAAGGAGTGAGAGTCTGTTTTATAGAAAATAATTACTTTTAGATTTTTATTATATATCATTATGGTAAGACCTAACAGCAAGTTGCTCTAGATCTAACAATTACAGCCTTGGCTATCAGATTGTACTTTCTTTTTTGATCTGGGTGATATTACATGCTTTGGTCCATTCTACAAATAAGATGTTACTTTCTGCGTTACAAATGATATGATCATTAATTATTAACGTTTAAAAGTCATTTTAAAATATTTTTAAAATTTAAAATTGAGACGATTCATTAAAAATTATAAAACAATAAAAAGTAACTACTCTCGATTAAAATTAAAAAAGTCCTTGTAATTTTGAGATTAAAAATCTCTTACGTTGACTTTAAAAGGTTAACAATGATCGAATAATATGAAACGGATGAAGTTTTTTATTTTATTTATAATTAATTTGATCTTTGTAAAGTTGTGAAATTCTAAGATTAAAATTGATGTTAATTTATTTAGTTGTTTAATTTATACAATATGTAATATTGTAAATCACACAAAAAAAATTTCCATGTAAAATATAATCTAAGCAAACAATTAAGAGGGAAAATGTTAGAGAGAATTAACAAGAGAACTATTTCATTTTATTCTCAAGTGTCTACTTCATCAAACAATATCTCTATTTATAGGCTTACAAAGATGGAGGGGGAATAAATCAGAAATAAAAACATATACATGTATTAAAGAGATACATGTATTTGAAGGGTACATTGAATTAGGAGAGTTCAATAGATATTTACAAATGCATGAATTCGTAACACTCCCCCTTGAATATCCATTGTACTAAGAATATGTCTCATTAAACCCTCTTGAGAAAAATCCTAGTGAAAGAAAAAGAGTACATAATTCTTTTCAATAATACGTTTTGTATACTATATCATTAAAAACCTTGCTAAGAAAAAAACCCAGTAGGAAAACCTTAGCTAAGGAAAAAAGTACATATTTTACTCCCCCGATGACAACATTCTTTGAGATCTTTAAAATGACGCTTTCCAATCTTTCGTACAAGCTTTTCAAATGTTGTAGTAGGAAGGGATTTGGTGAACAAATTTGCAAGATTGTCACTCAAACGAATTTGTTGAACACTAATGTCGCCTTTTTCTTGGAGATCACAAGTGAAAGAAGAATTTAGGCGAAATATGTTTTACCTTATCTATCGGTTTGCAGAAACAAGATCAAATATACAATCATATTGTAATTAAGATCGGAAGCATGACAAATTAAATCATATTTAAAATTTTCTGCAATCCCATAAATCATCTTATGCATAACTGTCATCTAATTTTTGATTCATAGCATATATATATATATATATATATATATATATATATATATATATATATATATATATGCGTGTGTGTATAAAAAAGAAAAAGAAAAATAGTCGCTTCTTAAATATGTGTCACATGTTTTTTTTGTAAGGAATTACAAAAACACTATTTATTATTTTATTTCTATGTTATTTCCTGTAACGGCCCAAAAAATCGAGCAAATTGTAAAATAATTTTTTTTGATTTAATAATGAATAAAATTATATTATATGTGATAATAAGATAAAGGTTGTTCTATAACCTAACAATGTCGGCTACGTGAAAGAATTAAAGTGTTTGAATTTTCAAGACGAAAATAAAAGTTTTTCGAGAAATTTTCTGAAAAACACTATTCACGCATTTCTGCTCTGGAATTATATTTGGATTTCTGAGAAATGCGTAACGATAGAATATCGAGGTGAGATGAAATATCCAATAATATTTCAGATATGGCAAACGCAGTTTTTCGCTTGCGAATTTAAAATCTAATGATTAGAGAAAGTGATTTTCGAGAAGGAATTTAAATGCGTATAATGAATTAAGCGATGATCGTACAATACGTAGGTATTGTACGAGGTAATGAATACTAGTATGATACGAGGTATTATACGATTATGTATGATTGATGATATGTCATATATGAATAAGTATACGAGTTAGAATACGAGAATAATACGTATATTATACGTTATAAGGCTTTAAGCCAAATGTAATGGACTAGTAGGATTGTGTAGGAAATAGTAAAGTCCAATTGGAATTAAAGATTAAGGTCCAAAGTGAATTAATGACCAAGCCCATGTGTTGTTAAATGCAAGCCCAAAAGTATAAGTTAAGTTAGTTAAGCTAATTAAATGTAAAGCCCAAGGTAAGTATCCAATGGGTAAGCATGAACCATGGGGCAACCCATGGGTGATCCAAAGTGATGAGCAAGTAAAGTAAACTTAATGATTAAGAAAAGGAAGTAAGGAGCAAGTAAACTTAAGGGCTAAGCAATGGATAATTTAAGTGGTGAGCAAGTAAAAGTTGTAATGAGCAAGTAATGGATAAGCTAGGTGATTAGTAAGTATACTTAATGGCTAAGTAAGTGTGGTAACCAAGTAGACTTAATGACCAAGTAGACTTAATGGCCAAGTGTTGTGGGGAGCAAGTTAACTTAGTGTTTAAGCTAGGAATAGTAAGGAGGTGAGATTGGTTTAATGTCTAAACTACCGTCACTTTGGGATTCCTATAAATAGGAAGCTTACGAGCTCATTTGTTCCTTGTTCAAAAACACCAACAACTTATAGCTTATTGGTTAGAGAGAAAAAGCTTGAAAAATTAGAAAGTTAGATTTTGTTAATTCAAGAAGGAAGAACAAGGATTAAACAAGTGATCTTCAAGGGTAAGAACTTAAACCAAGATTCCCTTTCTCTTCCATTGTTAGAGAAGTGAGTAGTGGTAGGATTTGTATGCTAAGAAATGAAGAGAATGAATAAATCAATGGACTTAAGCTGTATAAGTCATGAATAAGTAATTCAAACTTAAATGAAGTTTTGAACTCATGAAGAACAAGTAAGAACTTATTATGTTTATAAGTTAATGAAATATGTATGTCAAGATGTTAGTATGATGGATTGGATCCATTCAAAACGAAGAACAAATCATAAGAAACGAAGTTAAGGCGGAATTCACAAGTTTGGACGATAATTGTCGAATTCGTGAAATTCTCGGAATAGAAGTCAAATTTTGATATTGAGCTTGAAAACATTGGCTTTCAATGGAGTCAAGTCTTATTTGGCATTATAGAGTTGCGGACTCGAAAATGACCGAATTTCGACTTAGAACGAAGAAACGAGCGTTGAACGTTCACGAACGTTTATCGTTTTCGTTAAAATGAACTAAAAGGTGAATTTTGAGTTAACGAAGTCGAAAATGTAAAATTCTTGCATAAACACGTAGAGTATGTAATTTGTGAACTAACGGCTTTTGAATAAGCCAATTCGAATTTATAACGAAGAAGTTATGAGCTCGGGAATCTCATATAAGAAAAAGTCTGTCAAAATTTTCTGAGGCACAGAGTCCGCGCCGCAGCGCGACTCAAAGAAGAAAGGCCCGCGCCGCAGCGCGAGGCCAGAACCATAGTGTACTGTTAGTTGGCACCGCAGCGCGGCTATTAAAGAAGGAGATGGCGCCGCAGCGCCGTGACCGAGTCTTAGGAAAATGAAACCCGCGTCGCAGCGCGAGTTGTAGAGCAAAAGATGGCGCCGCAGCGCCAGCACTAAGTGAAGCCTAGAGAGGAATGTTTTTAAATGTAAAGTAAAGGAGAAGTGAATGAAGGGTACATTAAATCTGTAATCAACTTAATGAAACATCATTTAGGAGGTATAACCTTAAGTAATACACTAGAGGTTGAAAGAAAGAATAATTAAACGAAGAACGTGAAGGGTAATTAAGTAAACCGTGAATGGTATTTAACGTTGGTACTTCACTAAGGACGATCAAGTTTCAGTTAATAACATAAGGACGTTAGTAAGCTGTGAGGAAAGATGATTAACTCGAACCGAGTTGTATTAATGAAATAATTTCAATTAAGTTATAGAAAAGAAAGAAATTGGTAAGAACGATGTAAAAGAACGACGGCAAGCCGGAACCAATAATAATAAATCTAATACATGATTATATTGAGAAGAAGGGTAAGATTCATTAGGAACTATGCATATTCATTCATGACCTAATGTGGTATGTTATGTGGTTATGTGTTGTAGAGATTGTAAAGACTCAAAGAGAAAGTAACTTTACTATAGCAGACGCTGAAGGTAAGTTTTTCTTAACGCTTGTCTAACCTTCGTGTTAACCAGGTTTTCAGTGATTCATGTTATGAGACGCATGAATTATTTTTACGAAAGGGTCGATGCCAGTTTTAACTCGGCTAGACTATTCTTGAAAGATTGATTGATTTCTTTACAAGTCTTTTAATATAGAATTGATAACGTTATCCTATGCCAATTATTTGGTACGGATTCAAGGTAAGCCTGAGTATGAATAAACAAATCTATTTTACATTGATTATTCGATGGGCACGCGAGGTTGCCAAACATTAAACATACATACGTTTAAAGGATGTAGTGTTGATCAACATAGAGTACTATAGGCTGATCACCTAGAAGTGCTCGTAAGCTATGTCGGACTTACGGACTTAGTGTCGGGATGTTCTTTTCAAAGAAATTATGAAATGCTCATGGTTTTGGACCAGAATTGATGTTTTACTGAATATTGTCATTATAAAACGTTTTGAAGGAAAAGAAGTGTTATTTTAAATTATCGATAGTACTTCGTAACTATTGTTCAGTTATTGAAGATATATGATTCATATGTTTCTAGCATGTAGTTTAAATGAAATTGTTGTACTTGCTGAGCTTGTTATGCTCACTCTTGCTTGAACCATATGAATGCAGCTTAGATCGAACGGACCGAAGGATCCGGCAAGGATAAAGGGAAGACTAAGGTGAACCTGTAGATTAACTATGTAATAGTATAGGTTTGTAATGATAACATTTGATATTATGACAAGAACAAATGTTAACGGTTATAAAGAACCTGGGGAATTGTAATATTGTTTTGGAATATATATATAAGACATATTCGTTCTTTTGAGGCATTTCAATTGAATGTATGTGTGAACTGCAGTACCGTGTAGCACCATATGCCGGGTTGGAAGATACCCGGATTTGGTGGCGTCACATTTCCTACTTTCTCTCTTATTCGTAGATTATAATTCTACTAATTTGCTTGCATTTTTTACTTTTACACATGCTTTTCAGACCCAGACTGGATCTCCGGTCGAACCGGCAAAAACCAGAATCAGTCCACACTCTGGTCCTGTTCGGACCATTTAACCAGTTTAAACTAAAACCCACCCAGACTCGTCGACCTGACGGTTCAATCGCTTGACCTAGTGAATCTGTAACTGGTTCACTAGTTTACCCGGTTCCCTGCTTTAAAAAAATTAGTCTTTTAGACTTCTGGCCTCTGTTCTGCTTCTTCCGTGGAAAGATAAGGCTCATCAGACAGCAGTTTGAGCTTTGTCCTTTAAGCTAGAGAATTTTTTTTGAGGATTTTCAAAAATGGGTCGTTCATATTTTACTTGATTCTGGTGGGGATAGAAATTATGGAGATGAAAAAGAAGACTGATTTTAGGAGGAGCGAGTGGGATGAAAGTGGGCCCTGATTAAAGCGGAAGAGGATGAGCTTAAAGTTTGAAAGCCATGTAATGAAGAAGGTTATGAGGGTTGTGCTGAAAGCAGATGAGAGAGAATATGATAGGATGGTGAAGAGATAGAAGATGGGTAGGAGAGAGAAAAGCCTCAACTTACCCGGTTAGTCTATATAAATTAAGTATATGGATACACATCTGTAGCAAATGTCAGAGATATTTTTTGGACTACCCATCAATTCCTATATATTATTATTTATTTATTCGTATATTTGAAAGTCTGAAATTGACTAAAACAACTGATCAAGGTGTTAGAGTTTATGCCCTAGAGGCCAATTATTTGATATAATTGCTTAACAATTGATATTATTGTTGATTGAATAAATAAATGATTTTATTATGGTTTTAATTACTGCGTAATATAATTGTTAACATAATAAAATTCCTTAGAATAGTGATACAAATTATATAGTTTCAAGTATGTGACTTGAACATGAGATTATATAATTACAATTAGTATCATTGTTCTTAAATGTCCCTAGTCGAGTATCATTGTTGATGGGACAACAATGATGCATTAAGACTAGTATGTGGATTGACTGATGACCAAATCTCATTGGTCATAAATATATGAGATATTAAGTCAATGCATAGGTACATGTTAGAGAACAATGTACTGGACAGACCCACCATGAGAATTCTATATGGAGCATTATGCGAAGTGTCATTAGCAATTCTCATAGTGACAATGATGTAATGGTCCTCCAACCTGAAACCACTATATTACTACACGAGAATTTATGTACTTTGATATCATCAAATGTCACCTTTAATAGGGTGGACTATAAAGGTGATTATTGGGTTCATTATGAATCGTGTGAGTAATATGAGTGATCTAGATGGAATTTAACCATCCTATATTTTATAGGTGATATCCATAGGCCTCTTGATTGAGTAGGACTATGAAATGCATGGCCATGCTCAAATAGTGATTTGTTTCATATAGTCTACTCATTGATCAAGAAAACTCAGATTAAATTATGAAGAGTATGACACATTCCATGACTCGAGTTTAATCTAGGATATTAAGGTTAAAAGGATTAAATTACATTGAAACATTGGTCACGAAAAGGTTGCATCGAATCATCGATCTTATTATTACTTGGGTAGCAGTGATGCATTACTAGATGCCGCTCACTGTTTATAACTTTATAATATGATTTTAAGGTTATTGCCAACGTAATAATAACCTATAGGGTCACACACAAAGAACGTAATTAAAAGGAAATTAATTTAAATTGTAAAGATTTAAATATGTCAATATGATTGATATAATTTTAAATTACGAATTTAAATTAATAGGATAATTTATATATAGGTATATTAATTAAGTAAGACTTAATTAAGATGTATATAAATTCGGATTTTAATAATATTAGGTTTTGATTAATTCCTCCTGACTGCTATATATATGATGTATATCAGACTTTAGGTTTTACGTCAAAACAAAAAAAAAACCCTAGCCGCTCTTAGAGAGAGACTAGAGAAAACAGTTTCGAAAATCCTCATCCTTGGTGGCTAGTACCACGATTCCTTCTTCTGCAGATCGTAGGACGATTCGCGGAGCGTTCGTGTGGATACCGTAGAGACGCAGTCGGTTTGTATTGCGTTGGAGATTCGAGGCGCAGTCGATTTCAGATTCTCGTTTTCATATTCGGTATAATCTCTAAACCTCTTAATTAATTGATTTTTCGCATGGATCCTGTTTTAGGGTTTCGGAAATTGCTTTAAAATTTTAATTTCCGCTGTGCGTTTCTGTGCCGAAACCCAACACAAGGACCCCCTATTTAGCCAACAAATGTCCACGTAAGCACTAAACTCTATGGTAAAAACTAAAAATTCATGTTAGTTGGGGCTGTTTGGGAGCTTGGGTTTGGGCCTGGTATGTGTGTAGACACTCGAAATTTTGTTTTCCTGGTATTAACACTATAGGAAGGCAAAAATGTCTTTTTGCATCTCAGAAACAACCCCAAGAACACTACAAAAAATAGGCTAATTCTGACGGATATATTATCGACGGAAGCAATTCAGTCCGTCTTAGCATATTCCCGACGGAATATTCTGTCGGAACTAATTCCCTCAGAAATAACATATATACGACCGAATTCGGTCAAAAATAAGTGCTAGTAAAGGCGCCAAAAAAGCCCGCCAGCGCGAATTATTTTCTCGATGGAATACTAGTATTTTCGACAGAATGTGCGTCGAACTTAACTTATCCTCGACGGACATAATTTCGACGAAATTCCGTCGAAAATAATTAAATAAAAACATATCTGCAGATTCATTTCACACACTGCTCTCCCTCTCTATCTATCTATCTCTCTCAGTCGCGATTAAGTCCTCTCGCCTTCTCTCTCAGACGAACCTTCCTGCCCTGTCACCACCACACCTCCGTTCTCGGCCGCCACCTTCGTTCTCACCCTCCTGCCCTACCACCACCACACCGCAGGCGATAGGCTTGGCACCACCGGCATCGGCAGCTAGCTCCCCCTCCAATTCTCTCTTTCCCTCCTCATTTCTCCTCTTGTAATTCAAGGTACATACTGAAATTCCTAATTTTTTATGCTAGGGTTAATATATATGCTACTGATTTTGACTGAAATTTAGTTTGAGTTATAGGGTTAATTTATTATTATGGTAGCTTGAGTTAATTTTCAATCTGGAATTGGTTTAAAGTTACAATTGCATCTGATTTGGTTATAGGGTTAATATATATCGTAATCTGGAGTTATAGGGTTAATATACACTACTAGAAAATTAGCCTATAGCGACGGTCGGCGACCGTCGCTATAGGCCAAAAGACCGTCGCTAAAAGTTTTAGCGACGGTCGCCGACCGTCGCCATAGAACCCGTAGGTAAAGACTATAGCGACGGTCTTTTGGCCTATAGCGACGGTCACCGACCCTAGCTATAGGTCATGGCAAAATCGTGTATTTGCTCTTTACTAACGGTCGCTGAGAGTTATTGCTACGGTCATGACCGTAGCTATAGATGTCTATAGCGACGCTCGGTGACCGTCGCTATAGGGATGTGTTTTATAGAACACTATAGCTACGGTCGATGACCGTCGCTATAGCCTTTTTATATTTTAAAAAAATTAATAATGCACATTTATTCAACAAACACAAATACAATATAAAATAAAATATAAAAAATATTATATACATCATTTAAAATCATTCACACTACAACATAACAATATAAGAAGAGATATTTTACAACATTACAATCATTCATAATAAAAAGAAAGGCATGTATATACAGAATAGCTTCCTGCAGCAGTTCCATCGCCAAAATCATTCACAATAGCTTCCTGCAGACTCACAAATCTATCCAACTTCCACATAGTCTCGCTGTCAAGGGCCTGAATATCAAGTTCAACCTCCCCATTTCCACCTGCCGCAGCCAATTTAGGATTTCGCTTTGTTACAATCTGCAGTATCTCATCAATACTTTCTGCTGGCAAGTTCTGCAGGCTCAAACCCAACTTCTCCCTTTCCTTATGGCTCATCTCTCTTTTGTTTGATCGTACTGAAGCCGGTAAGGAATGAGAGGGAGATCCAGCCTGTTCTGGAGATTCTTCAGGAGTTTTAGCATTCAGTTTTTTGTTGCTTGCAGCTTCAAGTTTCTCAGTCCAATTAGAAAACTTAGTGACTTCGAGGGAGACGTCTCAGATGAATGGACCAGCGGTGAATTTCTTTGATAAGGGAAGACCGAAGACCATCTGCTCCATAAATTTTTCCTCATACCTGACCATCATATTTGTATATTAATACACAAAGACAAAGAAACGAAAGAAAAAGAAGACACGTTAACCAATTTAGTAGTCATATAGTTAATCATTTAACTGAATTCCACGATTCAATTATTACTTCAAGTGTCCAAAAAACATAAAGTTACCAAAACTATCATCCTGGTGTACTTTCTTATATATATAAAATTCCCCAATTTCCACAGGCATGGGATAATAACTAGCAGAAGAAACTGTAGAACTTTCATTATATGGTATGAGCTCATAGGTAACTATATTAAGGGTAATTTACTATATTCGTCTCCTAAATGGGTCGCTCGTATTGTAAATTCAAAACGATTTTCTCACTCTAATTTTCATACATGTACCATTATCTTCAAAGAAAGTTTAGTGGATTACACTGTAGATAAAACCTACTCATAGTAATATAGAAAACAATATTTCAATGTTGTCTGTAACTATAAGAGCTAACCTTGAAGAAAAAGTAGTATCTTTGACACGGACCCTGCTGTTTCTAACACGGCCCAGTATTGGAAATTCTGCTATTCCCAAGGCTTCAGCCCTCTGCAACCAAGAAGATTATGCTTCATATTACTTAGCAAAGCCACAAACAAGAAACATTTTACAATACTATCGCCTTTCTTCTATTTTTTGGACGGGACCTTCATTCCTTATGGATTTTTCATTACTTGATGATAACACTAACTGAAGATTATGCTCGAATCGATTACTGACCTTATCTGTTATTACAAACAGAAGTTCAGAAGAAATTCTGTTATGATCTGAAGAAATACAAAAGGCGTGGGAGTTGCTCTTAAGGTATTGAACAGCGGCCAATTGCTGTCATTTTAAATTATAATTAAATGATATTTAGAGTATACAAACAAACAAAGGAAGTTATACAAACATGTTCACACCTTTCTTCTATAGCCTTTTTGTCACCAGCACCATCAAGAACAACTGTGCCATCTTTGGATATTGCAACGTAAATCAAAAACCTCTATTAGTAAAGCACTAGAATGCACTAGGAAACATAAAGATGTTATTCTTTAGCCATTGTATATTCAAAAAGAAAATATTTTATGTACAAAATAGTTCAGTCATACTTTTATTACTCAAAAAAATGGTTAAAAGAGAAATGTTATTGTTAGAACAAAAATTGCAAATTCCAGTCGTGATACATTATGGAAATTAATATTTCCAGAATCATTTTAATAGTACTAATCAAATATCAAATATGTACTTTCCTCAATTTGCAGTCCATCTTACCTCTTTGCACGAACCAAGCATATCTAACTCTAAATTATCAAGGTTCACACCAAGTTCTTCAGTTATAACCTAAAAAAAAGGGAGATCTATTAAGCTAATACTGATATTAAACTCAAAAGGATAATATAAAACATAAAACTAGTCTATAGAAACATAATTAGCAGAATATACCCACCTGGCCTCCAGTAAGAACAACAAGATCGTGAAGATTAGCCTTTCTATTCTCTCCAAACGCAGGAGCTTTGATTGCACAGACCTACAAAGATGCCAGTAGACAATTAACAACCGAAATAACTTACAAAATAATCAAATAACGACTTACGTGAGAAATTAATTCATAGAAGAAATCAAACTGCCACATATGTACAAACAGAATGTACTTAACTCAAAAAAATTTCAATACATCTTTAAAAACCCATTACTTGTATTCAAAAAATTTTGTATAGAAAGTCCGTGTGCAATAGCTCAATAAAGTGCATATAGTTTATACATCTTTAAAAACCCATTACTTGTACGGGAGTAAGTAAAACACACAATAGTGGACCTAAAAAATTCATATTCTCGATTATCTAATGTTTTAAAACTATATAATTTTGAGTCCACTTCATGCTAATCATGCATGGTTGTTAATTCCACTCAGCCTTGAAAATTTATTTCATCCTTGACAAAATATTCACAAAGCCTCAACATCTTTAGGAGGTGTTCTTCCTTATCATGGATTTTACAGAATCTATATTTGTTTGCCTTAACATAAAAACATATACATTTTGCAACCCACAAAAGGCAAACCTTCACAGGTAAAACAATAATCACTGGAAGTCTTATATATATATATATATATATATATATATATATATATACAAGTAAATAACACTAGTCATGAATATTTGAGCATCTATATATACATAGTAAACTTATAGCAACATAAATGCCAACCACAAACAAAGTTCCTGCGACAAACTATTGTATTAATTTCCTAAACTAGGATCCTGCTTCCATAAATGTTTAAAAAGACAATATCAAAAAAATAGTGCACTAAACAAAAGAAATTAACCTAACCTATGGAAGAAGCCAAACTCATAAATTGATTCCTCAAAAAGGACATAATATCAAAAGTAGTGTAGGAAACAAAACCTAAGCATTGTTCAAGTGAGAGAGAGAAAATTACATGCGCTACGAAAATGAAAGGAGACCATTTGGTAATGTACTTGGATATCAGCCGAAGCCAAACACACACAATATATAATAAAATCCAAAAATTATTAGAAGCTCACAAACCTTGATACAATACTCCACAAACTGCAAATCATAAAATCAACCCCCAACTGTAACTAGAGAGTTCTAGAAAATGAGAGTTTCAACAATAAGAAAATAATAGAGAGAGGGAGAGGGTTTAAAGGCTAAATAGGGGTGTTGATTTGTGTATGGAGACAATGCTGAGATAAAACAGAGGAGGTCACAAATTCAGAATTTATCAACATATTCAGAATCCTGAACTCAAAAAATATAGCGGTAATTGGAATTGACTTGAGAGCCAACAGAATGTACTTGCACCAAGTAACTGAAGGACATCTTTTTCTTTCATTAATCACATAAATAAAAATCAAATCTTTGTATAACAGAACATCAAATTAAAATCATTTCAAGTGTAAGGACTAAAAATCATTGACAAAGGCACTGCCAATCTTTTTCAAATAGAGAAAGAAATTCATATTCAGAAAAATAAATGAATTTCAGAAAAAGTATTACAAAAAGAGATTCTTTATAATAATAACATGTTGGGTGCTATTTGTAGCAATCATGTACAGTGAAAATAAATGGGTTTGTTTATTAGAAGATCAAATTAACTAATTACAGAAAAAGAAGAAGATCAGCTATGGAATCATATGGATTAATGTACCGAGCTTTGGAGGCAAGATTTTCTGCAAATCTATACATGCTTTTTTTAGTATACTGGATTGAATCACAGGACAATCCTACTAAATACCGAGATGATTAGCACAGATCTTAAGAGTTTTGGAATGGCGCATAACCAGACGATTTTTTCCAGTCTCCTTGTGCTTCAAAAACTTCACAGTACCAGCCTCTCTCCTTCCACCTATTTCCATCTTTAACAAATCTATAAAGGTTTGATTTACTGCACAAAAATTCAAAACAAT
Source organism: Panax notoginseng (assembly GCA_016801055.1). NCBI lineage: Eukaryota > Viridiplantae > Streptophyta > Magnoliopsida > Apiales > Araliaceae > Panax > Panax notoginseng. Next base: position 133,080,899 of record CM029023.1, read on the forward strand.
TAAACAAAAAAACAAACCCTAAATTTTGCTCAAACAGATCGATTAACAAATATTAGATTGAGAGAAAGTATAGATCGAGGATTGTGTCTTCATCTTCTTCACCGGTAGTGACGAAGACCGTATTTGGCCTTACGAACGGAACGACTTGTGCTCCGGTATCTTCATCTTTGTCAGCATCAGTTTCTTCCTCTTCTATTTGCTCTGGATCGTTGCTGGCCATTTAGGGGTTGGGTAAGATGATTTCGTCTTATGAGATTTACGGTTGGATACGAGAGATTTAGGGATAGCTATAAGAGATTTAGAGGACTTGAGAGGGATCGAGTTTTTGGGGGAAAAATTAGTATACTGATAGCTTTAGCTGAGACTTGGTTTTTGGAGCCCGAAAATAATGGAGGGAGTAAATTCAGTTTGGAGCGAAATTCCCATTAGCTACGGCCAAATAAAAGGCCTCGGTATAGGGCCTTTTTTATGTCTATAGCGTTAGTCAAGTGGTGACCCTCGTAATAGAGCTGTGTTTTCTCTCTATCCCGACGGCCGGTCTGTGACCGTTTCTATAGACACCCTATAGCGACGGTTCTGTCCCGACCATCGCTATATCTCGTCGCTATAGGTTAAATTTCTAGTAGTGATATATCATAATTTTGGGCTTGATTCGCAGTATAATTTGGGGTCAGCTGTACAATTGCATCTGATTTGGTTCTAATTTGGGGTCAGCAGTTTAATTGCAATATTGTATCTGATTTGGTTATGTTATAGTGAATTTGATGTATCTGAATTTGGTTCAGTTATTATATATATTAATTTGGTTCAATTTAGTTATAGCTTATCATTTTTATGCCTTTTGCTACCATATGAAGTGAAATGCAGTGCTATTGTCATCAAATCGAAGACTTATAAGTTGCAGTGTTGTGATTTCTGCCTTTTCCAGCATTGTAGACGTAATCATCCAGCTATAGACGTAGTCATCGAGAGCCATCACAGCAATCCCGAGTGCAAACTACTCAAAGACAGCTCAACGGACTGTATAGATCTAGTTTACTTTCTAATTTTTGTAAATATTTAGCAACCATGTGACCCTAGATCTGTATCTAAAGGAAATGGGAGGTTTGTTTACTCGCGTACAAGGATTTAATCAATAAATCTCTTGTTTATCGAAGTTTTTAATTTATTTGTACATTATATGTTTAAATATTTATTGTATAAGCTTTAAATATTCATGTGAGCCTAGGAACTACAATGAATTGAGGATCCAATCAATGGATTTAGATCCGATTCCGAAAATGGACTCGTTTAAGTTGTAAATGCCAGCTTGCAATCTAGTGTACATGTAAATTCGGGGGATTAAAACCATTATCCAGATTTAAGGCCTCAAAATAGTGAAAAACATATATGTGGTGCTCGAACTTACTTCAATGACTTCCGTGCCCATAAGGAGCCCGACCCTTGTATTTTTTAGTTTTCATTTTGTCACTCAAAATGATTTTCAAATCAAATTAACGAAGATTTTATAAAATATAAATCGCGTCGGGATGGATGGATAAACTTAAGAAAAATCAAGCAATTAGAACCCCAAGTTCTAAACCACCCCCAAAGATGCTTTGCATCTCAATAAAATCAAACGAAGTCGCTTTTAGGATCAAAAGAAATGCTTAATACAAGTTAAAAGGAAGTATCAAATGCCTCAATTCCTATTCGAGCGAAAGGGTTTGAAAACAACTTTTCAAAACTTCACTTTCATATGCCTATTAAAAATGAACTTTTATAATAAGTCAAACCCCTTCAAATATAGGTTCAAAAAGGCATAGCACTACTTTCAAATAAAACACATAATATCTTTTCAAATCAAAAGCTTTCAACACACACACACACACACACACACACTTCATGTATAGGGAATGAAAAAGTAGCGGTAACCGTGTTTCACGGAAGTCCGGGGGGGGGGACTAACACTCTCTCCTCGCTTAAGCAAGCCCCTGGAACTCTATGAATCTCGAGTTCCAGACCAATTAAATAGAGTCATATATATATTGGGTCATTTAACAAAAAATCTTTCAAAACTCGAAGGAGTTGATACATCCATTTAAACTCATATCAACTAGCGACTCTGTCTAATTCGGCCCAATCATTAAAATCAAACTTTTCAAATCGTTGACATTTGTTTGTCTTTTCTAAAAAATACACTCTTGCAAGATAATTCAACACAGATCACATAAAGTGTAATAAACAAACAATAGAAAAGGGAAAAACACAGCGCCGACAATGTGGATGATATGGACTGGTGAAGTTGGCTTTGGATTTGCAAAGTTTTTCTGCTACTTGTTGTATGTGTGGGTTGGGTTCTTAGTTTTGCAGAAGTGTGTTTATTATAGTGTGAGACATCCTTCTATTTTTCTAGATAAATTGAATAATTTTACATATATATTAATTATTATTATATAATATATAATAATAATAATTAATATATTTAATTAATTATTATTTATTACTCCCTCCGTCTCAGAATAAAAATCTTGGTGGACTTTTCACGCATATTAAAAATATGAAAGAAATGATAAAATTGTCCATAATAATATGTCATTAATCATTTAGTAGTATATATATATATATATATATATATATATATATATATATATATATATATATATATATATACTACTCCTTGAAATTCAACCCAAGTGCTCAATATATATTGTTGTGTTTCCATAAAAAGTTGGCATAATTAATTTTTCATAGAGAAACTCTACATTCAATTCTCATAAAGTTTCTTCTAATAATCCGTGCATGAAAACAAATACAATCTGGCACACAAATTTTTACTGAAAAACCAAATTGAAGCAAATCCACACTCAATGTAATCATTTTTTCCATAAAGCTTGCGTGGATTGTATGCTCCAATAAAATCAAGCGCAAAAAATTTAAATTGAAGCAAATCAAATATGCAAAATTCAAATTTCATACTGTTTGCCAAAGTTTTTGCCAAATGAAAATTTTAAATGGGGATTTCATGCTATAAAAAGCATACAATTATACTCAATATATTATCTAACTCTATCATAACAACAATATCATGAAAAATCTTTCTAACGATCAAAGGCGAATCATCTACGAAATATTGTTGAAGCACAACCAAAATGGAAAATTAAAGAAGGGTTCAATTGCATCTACAACTTCCTAATTTTCAGTAACTACCAAGACAATTAGTCATATATGGAAGCGAGGACAAAACTCAAGGGTAACTGGTACCATCGATGTTAGTTTAAGACGTATAGGAAGGGTTTTCGGAAAACGAGTTCAAATTGATTTCAATCAAGCTTCGGATATTCCACTTCGTTCAAGAACAAACATAAAGGTCACTTGCAAGTGGTATGAGTTTATCAAAGTCCACTCTTCACCGAAAGATTAAAGAAGGTAGTTTAAGAGCACATTCAAATGCTATAAAACCTATATTGACACATGAAAACAAGAAATCAAGACTCAAATTTTGTTTATCAATGGTTGAACAAGGTACTCCTTCTGAAAATTCAATTTTTAATGGTATGTATTATTGTGTTCACATCGATGAAAAATGGTTTTATATGACAAAAATTGCCGAATGATATTATCTTCTTCCGGATGAAAGTGAGCCTTTACGGACTTGCAAAAGCAAAAAGCTTATAACCAAAGTAATGTTTTTAGCTGAAGTTGCTCGTCCACAATTTGATGAAAATGGTAATGAAATTTTTTCCAAAAAAATTGGTATTTTCCCATTCATTTGTAAGGAACTTGCTAAGAGGAAAAGTAAGAATCGAGATGTCGGTACCCTTGAGACAAAACTGATTTATCCAATAACACAAAAGGTTTTTAGATCTTACTTGATCGAAAAAGTGTTACCTTCAATTAGAGAAAAATGGTCTTCTTCAAGTGTCAGAACTCCTATTTTTATCTAACAAGATAATGTCAAACCACATGTGCGTATTGATGATGCTGAATTTGTGGAACATGCAACAAGAGATGGATTTAATATTCGTTTACGGTGTCAGCCCCCAATAGTCCGGATATGAATGTTCTTGATCTTGGTTTTTTTAGAGCCATTCAAACTCTTCAATACCAAGAAGCTCCTACAACTATTGACGAATTGGTAGCAGCCGTAAAGAAGTCATTTGATCAATTCTCATCAAAGCGTATCAATTATGTGTTCTTAAATTTGCAAACATGTATGGTTGAAGTAATGAAGCTGTTTGGTGGGTTTGATTACAAAGTGCCGCATATGAACAAGGGCGGGCTAGAAAAAGTTGGCAATCTCCCAACTAGCATCGAATTTGAACGAAGTCTAATGGATGAAGTTATTTTGCATCTTCAAGAACCATGATTTGAATCTTATTCTAAAATTATTTTTTTGTCCTTTCTTTTTCCCATGGTATTTGGTTTGTCTTTTGCCGCTTTGGTTTGTTCTTCAACTTATTCACCTATGGTTGTAGTTTTATTGTTATGAATATTTTTTTGTTTCGTTCTGTTAGTCACATTGAATTTAAGTTACTCCTATTGAATTTAAGTTTCCTGTTTTGTTCTTCAACCATTAAATTTTGCTATAGTTCTTAACATTGTAAACATAAAATCAAAGATTCAACAAAAAAGAAACTCATGTAATTACTCCAAAAATACAAAACACTTGCCCAAATTTCATTAATCATCTCACTTAAAGGATGGACACTTTCCAAAATTGCATAATCATCTCGATATTTTTTTTCATATTTGCAACTTGTTGTTTTAACAATTCAATTTTTTCTTGCATAAATGTCATTTTTTTTGTATAGTTCAACCATTTCTTAATCATCATTTGTTTTCTCATCTTCATCTTCAGTTTCCAGCTCGTGCTCGTCGTTTCATCGACTTCTTGGATAGCATTTGAATACTTTTGTCCATCTCATATTCAATTTTTTTTTTACAATCTTTTTCATTCATTGCTGCAATAGAAAATATCAAAGGAAAAAAAAAGAGAACATTAGAAGAAGTTTTATAAGAAAAGAAAAAAAATAGAAAGTAAACTACCTTACCTTGCCCAAAAAATCTCAGCGAAACTTGTTAAGAGTCTTCAAATTGGTATTGCTGCATGTAAACATGCAAATCCCATCCATGTATGCAAAGCGTACTATGTTTTGTTTTATTCCATATATGCGTATAGAAGCTATAGTTTTATAGGAGAACAAAAGAGTTTTCAATGTGGTGGAAATAAAAAATCAGTGAAAAAAATTAAGTGCACGAGAGATTTCTAACGTAGGTGAGAGAGTGACTTTCTAGTTTTTCAATTCAAAATATTTTCAGCACATAACTAATTATACTTATTGAATATGGAGAGAGAATTAGAATAAGAAAAATATGAGATATTTAATGCTAAGGGTATAATAGAAAAAATTGTGTAAAAATTTGGTTATTAAAAGAAATTGGGTCAATAACAATTTGACCATAAGTTGGACTTGTGACCCATCTATTCGATACCTTTTTCGGTTCGATAAACGATCAGGTTAACCTTACTTTTGGATATAATATAAGATCGAATATCACAAGGGCACTATTCAAAATTGATCCAAAAGAGATTTGGACCACCAGCAATACAATTCCATTGCACGACGGGGATAATTTGGAGTACATAAATTAGAGTACATTACTAAGACTTTTGGTTAAATTATGATGTTATCTCAAAAGGGGGTGACGAGAGGTTTTAAATTTTTTGTATTAAAAATTTTCTCAAATGATGTGTCATCGTAATATTAGTAGAATAAATCTCACGTGATTAGCTAGACAATTAATTACTATTATTAAAATGTCAAATGCCATGTTATTTACGACACATTTGAAACAAATTTTTTTGAAACCCCTATCATTATGTTGATTTGAACTAGAGTAATATTCAACCTATCACCTCCTCTGTATGGCCGTCTTGCTTCTCGGTCCAATGATAGTGATCCAAACATATCAATAATGTTTTGATGACATATCATTTCAATTAATACTATCATTAACAATAATAATTTAATTAATACTTAACACGGGAGGTGAGAGCTAACTCACGCTCTTACAGGAGCGGATCCAAAAACCCTAATCAGCTATGGCAATAAATATATTAAAAAACAAGGAATCATATATAAACCCTTGAGATTTAGTTTGAAAATGTTTAGTTCATTTAAATTTTTTATCCATACTGAAACATGAACAACATTTACAAAACAAGGAATCATATATAAACTTAGCTACAACAAACAATCAAAACTTAAAGTTTATTTGACTAACACACTATGAAGCATTAAAATTGTGAAGAAAACCAAGTAACTCATTATTCAATGGTAAAAAAAGCTACTCAGGTTTTGAGTGCATGAACTCTTGGGATACATTTTTGTCAAAGGTAAAAATGTTAAATTTTAATCGAATATAGTACAAAAAAAAAAGTGAAGAAATACTCAAGGATGCTTGTAAATACAAAGAATAAAAGTGTTATTTGAGTTTGACAGTCCAAAATATGTGTATCAAAATTTCACCAAGTTAAGAAGTTTTGCATCTCTAAACTCTAAAGAATAATAAAATACAAAATATATATGTGTATTTAAACTTACAGGAACAAATGAAAGTTTGTAATAGAGAGAGAGAGGCTAGGAATAAATTGAGCAAGAGAAGATCGATACTTTATTTATTTTAAAAATACTTAAAATATATACTAGACTTTTCATATACAAAACATTGAAGGAGAAGAGAAAATTTTAAGGAGATCATGATCCCTTTCAATTACTTGTTAATCTGTAGGCTTAATTAAATCTGTCAATCTAGCATTTTCCTATAATCATGTAAATCATATTCATAATTTTAGGATACAATCACTCCAAAAACTTGTAATATATCTCATGTATTTTTAAGAGTATTCACATCAGTTTTCTTATCTTTATCCCTACTTTGCAGTGCTATTAGGTCATTCTGCAAAATAGAGATTCAATTTTTTCACTATGTACCCAACATGTTCCTTATATTGATTTCTTAAATAATGAAATTTAAAATTTAAAAGTTAAAATTTAAAAGTTCCAACAGTCAAAACATCAAATTAATAATAATCTTATAATTTATAAAAGAGAGTATAATTTATCAATTATATTCCACTATAAAATAATTTTTATTTTATTTTAAATTTTAAGTAATTTATGGAGTGAGTATTGAATGAATTGTAGTTGCAAATGTACATAAGATCAATATTAGCATTTAAAAAGTTAATTTGTGATATTTTTAAATTTAAATTTAATATGATTCATTTAAATTTTGAAAATAATAAAATTTATATTTAATAGTACTTTTTTTAATATTTATAATTATATTGACATAAATTAAATAAATTTATATCAATTTTAAATTTGAATACTTTGAAATTAATTTTAAAAAAATAAATCAATATTAAGTTTATAATTTGAAAATGAAGTAGTAAAAAAATGTCAAGATGTGTAAGATTGATGAGTTGTCCACTTAAATGAGGGTGTGAAATGTCATTTTGTATATAGAGAGAATGATCTTTTGACTCCCTCACACTAGGGAGTAAAATCCTATATAGGGATTAAAATAGAGTCAAATAAGGATAAGAAATTGTTGGATAATGATTTGTTGATGTATTCTTCAAAATTGGGGATAAAAAATTGATTAGATAAACTGTTGTTAATGCTCTAAACACTTCCTATTATATGGAAAATATCTTCTAATATTGTAATATATTTAATACATTGGTTACAATTAGGAAAATATGTAATGCATATAAATAAATATCTCAAAAATCCAGCTATTGCAAATGGCAAATGCCATAGCTGGATAGCTGGCGTAACATTAGATCCGCCAATACGCTCTTTGTAACAACAGTATTTTAAAAAATTATAAAAATATTTTTTTGTACATAACATGCATGAGAGGAAGTGTATTTAAATATGTAAAATGACATCGTTTTGATGGCTGCCTCACGCAAGAGCGTGAGGTAGCCCCCACCTTCCTTTTTGTCTAACTAATATACAATAATATATTGGTGGCAAAAATTAAATACAAAATAGTGTGTATGATGGTAATTGATTATAACTATTGAACTCACCCATATATGGTGGGATATAAACTAATTATAATCTGACAACAAATATTATTTTGTTTCTAACTAATTATAACTTTCTTTGTCCAACTTCCCTTGATATATAATCAAATTTCTTGTTTGTATCTTTATCTCTTGCGTGTATCTTTTATCTCTAAAGTTTCAACAAGAAGTGAAGATGAAAACAAACATAATAAGAGGAATCAATTTTGTATCTTTATCTCTTGCGTGTATATTTATGTTTAAAGTTCCAACAAGGAGTGAAGATGAAAAAGAAACATAATAAGAGGAATCAATTTGGTTACTTGTAGAAACCATTGAAACAAGTTGATAAAATGATTAGAAGGGAATCTAGATTGTAATAAACAGAAAAAAAAATGGCAATAGATTCTAAAGCAAAGACTTGTCAGTCTACCTTATTCTCTAATCTAGTTTATTGAGGGCCAGAGAAATTTCTCATACTTTAAAAAAGTGAGAAGTTGTGATTAATATTCTTACGAAAGTTATTAATTATCAAACCCAAGTTGAACTGGATTTTTAAAAAACTAAACATTTTATATTAAATATCAACTGAAATTGTTTTTTTTTCTTTAAATTTTTTGACAATTGGGAAATAATTATATAAAAATACTACATAGATCCAACATAAATAATTAAATGCATGCAAGCGCATATTACATTGTAATATTGGTAAAAATATTATTTTGGGTGTTGTATAAGTTGTATAAGTTGGATTGCTAGATTTTTTTGATGTATGGTGTATTAATAACTTCTCTTCAAAAAGTGTATCTGTTAAGTGAACTCAGTTGCAGAACATGCTATTTTATGTGTTTCTCATTTTTATATCATTTTGTTCCATTGGCATTGAGATGTCATGGGGGCTGTTTACATTTTCTTTATGGTCAGCATCTTTCAAGTTTGATTTATAAAGTTTGGTTAATATTTTTGGGTCTTAAATTTTATTTTAATTGTATTTTATTTTTTTCCCTGGCCGGTTTATTTTTTGACTTTGAGGTCTCGATCTTTTTGAGTCTAATCTCTAAGATCTGTGTTTCATCCTTATGTTTATCAGAAAAGATTAGGTCAACTATAACGGCATGTTGTAAAGCCAGACAATATACTTTCACCTGGATATAAACTACATATCAACGGATTTAACAAATCAAATTTGATTCTGCTGTACTGATTATGTCTTGTATATTAAACATTGTACCAGTTTACATTTTAGCATGTAATCGTAAATATTGGACTAGAATAATTTTGGATGAATTACATATTCTATTACATTTTTGAAAATAATTACAATAATAGTGCACTCATAAAATATTTATATAATTAATACACTTTCTGTTAACGCCAGATTTTGTATGCCTGAAGAAATCACTAAAAAGGACAGGTCAAAATCGCGCCAACGATTGATTGTATGGTTGTTGTGAAATCAAATCACTCATATAAACATAAATAAAGAAATATAAAGTATGAACACAAGAATTTACGTGGAAACCCAATTGGAAAAAAACTACGGAGAGAGAGTAATCCACTATAATAATATTGGGAGTACAAGTTGTGTATTTGTGTTGTATCTTTTGTGCCCTATGACATTGTCTTCCTTCTTCAATCCTAGCTTGTAGCCGTATATATAGAAGTCACCTCCACCCGCATCCAACTAGGAGAATGACTCTTTATTCCTCCAAATAAGGAAATACAATCATATTTTAATAAGGACTCTTCTACTGTCACAATAAATACAGATGGGTCATCACTAGATCCGGACCATTAAATAGACTGGATTGCACAATGGCTAAACCCAAATAATCACATCCCAACATTTTTCATGTTTATTTACAATATTAGTGTAATTAGGATTCCTTATTTTAGGAAATTATTATGCAATTAGAATTCCTTAATTTAGGGGATTAGTATTGATTTACTTATTAAATTAAGTAATTAATATATCTACATATTACAGTCCTTCTGTCATCTTTAATAATTAGCATTCAAAGGCGAACTCGCCGGAGACGAACTCGCAGGCGGCAACCCAGATTCGAACCACTTCAAGCAGGCCAGAGTCCCTTCTCGTTCCTCCGATGAAGACCACAACCTTCGTAGCCCTCCTACCAATTACCACCCGCCCGAATTCTCCAGTGGTGGTCGCGACAACCGTGCTTTTGACAGTTTGCCTCGTTTCCTTCCAGGTGGAGGCAGTGGTGGTGGGTTCCGTCCAATGGACAGTGGTGGTGGAGATCGCGATGGGCTCAATTCCAATCACCCGATTCTTCTCACTTGCCAAAAAAGAGGGTTTCCATTACCGTCTTCTGAATTTTTTTTCCCCATAATTCAGTTGGTAGCCACCGAGGTAACATATTCAGTTTTATTAGGTTGCCAATTTATTTTGAATGTGATGCAGTTGGTAGCCAAACTTTCATACCAAGGTAACCTATTCAGTTTTATTAGGTTACCAATTTTATTTTGAATGTGATGCAGTTGGTAGTTAAACCTTCATGCAGTTGGTTGTCAAACCTTCAGACAAAGGTAATCAATTCAGTTTTATTAGGTTACAAATTTATTTTGAATGTGATGCAGTTGGTAGCCAAACATTCATACAAAGGTAATCATTTTAGTTTTTGTGGGTGACCAAATCGTCAAAAAAAAATTCAGAAAAGTAACTCAGGTACTTCTGGAGATTTGCAGCGGAGGAGGATGATGATGAAGGGGAAGAGAGGGCGATTAACGGCGGCGCAACCAAGGACTTCTGGAGATTCGCAGCGGAGGAGGATGATGAAGGGGAAGAGAGAGGAGGCGGTGATGAAGATAATGAGCGGTGAGGGAGATGAAGATTAGAATGAAGAAGATATTTTTTTGTTTTTCCCTCATTTTGATTTGAATTATGGATTTATTTTTGTTGTTAGATCCTAAAAATTTGATTTGAATTATTAATTATGGCGGTTATTTCTCATTGATTTTAGATTTCCTTATTTAATGTGAATTTGAATGGTTTAAATTTGTTATACTCTTTTTGTAATTATTTTTGTGAATGAACTAATGGTGTAATTATTTTGTTGATATACTAATTATGTAATTACTTTCTAATTATTATATATTTCTTTAAAGAACCCATTAATATTCAACCTATCACCTCCTCCATGTGGCCGCCTTGCTTCTCGGTCCAATGATAGTGATCAAAACATATCAATAATGTTTTGATGACATTATCATTTCGATTAATACCATTATCATAATTAACAATAATAATTTAACTAATAGTGAACACGTGACGTGAGAGTAGACCTGATAATATAGTTAATTAAATGTTAGATCAAATCATATTAACTGGGACCAAATAGATTGGTTAATCATTTTTATTTATTCAGGTTGATTAAAGTTTGGACCCATATTTTTTAAAACAAATATAGTTCTGAACCGATTAACCATTTTTCAACCCATATTCCATTCCGATCCAAATCAAAAAGTTCTTTTCTCATCTTATTATTTTATAAAAAATTATGATCAATGTTACTTCAACTTAATTTTTTTTACCTTTGTCAGACATAAGACAATATTAGGAACAATTTAAGTCAGATCTAATTTGGTAAATAGTATATTTTTATTTATATTAGGATAATTTTTAAATAAAAATCTATTTTAATATCATAAATAAATAAAAATAACTTCTGTAAGATGAAAATAGTATCATTTAAATTTTTCAAAAAAATAAATTGAAAGGGACCTGGGAGAGGGTAGGTACCTTATATTGATGAAGCTTCCTCAGGACATGAGGAAATCGGAATTGAAGTTGCATTTTTTAAATAGGAACTGAAACACAATATTTATTAGTGTAAATTTAATTAAGTCGGACATTAATATTTATATATACTACGTAGAATTACTATGATTACATGAAGTTATAAGAGTATTAATAACAGTTTCTTCAATCAATTCTCTATCTCTAATTTTAAAAAAATATATCAACAAATTATTATTCAACAGTTTCCTTATCCTTATTTGATTCTCTATTTAAATCCCTATATATGATTTTACTCCCCACTGTGAGGGAATCAAAAGACCGTTCTCTATATATACAAAATGACATTTCACACCCCCATTTAAATGGACAATTCATCAATTATACACATCTTGACATTTTTTTATTACTTCATTTTCAAATTATAAACTTAATATTGACTTTAAAAAAAATTAATTTCAAACGTATTCAAATTTAAAATTATGTCAATATAATTATAAATATTATAAAAGTAGTCTTAATTATAAAATTTATTATTTTTAAAATTTAAATGGATCATATTAAATTTAAATTTAAAAATATCATAAATTAACTTTTTAAAAGTTAATATTGATCTTATGTACATTTGTAGTTACAATCCATTCAATACTCACTTCATAAATTAATTAAAATTTAAAATAAAATAAAAATTATTTTACAATGGAATATAATTGATAAATTATACTCTCTTTTATAAATTATAAGATTATTATTAATTTGATGTTTTGACTGTTGGAATTTTTAAAATATAACTTTTAAATTACAAATTTCATTATTTAAGGAATCAATATAAGGAACATGTTGGGTACATAGTAAAAAAATTGAATCCTTATTTTATAAAATGATTCAATAGCACTGCACATTAGGGATAAAGATAAAGAAACTGTTATGAATGCTCTAACACTATAAAATGAATAAGATCAAATATCTGAGGGCTCAATGGCTCATGCCAGCCAGCTGGAGCTGGGTATTTAATTTTGAAAACAAAATAAAAAGATTTTTATTTATACTCACAATTATTGTACTTATTTTTTTTTCAATTACCAGAATAATTATCGTCTTTCGACAATGTTTTAATATATTTAATACAATAGTTTAAATTTTTTGTGAATTAAATAAATGATGATGATTAGATATGTTACTTATATCCGTATAAATTCAAAATAAATATTTTTGTGTTACCTATAAGAGCATACAAAAATAAATAAAATACTACTCTATTCGTTTTAAATTATTTGATTATTATTAATTTTTAAAATTAAAATGATTCATTAAAAATTATAATAAATAATATTTTTTAAATAATTTATAATATTTATTATTATATTAATTTAAAAATTAAAAATTATTTAAATTTAAAAAAGTCAACAAGTTGTACTCCATATACTAATTGGAACATGGAATTTTTTATCCATATTGAAACATGGAACAACATTTACAAAACAAGGAATCATATATAAACTTAGCTACAACAACCAATCAAAACTTAAAATTTATTTGATTAGATCACTATGAAGCATTAAAATGGTGAAGAAATACTTAAGGATGCTAGTAAGTAGTAAACACAAAGAATAAAAGTGTTATCTGAGTTTGACAGTCCAAAATATGTGTATCAAAATTTCACTAAATTAAAGAAGTTGCATCTCTAAACTCTAAAGAATAATAAAATACAAAATATATATGTATACATTAAACTTACAGAAACAAATGAAAGTTTGTAAAAGAGAGAAAGAGGCGAGGGAATAAATTGAGCAAGAGAAGATCGATCCTTTTTTTATTTTAAAAATACTAAAAATATATGCTAGACTTTTCATATACAAAACATTGAAGGAGAAGATAAAATTTTAAGGAGATGATCCCTTTCAATTACTTGTTAATCTGTAGGCATTTTTCCTATGATCATGTAAATTATATCCATAATTTTAGGTTACAATCACTCCAAAAACTTGTAATATATCTCATGTATTTTTAAACACTTCTTATTATATGGAAAATATCTTCTTATATCTTAATATATTTAAAAAATTTGTTACAATTAGGAAAATATGTAATGCATATATATCACAAAAAAAAATCTCAAAAATCCAGCTATGGCAAATGCCATAGCTGAGATATCCCTTTGTAATAACAATGTTTTGAAAAATTATAAAATACACTTTTGTACATAACATGGGAGGAAGTGTATTTGAATATACAAAACGGCGTCGTTTTGATAACTGCTTCACGCAAGAGCGCGAAGAAGCTCTCACCTCCCTTTTTGTCTAACTAATATACAATAATATTTTGGTGACAAAAAATTAAATACAAAATGAAGTATATGATAGTAATTGGTTATAACTATGTAACCCACCCATGTATGGTGGGATATAAACTAACTATAATAACATTTTATTTCTTGCTTGTATCTTTATCTCTTGTGTGTATCTTTATCTCTAAAGTTCCAACAAGGAGTGAAGATGAAAAATAAACATAATAAGAGAAATCAATTTGATTACTTGTAGAACTATTTTTTGTCACCATAGCATCACTTCCCTTGATATATAATCAAATTTCTTGCTTGTATCATTATCTTTTGTGTGTATCTTTGTCTCTAAAGTTCCAACAAGAACTGAAGATGAAAAAGAAACATAATAAGAGGAATCAATTTGGTTACTTGTAGAACTATTTTTTGGCACCATAGCATCACTTCCCTTGATATATAATCAAATTTTTTGCTTGTATCATTATCTCTTGCATGCATCTTTATCTCTAAAAAGTTCCAACAAGAAACTGAAGATGAAAAAGAAACATAATATATAAGAGGAATCAATTTGGTTACTTGTAGAACTATTTTTTGTCACCATAGCATCAATTCCCTTAATACATAATCAAATTTTTTGCTTGTATATATCTTTATCTTGCGTGTATCTTTATCTCTAAAGTTCCAACAAGAACGTAAGACGAAAAGAAACATAATAAGAGGAATCACTTTGGTTACTTGTAGAACTATTTTTTGTCACCATAGCATCACTTCCCTTGATATATAATCAAATTTCTTGCTTCTATCTTTATCTCTTGCGTGTATCTTTATCTCTAAGTACCAACAAGGAGAGAAGATGAAAAAGAAACATAATAAGAGGAATCAATTTTGTATTTTTTTCTCTTGCGTGTATTTTTATATATCTCTAAAGTTCCAACAAGGAGTGAAGATGAAAAAGAAATACAATAAGAGGAATCAATTTTGTATCTTTATCTCTAAAGTTCCAACAAGGAGTGAAGATTAAAAAGAAACATAATAAGAGGAATCAATTTGGTTACTTGTATAACTTATTTTTTGTCACCATAGCATCACTTCTCTTGATATATAATCAAATTTCTTGCATGTATCTTTATCTCTTGCGTTATCTTTATCTCTATAGTTCCAACAACGAGTGAAGATGAAAAAGAAACATAATAAGAGAAATCAATTAGGTTACTTGTAGAAGCCATTGAAACAAGGAGATAAAATGATTAGAAGGGAATCTAGATTGTAATAAGGGCTAAATACACTTTTGTTATATCAAGTATTATCGAATTCATAATTTGACCCCTAAAATATTTGGGCTTATAATTTATTACAAAAAATACTTAATTTCATACAATATAGCTCCCAATTTTAGAATTCGACCAAAAGTAGTCGGAATACCTAAATTTTCGGCCATACAAGAATTGTATACGATTTGACCGTGTTTGACTTATTAAATTCGTATAAAATTTGTTTAAATACTTATTTTGACATATTAAATCTGTATAAATCCTTATAAATAATTAGTATACGTTAAATTATTAAAATTAAATATTAATACAAAGATTATCAAACACAATTTTTTTATTTTAAAATTTAAAAATAAACTTAATTACCAAAAAAACAATAAACTTTTAAACATACAAATTATATTTTTAGCAAAAATAGAATTAAACTTTTAAAAAATTGAAAAAAGTGCCCAAAATTTAAGTAATTAAATAATAATACCCTTTTTATATTGAAAGAGAATACAAAAGGAAGAGGAAAAAATTGAAAAAGAAAAAAAAGACCCATTATTTTTAAAATTATTATGAGTAAGAAAATTAATTTAATCAAGATTTGTAAAAAAATAGAAAAAATAAATAAATTAAAATTCGTTTCATAATTTAAAAAATTTATATTACAACTTAAATTTTTTAAATTGTATTTATATTTTTTTAATTTTAAAATTGTATCTACAATTTAACAAATTATATGTATAAATTTTAACACTTAAATATTACAAATTATAAATTTTACGTCCTAAATTTTATAAATTATATCAGAGCTTAAATTTTACAAATTAATCTTGAACCATGAGACTCAATGTGGTCAACTCGAAAGAACAATAATGCCCCTCTCTAGCCTCTTTCATGGAAATTGCATCTCCCGACAAAGGGTTAAATATTGTTGATTTGTTTAATTGAGTATGCATATATATTTATAAGAAAGAGAAAGGGGAAGAAGATTGAAACTCATTCTGCAATTATGGCCTCCTCTTTCATGAGAAATAACGGCGTAACGTAATAACAGTGTAACTGATGAAGTAATAATAGTTGGTAATTTTATATTTATATAATTAATCCATCTTATTTCTCTTATTATTTAGATATTTTTTCAAAATTTTTATTAAAATTTTTTTAAACTCCTGAGTAGCATAACGGAGCTCCGACACCAAAATAGAGACCGAATAATTAAAAGCCTTCCAAAATGTAGGCCCTACCCGAGAATATGTTTTTACTTTAGCCTCATTTTTGGTCTAAAAGCAAAAGAACAAAATGCTTTAGGACCACCAATTGCACATATAAAAGAATGAATTGTGTAGTTTTAATTTAGACAAACAATTGCACATATGACATATCCTCTTCTTTTTTTTATTTGCTAATTAAATAAAGAGTTCCAGGTTACAATGGCGTCCTCCTCATCACATAGTATAATCGAAGTACCTTCAGGTATTGTTAATAATTTCCGTTATTTTTGTAATAATAATTTCTGTTATTTTTATAATAATTTTTTTTTAGAGGCATCATACTATTAATTAGTAATGTTAGTGCTGTTTTTGTGTTTCCAAATTATTAAAAACTCGATCAGAGGATGGAAATTTAGGCCACAAGCTGCAACTTCAGCAAGCAATACTCAGGAACGACTGGAAATTGCTCGAAGAAGTTTTGGAAAAATTCCCAAGAGCTCAAACGGAACCAATTACGGAAGATGGAGAGACGGTACTATATTTAGTGGCTCAACAAGGGAAGAAATCAAATTTAATATTGAGGAGGTTAATGGGAATGATGCCTGATGAGGCACTAACTCGGAGAGACTGCGCAGGGGAAACAGCCCTCCACGCAGCTGCAAGGGTCGGCAATGTTGTTGGGGCCAGGATACTTGTCAGTAAAAATCCAGATTTGGCCAACATTTCCGATGACTACGGCAATCTGCCGTTCCATGTTGCTGCTATTCATGCCCGTAGGGATGTACTACTTTTCCTGTTGAACATGGAAACAGATAATGTGCAGCCAAACCCGTTTGCTGGCCAACCTGGTGCTGAGCTTCTCTGTTCTTTAACATTTTCAAGATTGTATGGTGAGTTAAATAATTATTATTTGAAGCAGTCTGATCCTGATTAATTCTATGCCGTATACAATAAACATTTTGTATGGATAATTAATTGAAATCATCAAACCCATACCACCAATGTCGAAATTCTTTTTAGCCGACCATAAAATTTCAGATAATTTACTGATTACCAAATCCGACTGAAACAAATTGTAATTATTTTTTTCTTCCAATTAATATTTTTACTTGATCTTTCAGATATTGCTCTACTACTAATCCAAAGGTACCCCATGTTGGCTAGGGATCAAACCTTTTCCCCTTTGAAAGCATTAGCCGAAGAACCTACTGCCTTTCAAAGTGGAGTAAAGTTGGGCTTTTGCAAGCGCCTGATCTACACCGGTTAGTTTTCCTTATCGTACTCATAGTTCTGTACTGGTTCTGGTTAGTTTACATTTTATTTACAAATTTTATATTAATCTATAAATTATATTAATATATAAATTAATATAAATTTGTAAATTATATTATCTGTAAATTCTATGCATTTATATTAATCTGTAAATTAATATAAATGCATAGATAATTGATCATTGATGTGCATGGTTATTAAAAATCGATATTGTTTTGTTGTTATATACATATTTTCAGTAATATAATTATGATGCAGACTTCAGAACGTATTGCCATTTTTTACTACCATCATAAATAATTTTAAAAAAAAACCAAAAAAAAAACCTTTTTTGGAATAATTCTTTTGATGAGTAAGATTTTTTTTTTTATGAAATAGAGAGTACTTTTTGAAAAAAAATTCTAAATAAATTGATATTCCAAATGCTCAAAGGGGGATTT
This sequence comes from Panax notoginseng, assembly GCA_016801055.1. NCBI lineage: Eukaryota > Viridiplantae > Streptophyta > Magnoliopsida > Apiales > Araliaceae > Panax > Panax notoginseng. The sequence continues at coordinate 133,099,184 of CM029023.1, forward strand.
TTATGCATACGATTTTGTTTGATATTGAAGTATACTCCCTCCGTTCCTAAAAGATTGTCGTTTTAGAAGAAAAAATTTGTTCCAAAAAGTTTGTCGTTTACAACTTTCAAAGAGAATAAATTATTTACTTTCCTATATTACCCATACATTCTCTCATTGTCCTAAGAAATTTTCTCGTATTAATAGTTTTAAACTTCCCATAAAGGGTTAGTGATGAAATTTTATGTAAGACTCCGAATTTTATGAAATAAAAGTATTCAATTTTTTTTTATAATTACAATTCAGTAAATGATTAAATTGATAAAAGTTTAAAGTTAAGGGTGATATATGATTTTTTTTTTTAAAATAAGCAAGTGGTTATAAAATATTTATTATTGTCGAGAAATATTCGTTTGGTCGTGGAATATTCTTTCTGTCGGGGAATATTCGTACGACGACGCAGTCATTTGGGGGCCCCATAACAGATAACGGTCGGATAAAGAAAACGACAAAATTAAATAACGGCGTAGTTGTTACCGTTAACACTGTTGGAATACCCGGTGGTTAAAATACAGTAATACGCGTGGTTGCACAGTAGTACACGGTATTGCACAATATTGTTGAATTATTGATTCTTACGTAAGAAGACACTACTTAATAATTGTTACAGTAGTTACTGTTCAATATTTTATTTTATTGATTCAATAATTGCTGCGTTGATATTTTATATTATTGTTGTTTCAATAATTGTCACTGCACAGTATCTCCATTATCAGATCAATAATTCATATTATTCGGAATAATATTATTAGATAGCATTATTGGCAATGTATAGAAAGATCTGTCAAGGAGAGCTTTGGTCACCTAATTACGCGCCAGTAAGGAGAAATCCTTATTGGAAAGCCCCCTCTTTCCTAGGAACGGCCTGGTTGTCATAATTGTGATTCTGTAATATTATTTGTGGATAATTAATTATTGATTTATATGATAAGAAAATATTTATTTTATGTGGATATAAATGATGGATATATTTATTTTTATGTGGATAAAAATGAAGGAATTATTGCTGATGTGTTTTATCAGTATTGTGTCGGTATGGAGGTATTAAAAATCATCCGTTTGTAGATTTCAGATATTTTTAGTTTAGAATTTGAAAAAACTCAAATCTACAAAGTTGTAGAGAATTCGATTTCAATCAGAATGGACATAAAATTCGTATTTTTTTGATAACTGGGCTATTTTCTATGAATTGTTGAAGTTTCGGAAAATAAAATAATTTTTATTAATTTATGGGTGGGACCCACTTGGTTATCAACACATGGGCTGCCAAATTTTGTTCAAAGATGGCCGGTGGCTGAGCTTGGTCAAGAGCATGCGTAGGAATAAGGAAATAAAATAATATATTTTATTATTTTAGTCTCCTTTGGCGTTCTAGCATTTTTCTATAAATAGGTGCTTATGTTAAAATTAAAAAACACACCAGAAACAAATTTTCTTTCTCTCTATATTATCAAGCATATTTTTGTGAATATTTAGATATCTTGAGTGTTGCTTAGCATTATATCCGATATTCAAGTCAGAAGTACTGCTCTTTTGAGGTAGAGGATTTTAAGGGTTATTATGTTTTTCAGTTCGTATTTCTTCTGACCTTCAGAAAATTCTGTAAAAATTTAAAATGCTATTTTGATGAGTTTTATTGATTGTGTGCAAAAGTGGTGATTTTTGGATGTATAGATTAAGAGTTATGAATTTTATGAGAAATGACTATTTTAAAAGTAACCGCTTATAACTCCTTGTGGTTAACTCCAAAATTGATGAAATTTTTATTGGGAGTACATCTATATCATATCAGTGTACTCTGTGAATTTTAGAATTTTTGGATAAAATTACAATTTATGATAAATGTCTAAATATTCGGCTGTTTTGGCCATATGAAAAATAGTAAATGAATATTAAAAATTCTGAGAAAAATATATATTCAATATAGGACTATATTCTGCTAAATTTCAGAAAAAAAATATTTTTGGGACTGATTTGGTATTTTTCATGAAAATAGACTAGTTATGAGTAAATGAATTAAATATGTTATGTGAAGTAAGAAAATTAGAAAATAGGATTTTATGGCTTGATGATCCTACATGAGGTATATGCAGATTTTTTATGAGGGTTTTGGTTATTGGTGATGAAATGTTATGAGTTTGACATTTTAGAATGATTAAATGCATTATTTAGTAAAGTGTAAACAATTAAAATAAATTGTTTATAAGCTTAAGAAATATTATTCTTTCAATATTATTATACCGAAATATTGGTATGGATTTTATTGTGAAATTTCTACCTTTTTCATGTCGAGTTACTATTCATGGGTTACTATTCATGAGTTACTATTTACGGGTACTATTCACGACAAAATTGGTTTCTTTTTCTAACCAAATTATAGTTAATTTATGAATATTACTCTTGAGATTAAAACTAAATGTTGATCATATTATTTTTATTATCATATATAACATTTTTATAACCCTAATGATGATATTTCTCTTTGACTTGAGTGTAAAGATGGGTAGATTTTTGGTATGATCATGACTATGGGTCCTTTTTGGCCAGTAGTACAAAGTTAAATTGTTGACTGGTATAATCATGACCATTGAATTTATAATTGAATATATTTAGCTTAAGTGCAAAGGTGAATTGATCAACATAGTTATAATTATTGTTTATATAAATTCTGAAAAGATTATATATTTCTTTGAGATAATAATATATTTGGCCTGTAGTGCAAATATGAACTGTTGATGAATATATTTGGCCTGCAGTGCAAATATGAACTGTTGAAGAATATCTTTGGTCTGTAGTGCAAAGATGAATTATTGATGAATATCTTTGGCCCGTAGTGTAAAGATGACATGTTGTTGAATATCTTTGGCCAGTAGTGCAAAGATGAACAGGTGTTGAGATGAACATGACCAACTGGTGATACAAATGAATATCTTTGGCCGTAGTGCAAAGATGAAGTTATTAGTATGATTATGAACATGAAATGTGATTTGGTGTAACTATGATCTTTGATGTTTCAAGTAAAGATAGGTGATGAAAATTATCTTCGTCCTGGATGAGAAGAGGAATTTAGAACTACAATTATGATTATGAGTTATTTATATGATTGTGGACCAGAATTGTTGATTGATGTTACAGGGATAAAACATTGTTGGTGGATTTTTAACATGGAGAAGATAATAGACTTTATAGTCTATTTGACTCTTCTAATGGATTTCTCGTTCCGCTGCAATTATGGTTGAAATTTTTATCATCTACCATATGTTCTAAATCTCTGATTTATTATTGATGAAGGCTATTGATAATTTAATTATCTTTAGTCATGATATTCTTTACTGAGCTAGTTGTGCTCACCCTTTTGCTTCACAATTACTTTCAGGTAATAAAAGTATTGCTGGGTCGAGCGAGGGTAACAAGGGAATAGAACGGTGGTCTCTAGCTGTGGAATTCTCCCTAAACAGTATAGACAAGTGTGTTGTATACATCTTTTAGTAGTTATATTTGGTGAATCATATAGGGTGAGGCGAACCCAACATTGGAAGGGTGTTTTGCCACTATCATACAAGATGTCTAATGACTTACAACCTCGTGTCATCATAAGACAGGGTTGTGCTTATCCACTTGCTGAGTATATTTACGAGCACTACCTATATAATCTTGGTGTTTGTTTGAAGTATAATTCTCAATTAGAGACAGTGGAGATAATGATAAGTCAAGAGAAGACTCACCATTAGGAAGAATATGATAGTAATCTTCTCGTTTTTCTTTGGGGTCTATTGGGTCAACCAATGATAATTCTGTGGCCATATGATATCTATCATAACCTAGACGCATGGCCTCCCATGTACGAAGGTTTCTTTGAGCAGTTCCCAAATATTCTAATTTCTAAAACAGTTTTTGACTATACCTTTATGTAAGGTGTCATTGTGACGTGTTATCCAAGGTTGGGATGAGAGTCACAGTTGGTATATATTTGTATCCAAACTCACAGCATATGTGTTGTTGTATTTTGCACGACAATTGTGGTAATAAAGTTGTAGTTATTTTCTGTACCATGTATTTGGCGACTCAGAATGGGTTGGATGGAATGGACCTATTTTGGGGTTGTCACATTTTAAACAAAATTTTCTTGGTAAATGATACTTTCTTAATCCATGTGCCAAAACTTTAAACGACAATCTTTTAGGAACGGAGGTAGTAACATTTATTAATTGTTGCACTGAAATTGGAAAACATAGATGCAGTTAGATTATCTAACATATTTAATCACCAGATAGCTTGACAGTGATTAAAAAACTTACTACATGAGATGATGTAGTGCAGTAGCATAACAAGGGACAAAAGACTCTTTGAGTATTCTTGGGAATCTAAACATATATTACTAGTAATTTAAAATTTTATAATCCATTGTTACTGACAAAATAAAATAAAATTATAATCCATATGTTTTTATAGACCCTTAAAATATGAATAAGGTACGAAGAATGTCGTGATACATGTCGCTTATCATAAAATGAAGCAAAAGGTTAATTCAGAATTAGGCCGTAAAAGCCTAATTTAGACCTGATACGACAACTTGAGGCCCACAAGTATTGTAGAGGGTGTCTAGTTCATTTAGTGTGTTTGGTGCGTTTAGGAATTCAAAAATACTTTAGAATCTTGCATTAAAGTAATTTATTTTAAACGCAAGTTATTTAATTCAAAACGCAGTGTTTGAGGCATTACAAATACAGTGCTTGAGATTCAAATGCACCGCAATACTAAATAAAAATGATTTTGAAAAGGTCAATTTATTGTCTATTGCCATAGTAGTTTTATTCAACATTTCCCATATGATAGACCTAGCTTTCCCACCCTCAATTTGCAATGGCAAAGAACTAACTTGAATTGATGCAATTAATTAATTACTTGAGAAGGGTATACAGATTCTATTGTGTAATTGCATCAATATTTTTGTTTGCCAGGTTTTCTTGGGGTGAAGAAAAATTCTCCCACGTCAAATTTTAAGCAACAAATCAAGCAGGACCCAGAATTTGGTATCCTATTTAAATTATTTGCAATGCAGTGTGTGAAGTTTCTTGAAAGCGGATGTGCATAAGTACTTAAAGAAACTATTTAGCTACCAATTGCTCTATAAGTTTAAACTATCATATTTTCTCCTATGATAATGTTAGATTTAAGATCTAATATTCGACCCAATCACACATAAATTATATGAATAATAAAAAAATAAAAAATTACATGCGGTTTTTCTATTACACAGAAATCTCTTACATTTTTAAAATTACAGCTTTTGAGGATTATTTTATGTTTTCAATTATATTTGCTAAGAATTTAATTAGTATTGGTGGTGTGATAGCAATAAAAGGTAACGGCAAATTCAGAATATTAATTTTTAACGCACCCTAGTCATGCGGTTGTAAGTCGGGAATTATTCTGTTCGACTATTTTCATTTTCTTTCAGTAACTCACTGGTAAGTTTGCTTTCTTTTGTAGAGTGCAAGAGATTTTATTCCAAAGTCCTTGACATCATAGGTACAAATTGTTGTAGTTGCCACTTATAGCACATACATTGATTATAATTTTTAGTAATTCTTGAGTTCATTAATATCATTGCAGTGCCACAATTGAAGAATATTAGAAGGACGAAAGTGTTGCATCTTCAAGCAATGGAACTCCTGCGATGCTCTTGCGAGGGAGTCATGCGCTTTACCTTACCACCAAACTTTAGTAATATTTAGGGATTCCTTCCTCTTAGCGGCACAATATGGAATTTTGGAAGTTGTAGAAGAGATTTTGAAGTCATTTCCCAGTGTAATTAATAATGTTGACAAAGATGAGCGCTCTGCTCTCATCTTGCAGTTATGTACCGTCATGATAATGTGTTCAATGTCATTTATGGTTTAATTGGAGGATCCTTTGGCTTCTTATCATTCTTCGTGGACAGCAAGAGTAACACTTTCTTGCATTTGGCTGGATATAGAGCGAAGCAATACCAACTCGACCTTGTTTCTAGTGCAGTTCTACAGATGCAGCGCGAGTTGCAATGGTTTCAGGTATTTAATTGCTTACTAAGCCACAAGAAAATTGTATCTTTTTGTTCCAAAGCCGTACTATAATTTATTGAATTTGTTAAACACTCTTACAAACAGGCTGAAGATTGTTACACAAAGGATGATTGAATTGAACATGAAACTAATACTACTAGCACTCTAATTCAAAATGCACTTGGTTTAATATAGGAAGTGGAAAGGCTTGTGCTACCTCACCATAAAAAACAGAAGAACGAGGAAGGGATGACGCCTTTACAACTATTTCAAAAGGAGCACAAGGAGATGGAGGTATACGAAGGGCAATGGATGATTGGCATGGCAAATTCATGTACAGTTGGAACAACAATCATTGGTACAATAGCATTTGCAGCAGCCATCACAGTACCGGGAGGTAATAAAGAAGACGTTGGAACCCCAATATTCTCTGGTACTGGAGCGGCCTTTATTATGTTTACAATATCAAATGCACTCGCATTATTCTCATCTATTTGCACCTTGTTGATATTCTTATCCATCCTCACCTCGCGCTATGCAACCATTGATTATCTATATTCCTTGGCAAATAGATTAATAATGGGTCTGATTGCCCTTTTCTTTTCTGTAACATCCATAATTATATCTTTCAGTGCAACGCTCTATCTTGTTTTCGCCCAGAATAACAATCGGATTCTTATTCCAATTGTTGGATTGGCTCTTCTACCAGTGACTTTATTTGTTATTCTACAATTTCCTCTTCTCCTAAATATGATGCAATCCACATATGGTTGTAGCATTCTTAGGCCCAAAAATGAAGAAAAACCTACTAATATTGAGGAAAAAACTATCATTATTGGGGAACTATATTTTGTTATTACGAATAAGTTTATATCTTGCTTTTATGGACTTATCTATTGCAGAATTTTTAGGCAGGAAAGCCAATAGCCAGAACAACAATATTCGTGTAAATCATGCGTGGGTATCTAATATTAATCTGTATGGATCCTTTCTATCTTGATTTGAATAATAATGTACTCCCTCTGTTCTTTAATATATAAGTTATTTTAATTTAGAGTTGTGCACGTATTAAGAAAATGATTGTATAGCATTAAATATAATATTAATTGTCTATATTGCTCTTTTATTGGATAAAGAGAGTGTTATTTGTTGTACAAAAAAATAGTAAGAAAACCAAAGTTGTATTTATTACTCCCTCCGTCCCTATTTAAATGACCTTTTAGAGATGGACACAAGAATTAAGATAATGATTGGAAAGTATTAAATATAGTATTCAATTGTCTATAATACCCTTAAATTATTAATTTATCATAACACAAGAGTTTAAAGTACCAAAAAAATAGGTAGAATAATGAGGGGTAATTTTGGAAAAATTGTCATTAATTCTCTTAGATTTGAACAAACGTCAATTAATTAGGGACAAATTAAAAACTCTAAAACGTCATTTAAATAGGGACGGAGGGAGTACTTGAGATAATATTGAAACTAAGCAATTAATGTTTACTTGAAATTCTCAAACGACTTATATTAAGGAATAAAAATAATTTTATAAAACGACTTATATCAAAGAACGAAGAGAGTATAAGTTTATATCTTGATTTGAATAATAATGTATGGACCCTTTCGTTAGTACTCCCTCCATCCCTTAATATATGACGTTTTAGAGATTTTTTTGTCCCTTAATACATGATGTTTTAGAATTCAAAGTAAGCATTAATTGTTTAGTTTTCAATATTACCCCAAGTATTAAATATAACTTTGGTTCTCTCACTATTTTTTGCCCAATAAATAACAATCTTTTTTTCCAATACAAGGACAATATAAACATTTGATACTCCCTCCGTTCCTAAAAGATTGTCGTTTTAGAAGAAAAAATGTGTTTCAATTTATTTGTCGTTTACAACTTTCTAGGAGAATAAATTATTTACTTTCCTATATCACCTTTACTTTCTCTCATTGTCCCTAGAAATTCTCTTCCTTATATTAATAGTTTTCAACTTCCCATAAAAGGGTAGTGATGAAATTTCAAACAAATTTTAATTGTTAAATGATAATATTAAATGACTTTCTTAATCCATGTGCAAAAACCTTCAACGATAATTTTTTAGGAATGGAAGTAGTATTATATTTAATGCTATATAATTATTTTTTTAATACTTATGCACAATTCTAAAAAGTCTTATATTAAGAGACGGAGATAGTACATGTTATCATGTGTATCCACCTGTGTCGGTTTCTAATATTGAAATAAATTGTTGCCATATATACCCTCTCTATTTTATAAAATGAGTTTTATTTGTCAAACAAATTAATTTTAGATAAATTATTCTCTTTTTATTCATAGTATTATAAAATGATAAAATATGTTTAAATTTTTCATCATAATTTTACTATCATGTTAGTGTTATTTAAGTAACAATTTATTCTTTTAAAGGGTAAACCTAAAACAATAAATGCATGTATAATATTTATAAATTTTGTAGATAAAGACTCTTTTACGTAACTGATGGAGTATTAAAGATTACATGATCAAACCATTAGATACGGCTAGGGTTGTTCTCCGGTAATTAATCGGACCGAACCGGGCCGAACTGAACCGAACCGAAAACTGAATCCAGTCAGAATTGGATACCGATACCGGTACCGGTTGGACCGGTTTACCGAACCGGTTGGCCGGTTCGGAATCGATACGGTACCGGTTCGAACCTACTTGTGTACCGGTTGCTTCTCATACCCTGTTTCCATGAACAGTTTTAAAAAATCCTAAATTACAAACACATTCTCAACTGATCCAAGCACATTCAACTGAACATCCAACTATCCAAGCATATTCATGATTCAACTACAGAACTATTAAGTCTGAAGCACATTCAACTACAGAACTACTAAGTCTACTAGCAGATTACAATTTACAATTACAAGCATATCCAACTGAACATCAAGTCATCAACTGTCCAGCAAACCAGCAACAACAATGTACTTTGACTCAACTACAATCCAAAACTTTAACTTGACATAAAAGAAAGCCACAACAGCAGACCAGCAAAGGCAGCAACTCAGCAACAATCTCTGACTCTGTCTGAAGATATCATGCAGCAGTGTACTTTGAACCAAGCATGTAAATTAAGAACCTGAGTTGAACAATAATATATAAAAAGGCCTTATCAGTTATCATTAATATCATGAATATAATTTGAATGAAATATCTGGTACATGAATGTCAGAAAATTATGTTCATTATCCCATCATAAAAATGAACATGCATACTACTAAAACATAAAAATTTTGTTCATTATCCCATCATAAAAATGAACATGTGCATAAGGGTTGGAGAACATGCATGCCCAAAACTTTTAAGCCATATCTCCATTAAATTTCACTAAAGCATACTACTAAAAATGAATTCGTATTAAGCCAGGTTACTTAACAGTTATGTACCTGAGTACCTCTACATATTACTGCCAAGTGCCATATCTGATATCTCTATTAAATTCCACCATCTATATCCAAAACTTCTGCAAATTCTAAGAATAGCAAAAGAAAATAAAAATAGTTAAAGAAAGTCATTAACATATAAACAATTAAACATTATAAATGAAAGCTATATAATTTAAAATGAAGGATTACCTTTCTTAATTGTTTCAAGTGAATCTAAGTTCTCCTCCACAGACATTGGTTGTTTACTTGAACGAAACTAATCTTGAGCACAAATAAGAGGTTGTACCATTCTAGGAGTTAAAGAACTCCTAAATGGATTAAGTACATGACCACCGGTGCTAAATGCCGACTCGGAAGCAATAGTTGATATAGGAACCACCAATACATCCTTAGCCATTTGAGAGAGAATGGGAAATCTAGGAGAATTATTTTTCCACCAACCCAAAACATTATATTTTGAAGTCGTTTGATCAATATGCTCACTCAAATACTTGTCTAATTCGGTATTATCCCCTCTTAGAACATCTGCAATGTGTTCTACAAATTTTTCACTCAGCCTTCTCCTTGACTTGTCTCGACCATGCACATCAAAACTTTCACTAGTCACATTAGATTGTGCACTTTGGGATGATTTTGCACCTTGGGATGCATATTTGAGACTATACCATTTAAACAATTCCTCAATGGCATCACGCACCGATTTTATCATTTTCTTTGCCATTTCAGTCCCACTCCCATACATTGCATTGAAAGCAAATTCCACAAATGCAAATTTATGTCTAGGATCTAGAACAACCGCAATGTACAACAATTTATTCATCTTCTCAACATTCCCCCAATATTTATCTAGTTTTGCTCTCATCCTCATCGCCATTTCTCTCATGCCATATTCATGCTCATTATATAAGAAGTCATTCAAAACATCATCAAGATCAATAAATTCATGAAAAAAAGTATTTGATGTCACATAAGATGTACCTGAAACCTTCACTGTAATGTCAAAGAAACACTTCAAGAATACCACCAATTGTTTCACAACATCCCAATTTTCTATGGTAGGCCACCCATCACCCGATTCCATTTCCAATTTGAATAAAGGGTCTTTGCTTGCAAGCCTATTAAAAGCACGTTCAAAATCTATGGCCACATTCAACATAGAATAAGTGGAGTAATAGAGAATTAAATTAATGTATTTAATTTAATTATCTCATTTCCTTAAATTAGTGATTGACTGATTCTTTAGTTAACTGTAATTATCTCAATCCCTTAAATTAGGGACTGACTGATTCTTTAGTTATTAGATTAGATATCAATATCTTTTTGATTATAACAAATTGATTCTCTCTTGTAATCTTATTGTATTTATACCTCCTAACATCAATGAAAATATTATGCCATTATTCATTAGTCTACTTTATTCTATATGGTATCAGAGCATTAGTCGGTCCTAAACTAATCTTCCGCCAATCCTAGCCGAAGACCCATCATGGCCACTGATCATCAGAGTATCACCATTCCCAACCCAGGAAATCTAACCCAAAGTCTTCAACTCATAAACATCTCTCATCCATTCATCATCAAATTGACCTCCACAAATTATCTCACCTGGAAACTCCAGATTGAGGCCATTCTCATAGGGTACGACCTCTACAAATACATTGACAACAATCATCCATGTCCTCCTCGCACCAACAATGTTGAAGCTTCCAACCCAGATTTTCTACCATGGATTCGCCAAGACAAACTGCTGTTTGGCGCCCTTGTTGGTTCCATCTCTTACTCTCTTATTCCGCTAATCCAGCAATCTGCCACTTCCCGCGAAGCATGGCAAACCCTTGCCAACACCTATGCTCGCCCGACTCGTGGTCACATAAAGCAACTCAAGGACCAGATCAAGAAATCCACAAAAGGATCCCAGTCCATATCGGACTACATGCAATACGTCAAGTGTTGCACTGATCAACTTGCTGCACTCAGCAAACCGATGGACCACGAAGACATCATTGAGACGATCTTAGAGGGTCTTGATGATAACTATCGCCATATTGCCGATATAGTGGCAGGTCGGGACAACCCCATCTCATTTGATGAGCTTCATGAGAAACTCATCAACAGGGAACTGACACTTCAGCAGTCGCAATATGCTTCCTTCCCGCATATTGCCACGACCAACGCTGCGTCGACCAGATTCAGTAATTCCCACCGACCCGTGTCAAAACAGACACACCTACCACATCTTGCTTCGCGACAACAGTCATCTCAGCCTCTTCATGCCACGAATCGCCAGTAGCGGCCTTATCTCGGCAAGTGCCAAGGATGCTGCCAACAGGGCGACACCGTTGCTCAGTGTCCCATCTTTCAGCTTGTACCCGCCCCTTCACACGGTGCTCCTCGCTCATCACACAATGGACCTCCGTGGTACCCAAAGGCACATGTAGCCACAACATCAGGTGTTGAGACCCCGACCTGGCTTCTCGACAGTGGTGCCTCTCATCATATCACTGTTGATCTTGGCAACCTTTCGCTTCATACTCCATACGATGGGTTTGATGCCATCAAAATCGGTGATGGCACTGGGTTACACATTGGCACTGGGTTAATTTTGTGTGGATCAGTCGATCCACACAAAATTAACCTAAATTGCTAGATAGTAGATACTAGATAATAAATTACGAAGAAGAAAGGAGTGTTTTTTTTTTCAAAATTTTAATCCACCATCATTTCTTTTATAATTTTTTTTCACTTTGATCAGTCCCTGGAAAAATGAATATGGATGATAAGTTAGAGATATTGAAGACTGAATTGCAGTAGTTGTTAAAGATAGTAGATTGATTTTTCTGCATAGCAACATGAGCATTGCTTTCTATGTATCTTTCTCGCCAGTTATGGTCTCTCAAAACACAAGATGAAACAATTTGAACTTGAGAAGAGGCCATAATCTATAAATGGATTCTTGAAATTGTGGACTCAATTTATGAATTTAACAGAACAAATGAAACAATTTTGTAGCATAATAAAATTTACAGATTTGGAATGGCATGGGATGTGTATATATATTCACAATTATACCGGGTAAACTCATTTTACTATAAATTTGATAGCTCTTTTATGTGTCAACTTTCATTGATTTTATTTAGCCATACTTAGTTTAGTTTAGCTGCTGCAATATCAACATTTTTCTGTTGTAATAGTGTACTTTGTTTAAGAACTTTAGCTGTTAGGAACTGAAAATATGGTATGCTTCGAGTGTAATGTTCATTTGTTGAAATTCTATGACCAAGTCCCACTTTCAGGCTTCAGTTCATTTGTTTTTGAAATTGTTAATCAGCTACTTGGTTGTTTGGTTTATGTGAAGAATAAGGGTTTCTATTATAAATCTAATTAGCAATTTGCATTAACCACGAAAAGTTTATATCTATGTATGTGTGTGTGTGATATTTTAATTGCTTATCCCTCTGTTTTTTGCTCTGCCATTGTGATGTTTATATGCCTTGGTCTATGTTTGGATTTTTTTGTCAAAATCAACCCATAAAGGGTTGGGCTTGGAATTTCATGCCTGCTTTAGATTTTCGTAGAGAAAATCAAACCTCTAACTCTGTGTCATGGCACTTAGGATTGATTTTGTGAAATCTAAGAAACGGTCTTTATTTTATTTTAATTCAGTTCAAACTTTATGAGCTAAAATGTACGGGAAATCGGAAGTTTAAAGTTTATTGTTTGCAAAATTGCTAGAAGTGGACCTTAGTTGTGATCTATATACTGATGCCACATTGTGGCTATTGCTTCTGTTGTCATTGATACCAATATCAATTCTCATAAATAAAACCTGTTAAAGTTGATTGTCCCATATCTTATTGTGTTTCAAAAGTGTACAAAGCAGCGTACTTTTGTTAATTTTGTCTAGGCGGTGCTAGGCATTGGGTATCTCAGATTGTCAAAGAAATGCTCCTTCTCACTACACCTTCATCAAAGATCCAAGTACTTGGCTTTTGGTACCATTCAAAATGTAAAAAATATGGATCGAATATAGATTTTTTTTATGTGGGTTTGATTTATGATTTTAGTTGGTATTTCAATTTTAATACGTAGTTGCAAAGTACATTGCCAATTTCGATTCAAATATTTTTGTGATTCTTGATTATATGGATAATAATTTTTTGTTTGAAAAAAGTTACTATTCTAAAGTTTATATGTCATGCAAAAATATATTCTAAACTTTCACAATTTTAACAAATCATTGCTAATATCTATTAGACTTGATGTTCAGGTGTTCAAGGCAGCATAAAGATTTGTTACGTAGAGCTGGGTTGTGGAGTTTTGTCAGGATGATATTGACATTATATCAATTCTTTAGGCAGGTGGGATAGGATTTTTATAGGTAGTAGAGAGCATTTGGTTGGGATTAAATGGCAGGGGAGGAGTTTAAACATGCACTTGAAAAATGATTACTATGAGAATTGTCCAGGGTGTAAGATGGATTAGCGTGAAAACATGCAGTGAGGTTTGCTTATCAACATACTTTTCACTATATGAATTATGGTGCTCTGCACAACTAAAGCAACCCCCTTTATGTGTTATTTTCCTTTACATTTCCTTCTTAATTATATACAATAGCTCTTCCTATCTTCAATTATTGAAAAGTTTATATAAAAAATATCATTCTAATCGCATATTTAACAAATTATTCAATTTATTTTTCAAACTAGCCCGTGCATTGCACGGGATATCACGTATAATATTACAAGAGGAAGCAATATATTGGAATTCAAGCATAAGCCAACCGCTACATGCATGTTGTACCGCCATGACATTATTTGATGGGAATAATATAATAATTATATGAGGGGCCTTTTAGTAACTACTCGAGCCGCTATAAGTGTTTTTAATGCCGTTACAACTTGTAGCGGTTGGGACATATATTTTTTTAATCTTAGCCATTAAATATGTTGATCAACGATGGAAATGATGGTTGCTGTAATAGTTCTTCTAGCAACTGGTTGAGTAATATTTATTTGTATACGTATATATAAGAATCTGTGATTGATGTTTTGCTTAGCTACCTTCTTTTTGGTGAGTGAATCTATCTAGGCTCAGAAATATGAAGAAGAGGAGAAATAAGCCTGGGAATAAGCCTTATTCTTTGGGGGTGAACCTACTGGGACGATGGTGAGATGATGAAGGAGCATAAATGACAATAGTTGTTTACAATTTTGTGGCCTTCATATATTTATTGTTATTGTTAGATTACTTAATTTTTTATGTTTACTTTATATAATAAGGTTAATTTGTTCAATTAATTTATTAAGTTGACATTTTTAATATATATTATTTGTTTAATTTGCTTAATAGGTTAATAATTACTAAATTTGTTTTAATTTTAATGTACTATAAAATTAAAAAAAAATTATCTTGTTTAATTTTATTTTAAGAAGATTTTTATTTAATTGTAAATGTAATATTTTATTTTTTTTTCCCACCACAATATGCCACATTGAGATCCGGTTACCATAAAGTTAACTTTATGGCAAGTTGTTTAATTGACCAATGTAGTGTCGACATGCAGAGAGATTGATCAACCTGCTTATGACACTGTATTATGGTCAATGGACCAAATTAAATTAACTTTATTCTAACTACTCCAGCATACTCAATCAACTTACAAGTTCACGTAGATCTATTGCAACAAACTTCAACTTCTCTCTTTAACTACTACATTACAATTATTTCATCCAACTTAATTAAAGATGCTACTATTGTACCTTAAAACTTTAATTTCCACCAGCAATTAACCATACACACACAAGCAAATAACTTAAATATAATATTACACGTGATATGTCACTTATTTAATCACCTACATAAACTCAAAGAAGCCATGCTTGCCATATCTGGTTAGGATTACCAATGAAGGTCCAGACAATTATTTGGCGAAGGCTTAAATCAGACCCTTTCACATCAATCACGAGCCCAGTGTCCAAATTCGAAATGGTTCCACCAATATTAAACTGCCAACGCTGACCAGCTCCGCCATCACATGGATCAATCACCACATTTTCTCCTCTTGGATATGATTCCCAAGTGAGGCAGTTGTCTTTGTTCCCATTAGGCCGTATAGTACCATCTGGATAAATTGCCCATTCTTGTGTAATTTTGTTGGTCACACACTCCTCTATCCACACAGTATTTCCATAATTTACTTGCAAGCAAAGATCCTTAAACCCAATAATAGGCGTCACAATGGGTGCGGTGTTATTGCTAAGGAGCCAACCTTGGTGGGAGCCGTAGATATTGTTGGCCACAGTGAGTTCGGTGCCACTGCTCCCTGATAACCCTGCTGTCAACACTACTCCAGACTCAGGATTTATAATTGTTCCGTTGTCCCATACTTGCCACTTGGTGGCAGTAGGCACAGCAGTTGCACAATTATAAATCATTACGTATTGTCCGGGTTTAAATCCATAGGCAGTCATGCACTTCCCGTTAGATCGAATTGTACCATCAGTTTTCAAGGTCCATAGTTGATTCGGGTCTTCATTAGATTTACATGGCCAGAGAATTAATGGAACTCCGTCACTGAAACAATCACCCTTTACATCTACACAAAGACCGTTTCGACCACTAATACGGATGGTAGGTTCTGGAATGATTGAACAAATATGGTCATCATTAATGCCCATAACATGATCAACATTTACATGCCTCATTGGAGAGAGTTGATTTGGATTAGGGTCATTGCACACGAAAAGCAATACCGCGATGTTTAAAATCAACCCTGGAGTCACCGAGCTAACGTCGACCGGTTGATTCTCACGATTCATTAACGAAACAGCCGGAGTAAATCGCCCTTCAACCGATTGTTGGATTCTTGTCGAGAGGGCATCCCAGTTAGTCTCTAGTGAGATCATGGTAGGACTTGGGTAAGTGTTTCCTCTACTTCCATCAAGTCCAATAGTTGACAACAGTCGATCCTCGATATATCTGTACATATTTTAAAAAGCAGCAAAGTCGTATCAGCCCGTACAATTATACAATATATATATATATATATATATATAAGAATAATACTAGAGACACAAGTTATTTTACAAATATTTTACAAACTGCTGATGTGACATACTCCACCCCAGCATATTGTGTGGGGTCGAAAACTATATTGAAATAATTTGTTGATCAATATGCTGAGGTGGAGTATACCACATCAGCAGTTTGTAAAATATTTGTAAAATAAGTTGTGTCTATAGCACTACTCATATATATAATTATTTCTCCATATGTATCGCAACCATTTATAGCGATAACTAATTAATGAATAGAGTTGTAATATGTATTATGAAAGTTTTGTGCCAAATTACAGTCGTAAAATACATGAATACATGGGGTTGCATTCAGCATATAACACACATTTAAAAAATATATCGATAGTAATTATCAACGTAAGTACTTGCAACAAAAAAACTGATAAATAAATTCACAATATATACCATTTTTCGTAATGAATAATGTTGGGATAAATAAATTCACAATATATACTATTTTCGTAACAAATAATGTTAGGGAACTAGACAAAATCTATCTAATTTATCTTGACAAATGTTTAATAGCTTGTGTTATACAGTACAACCATTAATACTTTGTTTAGATAAAGTAGACATTTTTTATCTAGTTATACAACTGCTCTTAATAAATTAAGTCTAGCTAGCTAACTACCTGAATCTTACGGCCTCTGAAATCATCTGAATGACAACAGTAAAGCTACGAGCCAAGACTGATCTTCTGTAGTGACGAAGGTCTTCGATGGATTGTTCTAGTTCAGCTATCCCCAAGGGAATATGAATTCTATTTCCTGCCTCGTTGGAGAGAGCTGCATAACTACTGTTAAATGGGAGCTCAATATGTTGTAATTCACTGAAAATACCAGATGTGTCAGCAGAAGAATCAATAAAGTAGTAAAACTGATCTCCGGTCCGATAACCCACCACGTATAAATTTACGACATCTATTGCCACAATAATAGGTGTTGTTGCTTCATAATTATAAAGTTCCACCAGAATAAACCGTTGAGAAATTGGCACCGTGGAGTTTTCGCGCAATCTCAATAATCCATGAACAGGCGGTCCGCTTACCACGAGATCTAGGATGTCCTTGATGAATTTTTGGAATATTTCTCTGGTGATACCAACAGTTCTGAGGGACACTGTTGGGAAATTAGCATTTACATCATCTTTTTGTGTTGGCAGAAGCAAATAATTACTACTGCCTGCAGTTGCATAATCTCCATACACGAAACCAGTCAACACGAGCATGACTACAACTGCAACAAGCCCCGTCATTCTGTTTCCTGACGTTGCCGACAGCATCATCTGCATGAATGCAAAAAAATATCTTATGATTTGTACGTATAAATAAAACTAACCTTTTATCCATAAATAATTAAAAGAAAATACAGAAGTATATCGGAAGAACAATACTTGCACAAGTCTTGGGAGAGAGATACTCTTGTAAGAAAATTGATGGAACAATCACTTCCATTAAGAGCTATATATAGGTAGAAAACTACCGTAAAAGAGCAATATATAGATAAGAAAGTTATTAAAAGTCCCTTGTTTGTTTGTGAATTTTTTTAGAAGAGAAAAGAAAAGAAAATTTATAGACAAATTTCAAACATTTTTTTTTCAAATATTTTCTTTTCCAAACTTGGGAAGAATTGAGATCTCTCTCTTTCAAACTCAAACACAGTTCAAGTCTTTAATTAATTTTCTTCCAAATCTTCTCAATTTTTGAAGAGAATTTGTTTAAAATTTCTCTCTTCTTTTCCTTTTTCTCCTAAAAAGCTCATAAATAAAAGACTGGAAATTGAATTTAATCCTCCCAAGTTTGTTTTATAGATTTAAATTTTCAAACTGGCCAAAATTAATTGGAAATTTGTTTTTTTTTTTTTGAAAAGCAAATGGATTTCATTTCATTAGAATAAAATCCTTACAATTAGGCCATGAATAAACAATAAATTGTATATTGAACTAACCCAAACTCAAAATTCCAATCAAAGATAGGAAATTGATATTACTACAACACTTTTTGATATTTTTACATGAAAAGTGTCGCTATAGATTTTCATATATTATTATCGGTTGTGGATTTTGAACTTTAAATGAACAAATTGGTGATATTGTCTGAATTATATATTGAAGCTGTCACATTGTAGAGATTATGAAAACGTTGTTTGTTATGATATCCTCAACATATATAAGGATTAGATGCATATGAGAATTTTGTGAAGGGATTAGATTTTCGTTATACAAGTAATTCTCTTACATTCAGGATTCTCCTATGAAAGCCAAAGGTTTTGTATTAGCGCACAGTGGCACCATTTTCTTCCTATTAGAGTTTAACTATAAATTACTTGTCAATTTCTTTATAAGTTTGGTTGGGTTATGTACCTTGAAATTGTACATCTTTTATTTACTGTTTTATTATATAAAGGCAGTATCCAATGCACGAGTCTCATGCAAACACACACTATTTCCAAGACATGAGGGACATGATAAAAAGGGAAAAGGATGCACTAAAGAAAGAAAATTCAAGGCTAGAGCCATTAATCACGTAAGAAATCATTTTCCCACCTTCAACTATAGCCAAAGTTGGTTCAGGTGTGGTCATGGTGCTTTGTAGCTACTGGACAATTAATTATTTAATATCCCTATACGAACTTTGTTCTTGAACACCGGGCCAAAACTACTTATTCGATCTACTGTATATTTCTTCTTTTATCTGTCAAAAGATGTTAAAAAATAAAAAATTGTCCAACAAAATAAATGACAAAAGTAAAAGGTTTATTCTTGACGTGTAGCTTCACATATTCCCAAAGAGGATAGTACCGATACTTGCTTGAATTATTGAAGCAAACTAAAAAGTTTCAACAACGCTGCTCTTTCCGTTCCTACAAAATTGTCGTTTATAATTTTGACACATGAATTAAAGAAATACTTTTTCCGTCCCAAATTAATTACTCAGTTTTGACTTTTTTAAGTCAAATTGACTATTTTTAGAATTAATAATTAAGCATATATAAATATATTTCTAAAATTATAAAAATTGAGATTAGTAATAAATTGTATATACTTTCTTTTGGTTATAATCTCTTCACCTATATTTTAGCAAAAGTAGTAAAAAGATTAGTTTTAAAAATGGTCAATTTGACTTTAAAAAGTCAAAACTGAGCAATTAATTTGGGACGGAGGGAGTATTATTTATCAAGTAAAATTTGTTTAAAATTCCATCACTACCCCTTTATGGGAAATTGAAAACTATTACTCCCTCTGTCCCAAATTATCTGCTGTTTTACCAAAAAAAAATTGTCCCACAATATCTGCTTTTTCAAGATTTCAATGCATTTTTTTCCTTTATTTTCCAAGTTTGCCCCTTTACCTAATTCTTGATAGTCATTACTCTCATCCTCTCTCTACACATATATATGCACTCATACTTTCTCTCTCTACATACTATTTGTCTATTTAATACACTCATATTTTCTCTCTCTTCCTCTCTCCACACATATATACACTCATACTCTCTCTCTCTTTAGACTATTTGTCTATTTAATGCACTCATACTTTCTCTCTTCCTCTTTCTACATACTATTTCATGCACTTTTTTTAAACATCTTTTTCATATTTCCACTAATAAGGGTATTTTAGTATTTTTATCACACATATTGGTATCTGTGTAAAACTTTAGAACATCAAATAATTTGGGACGGAGGGAGTATAATACAAGGGAGAGAATTTCTTGGGACAATGAGAGAAGGTATGAGTAATATAGGAAAGTAAATAATATATTCTCCTCGAAAGTTGTAAACGACAACATTTTGAAATAAATTTTTTCTCCTAAAACTACAATCTTTTAGGAACGGATGGAGTACTATATATCACATAAAAAAGAGTCACACAATACTAACATACACACACATGCATACTGTGGACCCCCGCCTGACATGTGGGGCCCGCAGTATAAGTGTGTGTATGTAAATATTATGTGACCCTTTTTTATGTGATAATATTTAAAAAGTTTATTCTTAACGTGGAGTTTCACCGACACAAATAATTAATTGAATGAAATAAAGTAAAAAGTTTATTCTTAATGTAAATCTTCACATATTCCTATAGAGGACACCGATAAATAATTAATTGATATATATCACATGTTACAAATACGATGGTTCAATTTCTAGAGCTAAACTTGAATTGTTTGAAGTGATATGTAATAATTATTTCGACAAGCTTAGAAGCTTAGGCACGTGTCGTTTTTAGATGGTGCTTATTTTATTATTAGGATTAGAATTTATTTTAATTTAAGTTCATTATTTTTTATAATTATCTATCAATTTAATGATCAGACAAATTAATTCAATTGTAAGTTTTTCTTTTAAATTATTATTATTATTATGTGTGTGTATAAATAAATGTCTATATAGATTTTGATTGATATAGTTGTAGTGTGTGTATATATATATATATATATATATATATATATATATATATATATATATATATATATATATATACACACGTACGAAGATGAAATAAATATAAATGTATTCATTATATTTGAACATATATTACTACAATGTAATTTGCATTTGAAAATTATAAGCCGATGACAAATTACCTTTGAAATGACCAACCAAAATTAATTTATCTCGTCTCTTGACTAATTATGTATTGGTATTAATTATTTGTATGTCCTTGTCCCATGCATGTGACTCTTAGCTTCCTTCCATAGTGTTAATATGTCTATCTTTATTAATTGTTATTATTGTTAAGGCTGTAAATCCAACCAAACGGTTCAGATTAGCTCGATTCAGGCACATCTTGAAAAAATGCAAGCAAAACTCAGATTCGCTAATAATATGATCCAAATTTGAACACAAAAAATAGGTCAAATAAAAATACAAATAGAATTTGAGCAAAGTTATATTCAATTCCTTTAGAATTCAAATTACTCGAATTCTCAATCATGATTCGAAACATACTCGATCGATTGATGCATATTCATTATAAAAAAACTAGTCATAGCCAACGGACAGGTTCGTCGGGAATGACCTCATGTCTGCCGACATTGAGGTCATTCTCGATAGACAAATCCATTGTCTATTAGTCCGTCGACTTTGACTTCAATAACGATGGCGATCGACAGGAACACGAGGCGACAACACCTGAGGCAACGACAAGACCGACAAACTTATCCGTCGAGAATGACCTCAATGCCGACGGACATGAGGTCATTCCCGACGGACTTGTCCATTGGCTATAACCAATTTTTTTGTAGTGAATATGCATCAATCGAGTATGTTTCGAATCATGATAGAGAATTCAAGTGATTTGAATCCTAATCAAATCGAGTATAACTTTGCTTAAATTTTTATTTGACTTATTTTTTGTGCTCAAATTTAGATCAAATTAATTATTAGTGAATCTTAGTTTCTCTTGCATACGTGCCCGAATCGAATAGTGTAAATCGTTTGGTTCGATTTACAGCCTTAAAAATATTCTTAACTAATAAAGATAAACATATTAAAAATATGGAAGGAAGTCAAGAGTCACATGCACCAGGCAAGGACATACAAATAATCAATACCAATACATAACAAGTAATACAAATTACAAATACAAATTACATTGTAGTAATATATGTTCAAATATAATGAAT
The DNA here is from genome assembly GCA_016801055.1 of Panax notoginseng. Lineage (NCBI taxonomy): Eukaryota > Viridiplantae > Streptophyta > Magnoliopsida > Apiales > Araliaceae > Panax > Panax notoginseng. Next base: position 133,121,410 of record CM029023.1, read on the forward strand.
ATATTTATATTTAGTTCTCTTAAACAATGTATCAATCATATTACATTTTCATCTTCGTGTATATATATTACAATTATATCGATCAAAATCTATATATCTATTTATCTATCTATATACACACACACACAATAATAATAATAATAATAATAATAATAATAATAATAATAATAATAACAACAACAATATTATTATTATTATTATTATTATTATTATTATTATTATTATTATTATTATTATTATTATTATTTTTAAAAAACTTATAATTGAATTAATTTGAGTCTTCATTAAATTAATAAATAATTATAAAAAAATAACAAGCTTAAATTAAAATAAATTTCGATTCTACAAAATAAAATAGACACCATCTAAATAAGATGGCACATATATAGCTCAAGTTCTAAGCTTGTGGAAATAATTATTACGTATCACTTCAAACAATTCAATCGTATTTGTAACATGTGATATATATCAATTAGTTATTTATGTTTAGTATATTGTCAATGGGGACACATCAACATTAGCTAGCAGGTGGGGACTCAAAGTTAAGTTATTTATTGGTATTCCACGCCAAGAATATTTCATTCTGACATTTTGATTATATAGTCGTCCTGAAAGTAACTCGTGATATTATCTTATTAATTAATGATATTTTGATACTCTCATGCGGACAAAAAACTAACTATTAATTTAATAATATTATTAAATAATTATTTAAATAATAAATAATTTAATAAATAAGCTATTTATTAAGAATCAGACAATTGTGTATTGTATGTCTTAGACTCTTCTTGAAATACAAAACGATTGATACAATTACATTGAGTTATACAAGTATAATTTTTATTAACACGAAACTAAAAATTGTTTCTAACTACAATAATTCTAGTAACACGAGATTAGAAAATTGCTTACAAAGATTGTAATTACAAAGATAGTAATACCGAGTGAAGATTGAAAAGAAACATAATAAGAGGAATCAATTTGATTACTTGGAGAAACCATTGAAATAAGGAGATAAAATGATTAGAAGGGAATCTAGATTGTAATAAGGGCTAAATACACTTCTGTTATATCAAGTATTATCGGATTCATAATTTGACCACTAAAATATTTGGACTTACAATTTACTATACAATATAGCCCCCAATTTTAGAATCCGACCAAAATTAGTCGGAATACCTAAATTTTCGGCCATACAGAAATTGTATACGGTTTGGCCTCCTCTTTCATGAGAAATAACGGCGGCACGTAATAACAGTGTAACTGATGAAGCAATAATAATTGGTAATTTTATATTTATATAATTAATCCATCTTATTTCTCTTATTATTTAGATATTTTTTCAAAATTTTTATTAAATTTTTTTAAAACTCCTTGGTAACATAACGGTGCTCCGACAACAAAATTGAGACCGAATAATTAAAAGCCTTCCAAAATGTAGGCCCTATCACGAGAATATATATTTAGTTAAGGCCGTAAAATGAGTAAACAGTTCGAACTCGATTTGTACTCGCTCGACTAAAAGTTCGATTAAAGCTCAACTCGAAATATAAATGAATCAAATATGAACAAATTTTAAAGTTCAATAAATTACTCGAACCTCTTCAAATTGTAATTTTCTATTGATACTCGGATCATATTCGTTTGAAAAGTTCAAACTGCTCGGGTTCAACTCTGAATTGTGCTCTACTCGGTAGTTAAATGAGCCTCAATCAAACCTTATTTTATAATCGATAAATTTTGTAAATCAAATCTGAACAACTCGATCAATACTGGGTTCGACTCGGTTCGTTAACACCTTAATTTTAGCCTCTCATTTTTCGTCTAAAAGCAAAAGAACAAAATGCTTTAAGACCGCCAATTATATAAAAGAATGAATTGTGTAGTTTTAATTTAGACAAACAATTGCACATATCCTCTTCTTTTTTTTTTTGCTAATTAAATAAAGAGTTCCAGGTTACAATGGCGTCCTCCTCATCACATAGTATAATCGAAGTACCTGCAGGTATTGTTAATAATTTCTGTTATTTTTATAATAAAATTTATTTAGAGGCATCGATCATGCTATTAATTAGTAATGTTATCTGTTTTTGTGTTTCCAAATTATAAAAAACTCGATCAGAGGATGGAAATTCAGACCACAAGCTGCAACTTCTGCAAGCAATACGCAGGAACGACTGGAAATTGCTCGAAGAAGTTTTGGAAAAAATCCCAACAGCTCAAACGGAACCAATTACGGGTACTGGAGAGACGGTACTAATTTTAGTGGCTAAACAAGGGAAGAAATCAAATTTCATATTGAGTAGGTTAATGGGAATGATGCCTGATGAGGCACTAACTGGGAGAGACAGCATAGGGGAAACAGCCCTCCACGCAGCTGCAAGGGTCGGCAATGTTGTTGGGGCCAGGATACTTATGAGCAAAAATCCCGATTTGGCCAACATTTCCAATGTCTACGGCAATCTGCCGCTCCATGTTGCTGCTATTCATGCCCGTAGGGATGTACTACTTTTCCTGTTGAACATGGAAACAGATAATGTGCAGCCAAACCCGTTTGCTGGCCAACCTGGTGCTGAGCTTCTCTGTTCTTTAACATTTTCAAGATTGTATGGTGAGTTAAATAATTATTATTTGAAGCAGTCTGATCCTGATTGCCGTATACAATAAACATTTTGTATGGATAATTAATTGAAATCATCAAACCCATACCACCAATGTCGAAATTCTTTTTAGCCGACCATAAAATTTCAGATAATTTACTGATTACCAAATCCGACTGAAACAAATTGTAATTATTTTTTTCTTCCAATTAATATTTTTACTTGATCTTTCAGATATTGCTCTACTACTAATCCAAAGGTACCCCATGTTGGCTAGGGATCAAACCTTTTCCCCTTTGAAAGCATTAGCCGAAGAACCTACTGCCTTTCAAAGTGGAGTAAAGTTGGGCTTTTGGAAGTGCCTGATCTACACCGGTTAGTTTTCCTTATCGTACTCATAGTTCTGTACTGGTTCTGGTTAGTTTACGTTTCATTTACAAATTTTATATTAATCTGTTAACGCCAAGATCTTCTCCCGCGTCCCAATCACGTAAGACGCTATGACCCTGCACAGTTCAACAAGTCAACACCAGAAGCTTGACGGCCTGACCGTCGGGGGATAGCTCCGGCGTGAGAGTCAGTACAGGCGATTACAAGGTTAACAATGGAGGAAAAATATTGACTAGTGTATAAGTGAGAGTGAAATAATAGGATTGTGTATTGTGTTTTGTTACCTCTTCCTTTTTGTGATCCTTGCCCCATACGTTTCTTAGACCCAGTTTACCGTGTCACCCACTATCTCCTGACACCTCCTCTCACTCCCGGTCATCTCAGCCGAAAGTATGTAGCTTATTTCCCTACCTGCTACCACTGTTACCTCCCGCCGGTAATCGGAGTCCCATCCTCATTAATGTCATGCAGAAAGGTGGTAGACATAACAGTCAACTACTACCTTTTGTGATGATTATCGGTCAAATATAGGATAAGTGACAGCTTACATAATGGACCAATCCAATGACTAAGCCCAATATTATAGTCAAGTAGCGGGGCCCAAATCATTTGACCCAATATGACAAAAGTGACATAGTCCAAAGGACAAACCCATTCGGCCTGGCCCAGTATGAAAAGTATTATGGCCCAACATTGCCCCCCAGTCTTTTATTAAACAGGATGTTTAATGGAAGACTGTAAATAGTGTAAGTCCATAGTGAAAGGGATTTGTAATAAACCAAAGGGGCAGAAAGGAATCTCACCGAGGTTCAACTGATAAGTAACAGTC